>AFBI03000002.1:133549-251705 GCA_000230595.3 Edhazardia aedis USNM 41457 | reverse complement strand
GGTGCTATTTATTGTTTTTTAGCATTAAAATCATTACTTGTATATTCAATTCAGTATATTTTTTTTTCACAAAATCTACAGCCATTTATTCTTATTTTAGCATATAATTAACACTTGTATATTCAATTCTGTGTAATACTGCACAAAATTTACAAATTTATATTCTTGTATTTTTTGAAATTGTATTTTATGCTACAGTTATTAAAAGAATTTATAATGTACATATATTAACAGCAAAAAATTCTATTAGTTAATAAGATATAATTTAAAAACTTGAAAAAAAATAATATGAAAATTCATAAATAATGATTCCAAATTTTTTGTCATAAAAATTCACTTTTCTTGTTTATATCTTTCTCAAACTAGTGATAATAATTTTTAATTAGACACCTTGTTCTTTTTATTTAATAATGGTTTTCTATATTAAACAAATTCACAGAAAAGCACAAATGCAATATACATTTATAACCTTTTGTATTGCTGCAAAGGCTTTTAAATTTATTTTTATTACTTTCATATCTAATGGTAAATAATATTGCAAGATCCAGAGCTCTTATTATATTGTAATAGATAGAATTATATTATTTCATACTTTCAAAGTATTTATGTTGCACCTCGTGGCGCCCGTAGCCAATGTTTTCGTTAGCGAAATAGTTTTCAAGGAAAGAAATACCATTAAAATAATGCTTTGTGGTCAACTATAACATAAAACGTTGTTTTAAAAATTCTTAAACTATTACTATTGTAATAGTTTAAGAATTTTTCATTTTTTAATTTAATTTATTTTTTAATAAAAGCTTATTATTGTATAAGCATAACCGATTGAATTTTTTTAACATTAATAGAATTTTTTTATATTTTCTGATAAACTAAGCAAAAAATGTCGAAACTTTGTATCAAATATCAAAAATTAGCCAAAAATGGTTAATAAAAACTATTGAATATTGTTGGTTTATTTTAAGAACACTTTATTTTTTCTTGAATGATGAATCCTTTTAGAAATACTAATTTAGATATGTTGCATATTTTAAATAAAGTGTTAAAATAAGACGAACCAATAATTATTTAGTTAGATTTTTTTCTTTTTAAAATTTTATAGCTTCGATATTTGCGGAAAATTTATTGCAGAGTTGTTTAAAGATAAACTTTCATCTTTTTATTTGGCCATTTTTAATGCATTTACAGAAGCACTCTCATTTTATAAATTTTTCATCTCGAATCCTATAATGGTTTTTTTTTGAGTTTCGATTATCCATTATATATTTTTTTTCTTTGCATAAAGCATGTTTTTAAATTCTTTTTTTTCTATTTTTTTGTAAGTTAAAACACGATTTGCACAAAATATAGACAGAAAAATTCTAATTTTATTCAAAACTTTACTATTCGTACTAAGTTATTTATAACATAGAATCTGCTATGAGGTAAAGTTCTTGCGTAAACATATCATATCTTTTCGGAGGTCAGAATACTAAAATCTACAAATTTATTTATTAAAACGAATTTACAGGTATTATAAGCATAAAATATCCAATATTAAATTATATACATGTTAAAGAAAGCGTAATCAAATTCAAAAATTTTATTTCAAATATGTTGTTGCACTTAGCATGCGGCAGCAGGGTTTTCTGATCAATGACACAAAAAGTTAAAAGGGGTCTAATAAGCGGTTCTTGTAGAACAACAAATCATATTTCTCCAAATGGCTAAAACTATAAATAAAAAAGAAAGTCTAATACATCATACAACGAAATGGCAAACAAGTTTAGCATAAATATAGGTGATTACAGACTAATTCCACATACGCGCACAACGAGCCATTTTTTAAAAAACTAGCAAATTAATATCTATAAATGGTTTTGATCTTGCATTTGGCAAGTCTCTCCCAGGTGCTACAATAATTGTAACATTAAAATGCTTCATCTATTATTTTCTTGAATTCCTAACACCCTCGTTTTTCATTGTATTTTATTTTTAAAAACTAAATTATAGCAATAACTTAAAACAGGGAAAATTTCGAATTAGCCATTTAAAGATTAAAGACTTTATTGTTTGAATATTTATTATTAACAAGGTAATTTATTTGAGGTATTCTCTCTAATTTCAGCCTCTATTTATAGATTTTTTTTTGAAAATTGTTTATTAAATCACAATTTGTCAAATCAGCAATTTAACTTGTTAATTAAAATTTATTATCCTTACATTTTCTAAATTTAAATTAAACACGATTAAAATCCACTCAAAATGTAATATAAATTTAGATTAAAATATATTTAAATTTAAAATTATATTTATACTTAATTTTTAATATTGTTGGCGAAATTATACGACAAAGGCTACTGTGTCGCTCGGTGATAAACCATATGCTTTGTTTTTATCTATAACAACATGTGTATTTTTTTTATATTTTTCGCAATAAAGAAATTTTTATATTTGAAATTGAGAAATAAGTGTTAAGTAAATGCGAGTAAAGTGATCTATAATATAATGTGCCAGCACAATTTATTGGAATATTTTTTTCGATCGATTAGCAGTTGGATGATTGGATACTACCTTTTCATTGACTTATTTTTGGTTCGAGAAAATTAATTAAAAAGTGAATATTACATTTTAACATGTTTTTTTCATTTAAAACAGATTTTTTTAAGCATTTTTATGAAACAAATGAACAAATGGTATCAATGTGATCAATTAGCAGCTAAATTAAATATAAAACATACCAACAAGTCTCACTTAGCTAGTCAAAAATCTCAATTTTTAAAAAAACTAAAAATATCAAATAACAAAAAATTCAAGGATTCATCATACCAATGTAAATATCGCATTAAATAACCAATTTTTTTGTGGACGCATTTAGAAAATTAGGATTGTGAAATAATTTATTAAGATGATAAAATGTTGTTTGCTATCATTTTTTAAAATCATTGGCATGGTGCCAGATCTCGTACTTTGTACTTCTTTTCGGTTACATCTTTTTTTTTCGTTATACATTTACAGTGTATGAATTGATTGGTTTGTTTTTTAGTTTTGGTGAAATTTTTTTATTTCTAGCCTTTGTAATGTTTTTATGGATAGCTGGTCCATTGCATACTAAATTTCTTTTTCTTTGAATATTGCCTAACACAACTTTAGATGTCTAAGAATAATAAAAGAATATAGGATTTGATATGAAAAAGAAAATGAAAGAAATATAATAATCTTAGCTTTTGGTTGATGAAGAAACAAAGATTAAACATATAATACGTGGTTGATTCAAATTTTTCTCATTTTATGTTATTGACGAAAAAATAAACATTTTTTTAATTCCGCAAATTTGTCTGAAAAAATAATATATATGTGATTATTTTACAAATAATTTGAATAATAATACTGATATTTGTGCTATACACCAAAGAAAAATCAATACTTTTAAGTTCAAATATCAGAATTTTCGATTAGTTAACTTTTCAGCATTTCTTTTGAAATAATCAAAAAAAACTTTTATGAATTCACCATCAAAAATATGCAAACAAACAAAAGACATTTCTGATTGTTCATAAACCGTTTTAAAATATTTCATTTGATAAATCAATTTATGAGAAGCAACTTCGTTCAAATTCTTTTATAAGTTTGTTTCACTAATATTTTTCATCAAAACTAAACAAATATCAAATTTGAAATACCTATTCTATAAAAATTAAAAATTAAATTTAATAAAATTTTGCTTTAAATGAGGTAATTATAAATTTTCTGCGTTTTAGACCGGTGCTTAAACATTTATGCATATTTTAACATAGAATATTGTTAATTTGCAATTTCTTTATATTTCTTTTTTAAGTTTTTCTATCCATTTATCATATACATCATCTAATTTATCCATAGGACTTAATATACTTAATGATTCTTCTATTTCAAGATTAATTCTGCCGATTGTCTGGTTAATAGAATCTAAAGTATTATTTATTCTGAGCAAAAGTTTATTTTTTCTTTCTTCTAGAATTGACATTTTAGAAGGGATGTAGTTGTGATTCTTCTTTGATTAAATCGAAATGGTTAAAAATAAATTTGCAGCTTTTGGAAAAAAAAATCGACTAAACAGTTGTTATTATACTGCAAAAAACACAAGAATCTCAAGCAATTTGTAAATTTTATATATTTAAAAAAAAGCAGAATCGAAAGGGATATAATCTATTATAATAAAAAATTTTTGTTTTTAAATAAAAACAATTTTTTATTTTGAAGAGATCGATTTCTAATCATTACAGAATAATTTTTACAAAAAAGACTGACATTTTAATTTTTTTTTCTAAATCACATTTAAAATTTAAAAAGTCAAAATTATCAATTTTATAATTTACATTTTTTTGTTTTCTTAAATTTTTAATTGGTCAAATTCATATTTCTTAATTTATTTCTCTTTTTATTGAACATGATTTTTATTTCAACTTTCTAAATTATCAAAAAAATAACTTCATTCTTCAAAAACAAGGAAATCAATTATTTTACATGCAGTGAAAAATATTTTAGTAACTACACTTAAATTTAATGCAATTTTGAAAATTTTTGATTTCGAAAAGATCCATTGTACCCTACATAATAATTATGGACGAAGACAAGGCACTCGCACAGCCATTTATCGTAACGACAGTTCAACGCCCACACCAAGTGAATGTTTCATTTCATGATCTGGTCAAGCATTTATGCACACTGGAAACAAAAAACAACTTGACATACTTTCTAACACACTTGCCATTGTTTGGTGATGTGAACCAGCCGACAGACATAAACGTGTTTAAAAAGGGAATCAGTCCGCTGTGGGAGGACGAGCAAAACATAAAAGGCTGTAAATTCCTAATAAAAGTCAAGAAACAAGTCGCCCAGCGTTTGTTCGAACGATTGGTAGTTTATTTTACGCTCTTTAGTGATAAAGCTAACGACATTTACGAAAATGTTTTTCCGGAATTTTTGGAAAAGGTGAATGGTGTTGTTGCAAGCATCAGAGGAAAACAAGTAATTTTAAGTGTTTGGGTCAGAGACACAGAAAATGTTCAGGAAAGAGTCTTAGATATTCGTAAAATATTGAATGTCAATTATGATTTAATGATCGAATTCAAAAATAATGACGATAGTATAAGAGATGCTAGCAGTTTTAGAAACACTGAGGTTTTCGGGCCAAATAGCAATGCGAATGAAAATGAAAACAGTAAATTGGAAGATCATACTAAATTAACACAAATGTGATACTGGAATTTTTATCTTGATAAATATTTTATGTAAATCACTTTTTTGAATTAGCATATCAATAAAAATTAGAAATATATTACTTATCTTGCTTTTGAAATTTTATTGCTCTATAATTTTGAATTTATTATATTTAATATAATTTTTTTTCATTCAAATTATTTTACAACAGTAAAAAGAACAAAGATCATTGCAATCTATAAGCGTTTTTTTTTGAAAAAACGCAAAAGTTCCAATATAATTTTACCATCATTGTTGTGAACAAACATAACAATTTGTTCTATTAAATTTTACATTTAAAAAAATTAAAGAAAGAATTTCAAGAATATTATATTACAAAAATTTATGAAACAATATAAAAATTTGAAATCTTATTATAAAAATTGCTAAGCGCTTATTGACACTCTAAACACAAACAAAATTTAGTTCTACTTTTTCGAGCATTTATCATCGGTCACAATCCTTTACTTAATCAATTTTAAACAGAAGATATATTTTACCATTAAAATTAGATATTTTCACTTAATTGATTTATCATCGTTCAATACCAAAGAAAATTACAAAAACATTTAAATTATGTCATAGAAATTTAGAAAAAAAATTAATATTCCCAATTTTTTGAACCTCTCTATAGATAGAAAATAAAAAAGAAAAACGAAAACCAGAGTATATGTGATATTTCCTATGGTTTATTGAAATTTATTACTCTATTGATGGTTCTACGGTACTTGATTATCCCCAAATCAGGAACATTATTTTGAAGAAGAGTTTCAAAATATTAAAATAGTTTTGGTTATAACTTTGGAAAATTAAGCTTAATTATTGAAAAGATTTGTTTGTTTTTATTATTTTGCGACAAGATTTTTTTCATGAATCTATTTATACCTTTAAAAGCCAAACAGCTAATATTTAATAATATTTATTTAATGTTTCCAAAATATCATTTCTCCTGAATTTCGATATGATCAGAAAAATCTAAAAATTATTTATTCTTTTGAAAATCACGAAATTTTGTAAAAAATAAAAAATATATTATTTTTTCTCATAAACTGAGAAACCAAATTTTTCCTTTTCCATAATATATACAAATTTTACTACTTTAAAATTTTTACATTGTTTAACAACAATTATTTTTATTTTAATATCGCTTATGATTCTTTTTTTTCTTTTTTATATTAATTTTTACCACTATAAATATTTTTCTTATTATATAATATTTTTTTATCTTTATTTTTTTACCTTTTTCTGATTTTTCTTATCTTTAAAAAATCACAGTTTAGCATAGGACATATTATCATAAAGTACATTTATATGCATACCAATTTTCTTAATTTCAAAATGAATTATGAATTAAAAATTTATACTACTAAAAATTTGCCTTTTATTCTAATTAAATTTAATTAAAAAACGTTATTAGGTTTTTATCACTGTTGATATGGCCGATAAATTTTGTGGTTATGCCTAATTTTTTCACAAAAACATTCTTATATATGTTTTGTTATATTTAGATGCAAAAATACCATTTTGCATTTCATAAACTATTCTTTTATTTTATTTCTTTAGGTTTATATAAATTTTGTCAATTAATTTATTTGACCCAATTTATCAACAATAATTTTTGCTACTTTAGTATTAAGTAAACTAAAGTAATATAAATATTTTATTATTTTTGTGCTATTATTTCTCAAAAAACGAGGTTAAAACACAGAATAAATTTAATATTTTATACAACTGTTTAAGTTAAGAGTATAATTATATGCTTGCACTGCAGGTCAATAATTTAAAAACTCGAAATAAGAGAAGGTGTGTGATAAGCTATAATAAATCATGATGTAGTTAATTTCATTGTGCTGAAATCGTATAGAACACGACCAAAAAAAAGAATTTGTCTGTGCGTATATATTGAAGCGTAAATTTCTTACGAGCGTTCATATTTTTTTACTTATAAATAAAAGAGTTTAATAATTTATAGATGATAAAATTTATGCACTTTGAATGTTTTTTTCGTTTTACTTTAGTATTTATTGACGAAAAATATATATTTCTTAGATTATCAATGACCACAAAGTCATTCTTCGATGCAAAGTTGTGCTAAAATTAGAACGGATCTCTTAAGTTGTCGTTCAATGAAACTATAAACACTATTTTTTGTGATAGTGCATTATTAGATGGAAAATAAATTTTCTTAACACTTTGAAAAACTAATAAAGGAAATAAGCTAATATATAATAATAGATATAAACTTCTAAGCAGATAAATTTATTCTATAACGTGAGATATATCCAAATATTTCAAATAAAAGAGTATAATTTGTAATATAAAATTTGTGATAAGAAGTTTCATGAATTCATCTTCTATAAAGAAATCTTTTTTACACATGAAACAATTTTATCATTGAATATAAAAATTATGTTTTTTACATGAACACCGCAAGTTTTTACTATTAATATATATCCAATGTAAAACACTAGAAAACAAAAAGGCGGCAAATTCTAATCATAATTAATAATATTTATTAAAAATGATATCACAAATTAAAGCATAAATAATAAAAAAAAGAAATGAAAAATACAAATCCAAAATTTTCATGTTTTAAGATATATTTAATTCAACATATGATCTTACAAAATTAAAAATTTTTACCTGTGTCATATCTCGTTATTCTATGAGTTTACATAGTTTATGATTTTCAAATCGCGTTTATACAATTCTAGTATTAGCTCGTCATTTTCGAACTTATAATCTTTTTTAGCACGAATTTTATTCATAAAATCACAGCTTTTTTCCACACAATAAATCTGGAAAATATATTCAATGCATTCAACAGCGATTTTTAAATTAATACACGTAAAATGTGAATTTATCTGTATCATTCGTTGAATGATTTATTCTGTAATTTTTGCTATAAAAACGAGAGAATATGCTATATGATTACCCATCTATAGATGAAGTTATGAAAAGATAAATATTAAATAATTTTTGCTTAAACATTTTAATCTTTACATATATTATGCAATTATTATTAAAATTTTTATAGGATAGTGTCCGATTCCCCCTATGGAGAATAAAAAGGAGAAGAGTAAAAAGTTAAAATATATGACTAGTAATCAGATGATTCAATTTTTCTTCCGCTTTTGAAATTCCCGGATGGTTGGGCTTTAACCCTTAAAATTTATTCCTTGAGATCGTCTGTCTCGTCTATTCTGCTTGCATGTTGATTTCGCATGGGCTTGAATGCGAAGATTCTTTTGTTCCCAAAACCAGTTTTTTTTTTGGCCCACTAGAATACCACAATTAGCATTATCTGATTATCCAAATGCAATGATCTTATTGGTTGATCCTTTTACGGCGTTCTTTATTCGGAATAACGGATGTTCCCTAATCCGAAAATACTTTAAAAATTTTCAGTGAAAATAAAGAATGAAATTATATTCTAAAAGAAATATTTATGTTCTATTATAGAACCCATCATAAATTGCAAAAATCATTCATGTTATCACATAAAAAAACTATGATATTCCTTCTTTTATCACACAAAGCATAAAAAATTTGTATGTATAATATCAATAGTCTACTTTAAAATGCTTGGAATTATACAATTCATGATAATTTTTAATAAAAAGAAATACATGAAATATTAGTTATAAGATAAATTTATATATAATCAAAGTATTTATAATTTTTACATTGAATATGAAACAAAATAGAATTATAAAATAGACATATTAGAATAAAAAAACCAGCAAACAAACATAAAATTGATAGTTTTGTTAGAAGTACATAAATAATCCTAGGTATTACCTATATTTACAAAAATAAATGTAAATTGGTGATTTAAAATATACCAAAAAAAACATAAATTTACTGTATTGATACTTTATCACAGAATCTTTGTTTATAAATACAAATCATATTAAAAAATATTTTCGAAAGCAAAAAATGTGGATAAAGATGCAAAATCTATAAAAACAGGATATAATGATATTATATTTATCGATAACAATTTTACAAGCAAAAAAAGTAAATAATCGATCAGTCAAAGAAATGAAAACTAAAGCACAATTCTTTGGAATTTCACGTAAAATCTCTTTACTATAATTACTTTATCATCAGCGTAAAGAAACTAAAAAAATATCATGCATTTTTATAAACTTATTACGATAAAAAAATCTTGTTAAGAATACCTTTTTTCATGTTACTAATAAGCATTTCTCAAAGTTTTATTTTATCGAATAAACAGAAGTATTGATATTTTTATGATAAGAAGTCATAAATAAAATTTTTGTAAAAACTTTGAATTTATTTATAAATTAAGCTTCTTGCACTTGGGTTGTTTTAATTTTTGGTGGGTATATTTTTTTCGTGTTAAAAACCAAAATAAAAAAAGGAAAAGAAATTTAACATTAAAAGAGATAGAAAGAAATGTATTAGTTTATGTAAACTTCTAAACTTACTTAAATTCAAAAAAAATAATAACACACATAAAAATTTACATCAACACAAACAAATTCTATGCCAACAAACTTGTACCCTTTTTGAAACACTATTATTAATAATATACACACTTCGGTTTCAGCTGCATTTTGCATTCTTAAATTTACAATATAAGTAATTTTCATGTTTAATGTGAAAAAATTTAAGATTTTTCTCTTGTGTATTTAGAAAAATCTCATTATATTGTTTACAACATTATAACTTCCTATTTGAAATGTAATAACACATTTTTTTTCACGTTTCTTATCAATTAGTGTTGCACCTTGTAAATAACACTTTCGTTCAAAATTTTTTGGTGTATACTGTCTTTTAAATTCTAAAAAAAATTTTCTTTTTCAATAACTATATAAAACAATAATATTTATAAGCTGTTAGAATTTGTAGATAAATGAAATTATGAACTTCAAATATAACACTACAAAAGATGTAAAATATTTACGAATGATATACCTTTTATTTTTTGATATATTTTTTTTAATTAAATAACCAAGTGTTATTACCTAGTACAATTTTCTACTGTAATTTTTCGATATTACTATATTTTTTTTCATTTTTTATTTTTTAGATCATGCATAAAGCCTTTAGATTCTATATTGTAAATAAAGATTTTTTCATCGAGCCAAAAAAATATATCAACATAAAATTGATTAAACGCGAAAGCTTTTTTTTTTTATTTTTTTTAATTTTTTCACCAAGGTTTTTAAATTATGAAGATCATGTAAATGTTTTCATATAAAAAATTCTTTATTTTCAAAACACCATATTTACTTTCGAGTTATAGAAATATTTTAAAAATACATTAAAAAACAAGAATGACATTTTTTTGATCAAATTGTTTCTTTCTGCTGAATAAAAAAACCAGCTTTTTCTCACATTAAACGAAATACTTTGAACACACTGTTATAATTAGAATAATATTTTATGTTTTTTTCCATTATTTCTATAGAGATTTTGTTATTGTTCTATATAGCCAAAAATCTGGACCTTCACGTTATATTGAAACTAAATCCTTGCATAAGATATTTAGTTTTTTCAGTACATTGTAAAATATAAAATATGTTTTTGCATATTTAAGTTTAAAAAAATTGTTTGTTTAAAATTTTTTTGAACCTACATTATCAATGTTATAGATATGTGTTTTTCATTTTTAGCAGATTGCAAAATTTTATTTCTTTTTTTAATAAAAGTACGATAATAGCGAAATAGTGAATTTTATATTAAAACCCATATTTAGTATTTATAAATTATATAATTTGCCAGCATATTAATACATTTTTCAAGAATTTATGCAATTATTTCGTATTTATTTGATGAAGACTACAAACAAACTCCAGATTATATGTATAAAATTGTTTTTTATATATTTTTATCAATATTATATCATCAGTTTATCATGTTATTTTGATAATTCTGAAAAAGATGAACCTTATGAATGTGATAAACATACGTAAAGTATTGTCACTAGTTCAAAAATAATTAAAATCACAATTATGCTTTTTTTTTGCATTTTGTGTCTTCTTAACTTTTATTTTCACGTTTTCATATTTTATTCGACTTATTTATAAAATAATTCTAGCATTTAAGTATTTTATATGTTCGTATTTTTTAAAAAGATTTAGGTGTAAAATTTATAATGTTTTAGATTGATAGTATGCTTCTATGTGTTAATTTAAGCTAGAGTGTTTTTAAAACTGTTTTTTGTTAAATTATTAGATATTCAAGAAATATCTATTTATCAATTCAAGGATTTAGTTTCAAAATAACATTTTTCGATTCAAATTTTTTAAATTTTTTTTCTTTCAATATAAACTTTTTTACATATACGAAAAGTGGGCGGACAATATATTTGAAAGTTTTAAAATCTTTAAAATTGTTATATAGTGAATTTGCAGATATATATAAACATACGAATAAATTCAATAATGGTACAGATCTTGAGTGCTTAGGCTAACATCATCACAAGAAGAAAACTAAATCAGAATTTTTATTATAGATGCACCATAACCTAATATTATAAAGATTTATTTTATTAGGTTTCAATAGCCATTTTCTTAAACTGGGTTAAGTATGATTTGACAAATTTTTGAAAATTTATCTGTTTTATTGTGTTATATATTTCTATTTTGAAATTTTAAATATTTTATAAATGTTTTTTTTCTTCATTTTTCAAAACATTTTTTTCTATTTTCATATCAAAAATATTTTTAATATATAATTTTTTTTATCAATGTTACTTATTTCATAGCATATAAATAAAAATAAAAGCGTAAATGTGCATTTTAACATGTGTTTTCTATATTTTTTGTATTTTAAAAAGGATAAAACTATAAGTATTCCACTGCTATAATATTTGAAAGGCAAATAATTCTGTAAAATTTGCAATTTGAACAATTTTACAAATTTATAATGCAACATCTAATTGGATTCTATAAAACAGCACTTGTCCCACAAGAAATTAATATAATCATGTAAAGAATTTCATAACACGGTTTAAAAAGTTGTTATACACAACAATATATATTCAAGTATTGATATTTATGGAAAATATTATCGAATTATAGTTTACAAATTGTGTACATAATATGTTATTTTTATTAAGTTATAGCCATACAATTGTGAAAAAAATTATTCTATTAGAGATCCGGAAATATTTTGAAAAAACAAACAGATCAAAGAAAATATTTATAAGTAGATTCCCAAACACCATGATTTGCAACTAAAACTTAAATAAACGTTTAATCTTACTATATCTTTAACACATTAAGAATAAAAATTTTATGATTTAAAAAATTTATTTGCGTTTATTACATTTTTTAAAAAATAAATTATTTTTTCTATACATTTCAGATTTTTTAATATAGGAAAATAAATTTGAGATTGTTGTTGTGTTTAAACAGAAATAATAATTTAAACAGCATCTATTTTTTATTTAAGTTAGATATCTTTTTGTTTTATGCTCATTTGAAGCAAATGAATTACACATTTGAATTGTTTCGAACTTAAGAATATACTTAAAATTGAATTTCATGCTGAAGAAGACTTTATACTTTTTTTTACGCAAAAAAAAAAGTGTTGACACCATAAAAAAACGGCGGCGAACGTTTAGTTATAATAATAACATTAGCAATACAATGATAAGCATTACTTAATTTTTTAAAAAAAATATAACAAGCTGAACTACAAACAACAAAATTATAATATAAACAATTTTTGTTAGAGACATACACATTTTCTAAGAAATACTTTATCAATTTTCTTCACCAAAATAAGATCACAGAAAGTTAGTTTACTGTTTAAAACAATTTGAAAATTTAATATGTATTTTGCAGCCTTCAAGTCCTTAAAAAATTCAAGAAATTCCAAAACATCCTATTAAATAAATTGTTTTTTCACAAATTAATTTTACAAATCAATTTTGATTATACAATCTGTAAATTATGTACAAAAAAACGTACAAAGCAATTAAAAAAAACAATTTAACAATTAATAACTCTTTACATGTATTTTTTAAATAAAAAACCAATTCAACTAGAAATAATGTATTTAGCATATAATAAATATAAAAGAAATATGAATTTTATAAATTATTATATTATTAAAAGAATGTAAATTTGAAACCGATAAACTTTAATATTTCAAAAAATATCATTATATCTACAAGAGCTATATTTTTTTTGTCGATATTAGTTTTTTTTGTATTTTTTTTATAAAAGAAGCTTGTAAATTTGCAACTTGAAAAAATAAAAATTATATTTGCATAAAATCTTTAATAATTTATACAATATTATGTAACAGTATAATATACATCTATCTATAGTAAAATATATTTTATTTCGTGGTAATGATCATTTATTATTGTTTCTGATGTAAAAACCAACATAATCTATGTAAAAAACACTTGAGTGCTATAAAAAGTGTTTTATGCAATAAAATTTCTTTTTAATTGATAAAAATATACTAGAATATCCCACTTTTTTCTAAGAAAATATATTTCAAAACATTTTAATAAACTAAAAAAATAATGTTCGCTTTAAGGTACAATTAGAACTTAAATTTGTGTAAAATTTGCAGAAGCAAGTAAAATTGTGAATATTGTTTTTATCGCTGTCGTTTTGAAAAGTATCCTAAGCATCCATATATTTATGATAGATTATAGTTATAATAGAAAAAGTAAAAGAAAAAATTTTTCTATCTACTTATTATCTTAGTATTTAAAGATCAAATACGCAATTACCAACACAATTGACACAATTAAATATATTATTTTTAAAAGTGAAACACATTCTTAATCTTATTAGAACGCAGAATGGCTCTTAGCACTGCAAAAAGATTGAAAAAAAGTAAACTATTCATTTAAATAGTTTATTTTATATTTTGAATGTTAAAAAAAATCCAAAAAATTATATATCAAATTTTATTTAAGCAAATATAAATGATATTCTTTGATAAAACGATCCTAAAAAGTTAAAAAACTTCTACATCTAATCATAAAAAAAATTAATAAACACACGAAGCGTAAATTAAGGATGTTAAAAACCAAGTGAAAGATCCTAAATCAATTTTAGATTTTAATATTATTTCTTATTAAGGTTTTATTATATTTAAACATCTAGATTTTTTCCATTAAAAATCATCACAATAGCATAAGTTTTCTTGTTAAACATATAATAATATATTATGCAAAAAGAATATTTTTCGTTTTATATAACTAGTATTCATCATTAGTACATTTTTTATTAAAGTTTTCTATGCAACAATATAAATAATTCAGAGAATATCACAAAAATTGAAAAATATTTATTTTTGTTGATTGACAAAAAATAAATATTTTTCATTTTTTAGGAATGTATATACACAATTTTTATGAATTTTAAAAATTAAAAGTATCATATGAAAAATTTTTAAAGTAAATATAATGAGTGATTAATAAAAAGGTTATATTTAAATAAATTTATTTTAGAAAATTTTTATGGCATTTTATCTCTCGGAAAAGTTATTCTACTGCTGCGGAAAATTCTTATATGTTTAGTTCGTAAAAAGTAGTTATCGAGAATTAAAATAAAGTTTTTCAATGTATCATCTTCTTTTTTGAGCATTAGCAACATAATTCTTATTTTTCATGTTTGGTTTGCTATTTATCTTATAATTGGTAAATCTTATGTTTTGATAATTGGATAGATGTTTTATTCTTATACACCTAAATCTAGATGGGCATTTGCATTCTGTATTAATCATAAAAATTTTCTCATAACCGTAAAAGATTTGAAAAAAATTATAAAAACATTGATATTTAATTAATATAGTATAAATAACAATATAAAAAACAAATAATAAATCAATTATGAAGAAGTTATTCTTAATAATAAATCGTACCACAGTTGAAACTAAAGTAAAAATAAATACATCATATTCTTCAGCAATTTCAATTGTTTAACTTTCGCAGATAAACTACTTTTTTAACGAAAAGTAACAGCGCAAATACATTTATGTTTCTAAAATTTAATTTTAAAAATTTTTAAATGCCTACTCAATAATTGTGCAACAAGTAAAAATTGCTTATTAAAAAATTTAAGGTTTATTTTTAATGTTAGATTTTTTGAGCGAGAAAAAAATAAATATATTAAATTTTTAAGGTATAAAAATCCTGCTTGGTGATAATCGCTATTTTATATGAATAAATTCATATAAAAAGTTCTAATTCGGAAGTTACGATTTTAAATGATGGTAAGAGTTTTTCTTGGGGTCTATAACGTAAATTTATAAAATACTTTATGATTGTTTATTTCTAAATTCATTCAATCGTAATATTAGCGTTGTTTTATAATCTTTGTCAAAAGCAACAAATCAAGTTAAGACGTAACTAAAATAAAAACGTGCTAAATATTAAAAAGAAGCGATAAATAGCATTATACAAATACCAAACAGCAAATCAGATATATTTCTGTATAAAAAGTACGTTTTTATGTGTATTATCTCTCATAGATAAAAAATTTTTCATTTATATAATCTATTGTATGTAAAACTCATATATGGATATAACAAGTAAAACACAATATCAACTTAATTTTAGATAGATTTTTTAAAAAATATTTAATGAATGTAAACAAAAACCATTTTTTTATGTCAAAATAAGAAAAATAATAAATTTTGCAATTAACACTGTAAATCACTATATAAAAACACGGTAATTTTCGCATGAAAAAATTTTTATATATATTGTTTCTAATATTGTATATATAACAAATATCTTATAATGTGTCTGTTGTAATGAAGTTACAAAAACAATTCATCCACTTCTTTATGAATTATGATATCTAAACAATTATCTTGACATCAATCAAACAGAAAACATAAAGTTATATTTGGAATTGAAATCTAGCTGTTATTCAGTTTTAAGAAGTGAAAAATGTAAATATAATGGATTACTGATATTATATCAAAACCAGTATAAATAAACTTACTTTATTGAAGTCAGTAATATGCGAAAGGAACAACAAATTTTCGTTTTAAATGCGTATTGTTTTACAAACTACCAACAATCTTCATCTATTGGTATGTGTTACATTGCGAATCCATCCAAAAAAATCTGAAGCGCGATAGTTTCTTTCGATTATAAAAATTTTCAACAAATTTTTTAATCTTATGTGTCATAATCATATTTATAGTGATTAGTGAAATATACAATTGTAGTTATTTGAAGGTTTATTAGAAGGTAAAATTATGAGAAGGTTCTTATCCGAATGGCCTATATTAGGAAGTTTAAAATGATGATCAATAATATTGATATATATCTATATAAAACCAAGCTCTTGAATAAGAATGATGAACAAGAAGGACCATCAAAAAAAATCTCTTGTAGCAAAGCCACCAACAAATATGATAATATAAATTGTAGGAATCGTTTGTATTTAACATTTTTTTAGAAAATTTGCACCTCTTATACAATTTTAAAACACAATAATATTTTATCGTATAAAAACCTTTTGTAAAATTTCTAGAATTATAGTTTTATATATAAACATCGTAAATAAGTTATAAAAAATTTCTATATTTGATTTCAAATACAAAATCGCAACAAAAGATTTAAAGAAAAAGAATTTTTAGATTTTAAGATATTTTACTTACTATTTATGAATTTTGTAATTCTGGCCTAAATTAGGTTTGGTTACTTATTGATATTTCGAATGTACCATAAATTTCATACAATAAAAAATTTTATATATTATAGAGCATATTTATAAAAATAAAGGTCTGTTCGCATAAAAATTGATTTACTGTTTTTATTTATGGCAATATAACAATTTTATTGTAAAACATTAAAAATTCAAAAAAAGATGTGTTTTTATATTTTGATTACTAATAGATTATATTATGCTTGAAATGAAAATAAAACCACAATAAATAAATATTAAATAAAAAATTATCCTTTTGTTTGCAAAAATTCAATATATTACAGTACGGAACTTTCAAGCGCTGCATTATGTGCATTATTTCTACAGAATAATTTTTTTTTGGTTTTGAAATCGAATAGATACCAAAGTATTTTTTACATCATATTTGAATGATAAAAATCACAACTAAAAACCAAAACAATATAAAAAAATCATAAATATTAATAAAAATAACTATTTTCATATTGAAAAATGTTTTAAATGTTTTTAATAGACAATCAATGAAGGAAAAATATTTATATAATGCCATTACAGTAATCATAAGGTTATTACAAGGAATCTAAACAACAAGAATTGATTAAGTAATGCACGGACGAAAGGAAATAATTAAAAAAGTAAAACCGCAAAAAAAATGAAGAAGGCAGATAAATAAATATATTGAATAAAATAAATTTTGCCTAATTGTTTAAAAATGCATAATTTAAATTATAAATTTTGATTCTTGAAAAAACATTTTGGTAAATCAAAAAGAAATAATGGGGAAAATGCATCTCTTTTTTGTCTTGTTTGCTAAAATAAACATAAATACCGGTGGTTAATATAATCTAAATATTCAACATGTTGTTAGTCGCCGTCTCTATAATGATGATACGGCGGGATAAAAACAAACATATCCATTTGTATTTACATTTGAAATAACGTTAAAAATTTTTCAACAAGTTTTTATATTTAACATTTTTTATATTCGTATTAATTTAAATGCAAGTTTTCATAAAAAAAAATATTTTGAGTTCTCGTAAAATCGTAATTTTAAAAAAAAAGTATAATTTAAAAAGTAAGAAGAATTAAAAAATTATAGTTCTTATTAACTTTTTTTTATTGATAGCTTTCGTCTGGATATAAACTTATTAACAAAAAAAATGCATTATGATATTGCAAGGATGGATGATTTGTTGATAAGTTTAAAGAATTTAAAGACAATTGTTTGAGACACATTTTTAATGAAATATTTTTCCATAGATTTTTTCAGGGATTGTTGGTTTGCCCGAAATTACTGCGCTTTTTTTTTGTCTTGGGATTGCATGGGCTAACAGGAAATCCCCTTTAACAGTTGTGTGTTTATTTGCTTTCTGATTAGTTGATTCTTTTTCGCTACTATGCCGATTTCGAACAAATACGAGCTAAGATTCAAAACGAGTTTAAGCTGATCTTTGAATGCTGCAGTATGATTTTTTATTTCTTTATAAGAAAACGCAAAAAATGCAAAACTATTTAAATTTCACACATGCAACAACATAAAAAATATTCGGTAAAATGTACGAACTATTTGCAAGTATATAGATTAGTGTCAATTTCATATTTTCATAAAAGAAGTGTTTTAGTAGATTCATTCTCGTTCTTAAGTCACTTTTCAATGATCAAGTTTGGAAATATATATTTAATAATGACGTAAGATAATTAATATTTTTTCAAAATGTAAAATATAATAAAAAATTGATTTTTTCATTTATAATAAAAATTTATATATTTTTTTTGAAGGTTTTATCTTTTTATTATATTCAGTTCATAGAAAGTTCAATTTAATGGTTGAATTTACGAAATTTGAAGTTATATTTACCAAAATATTTTTATGAATTTTTTTATAGAAAAATTCAATAGTTTTTTCACATGTTACGTTTTACATTGCTACAAATAATAAAAATTTATGTTTTCTTTGATTATTTTTAATAACATATGATATTACTAAATTTGATCTAAACCAAGTTGATTTTTAGAGAAATGTAAAAATTTTCAAATTGGGAATACAAAAATTGCCGAAATCCAATACATATTACTTACGTAAATAATTTTTCTGATTTCTTAAGACTAAGACGTTGAATAATTATCCATGAATGGAGTAATAGCGGCATTTGCTTTTTTGAGAGAGTGATCGCTATAAAATTTAATCTAGTTTATTATATGAAAAAAAATCATATTATTTATTAATTTACTATTATTACTGACCTCATCCAATTCATAATCACCAATATTATGACAATCTATTTCTAAATTTTAATGTATTTTATATGTTTTTTAATATATTTCTTTTATTCGACTAAATGATACTATCGATTAGTAATATAAAAAAACATATAAATTATAAAATTTTGCATGATTATAAATGATTGTGTTATTTTTTGCTTCTTATTTTTATATTATAAAAGCTACAGATGCAAATCCAAAGCCAAACCAGTTTATTCCTGAAAAAAGCATAAATGATGAACTTCAAAATGACTCATATATTATTCAATTCATAAAACAACAAATTAATGTGAATGCAGAAGCTCTGATGTATATGGAAAACGCAAATAATATTCTCACTTTAAATCCAGATATGAAAGCATTATCAAAATATAAATACGTGGAAATGCTAAACAAAGCCGAAGAAACGATTTTAAAAAATAAAAATTATCTTGAAGCAGAAAAAAATCAACAATTTGAATTCTTAAAACAGGCAATGAATACATGCAAAAATTCTTTAGCTCTTGCTCAGACGGAAATTAAACAATTGACTGAGGAATATGATGTTTATAAAATTGAAAAAACTCAATCTAATATTATTACACCAAGAAACAACAAAGAACCAAAATTTATTTCTGAGGAAGCGGAATCAAAAATGGATTTTAGATTAAGAACATCTAAAATTGCTATCAATTTGTGCGCTGCATCCATAGAGGAAGTCAAAAGAACAAAAGCAATTTTGGTAAAAGTAATAGAAGCGGAGAAAAGAGCAGAAAAAATTTATGATACGATTCGCACTTTAGATTAAATATTCTTTTATATGATTTAAATCCAATTTTTTCATCAATAGTCAATTTGTTATTAAAATTAAGAGGGTTTGCAGTTGTTTCTATATGCTGTTTTTAAATATTATAATTAACTTAGAATTATAACACCAAAATTCGTACCTAATAAACTGAGATACCGAATGATTTGTTATATATTTTTGTGTTCGATTTATTTTTTTAACTTCATATTTAGCAAAGAAATCATGAGTGTGATTATCCTTCTCAAAGTATAATTTAATAATTTATAGTTATAAATTCATTGTTTAAGTACCTTTAAATTTGGATTTTTTTTGTGCTTTTTATGTGCTAATTCTTCTTTTAGTAATTAAAGCGCTGAATATAAATTAAAATCTTTGAATTACATTTTAATATACAATATTAATGTTATTAATAAACATTATAAATTTTTTATATTTATAAACGTAGAAATATGGCTATTAAATGATCCAATTACTATACTAAATGTGTAAAGATAGAATATTTTGGTTTTTTATTATTCACTTACTGATAATATGATGGTTCTTATGTTTTAGTTCTCCAAAATCTACACTTTACTTGCATTCTTTTATTTGAGATCAAAATTAATCTGAAAATTTAACATGTTTTTCTAATAATTCAAATATATCTTCCAACAAAACATAATTATGATTAAATTACATTTATGATAATTAATTCGAAATCAAAAAAATTTTATATGCGAAAAATCAGCAAATATTATCAAATTAACATAAATGTAATTCATTCAAAAAAATTTATAAATACAACAAAACAGTGTCTTCATATAAAACTATAAAATCATCATAGCGTAAATTATGTTAATTGAGAAAGTAACAAAATTCTTTATTTTTTTATAAAATATAAAGTATTTTATTTTATTCTCATGTTTCCTAAACGTCAAGAACGAGCCAATTAAGAATTTATAACAACCAAAAAATATTTTAGTGTAAAAAACTTGCAATAAAAACATACTTACGTAAGTTTCAAGTATTTTTTTAGTCTTTTATTTTTTGAAGATATCTATTCGCATTGCATTTATAATTTTTATTAGTCGCTCATCATAGCTTAAAATAGAAAAATATAAAAGTAAATTCGGTGATATATATCACATCTATAAATCTTAAATAAATGTGAAAATCTTATTTCAATATTAAATTAATTTTTTTATTTCGTTTTAATTATTGTTAATTAAGATGTTTATAAATAACTCAAGTTTATCTGGCTAAACATTAGACTATATTGCAATAAGTGTACCTGATAATTTCAACAAGGTTTTTGATTCCATAATTTTTGATTCTTTATGAATTTATATAAGCAAATGTGGAGTAGAAACTGGTGATGTAAAATATGGATTATAATAGTAAAAGTAATAGCACTAGTATTAGTAAGAAAATAGAAAATAATAGTACGATTTATAAAAAAACGAAAATATTTTAATAAACAGGTTTGTATGTGCAGGGCTTGCTCTCGGCTCACATGACTTTCCCAAAATAGAATTTGATTTATATTATTTAAAAACAATAAAAATCAGTGATTGTTTATTTATACAGCTATTTAAGCTTTTTAGTGATTTTTCTAAACCAATCATATTTTTGATCAAAAAAAATAAAAAATAAAAAAATCAAAAACTTTCAAAATCATTCATTTGTTTATTATGGTGAACCAATATCAATTAATCATATCAAAAAATTGATCAAATCAAAAACACAGATAATAATAAAAAATGTCAAACAATTCAAGATGTGAATTTCAAATATATCAAGATATGAAATTAACATTCATTTTTACACGTTCGACTAGAGAAAATATCATCAACTAAACAGGCTAAATAAATAATTCTTTAGTATTTTAGGGTTTTTTTAAAAAAAAAACCTGTTCTTATTTTACATAATAATTCTATCATACCGTTTTTTTTGCATTCTATAGTAAACAATTATTTACATTGATTATACTTGAATATGAGAAAATTCTAAAAATTTACATCTTGGTTTTAAATAGGCAATACTTAATATTCAATATATTAAATGTTGAAAATCTAATATTTTCCTTAGAATGCACTAATAAAAATTTATTATGCAATTAGTATTCTATCTTTTTATACAAAAAATTTTTGATATGTATATATATGTGAAAATCCTCCGTTGTTTTTTTTTGTGAATATAAGCAATTTTTAAGATGGTAAGTTTATTTTATAAAAAACACACAGTACTAAAACATTAGAAAAAAAATACTTAATTAACTTTATTGAAACAATTTCAAAATTTTGTAAAAACAGTCCTTCCCTAAAGTCAATTCACCTCAGGCCTGGTAATTATTAAACATGCATTTTGAATTAACTCCACCTCTCTAGGGCCTTGTTGTTAGGTTCTTAATATATAGATTCGGAAGTAAGAAAATTTTCATATGTTATAAGACATTTATAGTAATTTTTTAAAAAAAGTAAAAAAATATATAAGATCAGCATTTAAGGAAGAAAAAAAATCCTTGGAAGAAAATATTGAATACCGAAAGGTCAATACAGATAAAGTAAAATATTCAATATATAAGAAAAAAAGATAGCATGATATTGCAAAATTATCTATGACCAAAAATAAATTATATACAACATATACATGTATATATGAATATAAGCTTGTGATATTTAATTGACCATATAAAAAAAGCGACATATATCTGATTTTCCAGTAGTATTTTACGAAAAAAAGATTAGCTTTTGTTTGCATATAACTATAATAACAAGGCAACTTTTTCATACTTATTTTGCCAACAACCGGCAGAGACAAATGTCACAAAAAATAGCGAGAAATTTCAGTATAACGCTTGAAACAAAAAATTATATAATATGTTTATCAAATTTCTAGGATTTTTAAGAACTAAAGGATAAAAAATTAAATTTTACAATCGAAGAAAAGTAAAATTATGTCATAATAATAAATAAACAAAGACATACTAGCAAAACAAGTTTTACTGCTTGATGCTATAGGATTTTTTGCGTTTATTGATATTTTTCTAACGCAGTTGTTATTCTTTTCCTCCATCATACTGATATCGGAACTCTTTTTATACTACGCCCTCTATCGCTTCTTATCTCATTCGTTGTTTGCACTTAAACGAACCTAGATACTTCAAAATATTTTGTTGGGCGGATCCGATTCAATCATCCATAGTTTAACCCTATGAATTAAACCAGTGCATTATTGAGACTTATGATTTCAAATTTTATTCACTTTCAATTATTTTTTTTCTTTGTTTTCTAGCAGATGCTTTTTATTGTTTGCAACATAAATAAAAATAATAACCAAATATGATAAGTGTTATATAACATATATTAAATAGAATTCTGTATTTCAACGAAGTAAAAACATAAACTAATAATTTTTTTATTTTAGTTTAGTTTATGAATGTAACTCAATAAGTATCTTTGTTAAACGTGATACATTTTTTTTGCTGAGAATTTTTTTATTAGAGTTATCGGTAAAAAAATATTTTTGTTATATTATAACATAAATTAAAAATGATTTTGAAGATTGTGATTACCAATATCACCATGAATCATTTAAAAAATAAATTTAAACCTTTGAAATTTTTAGTGCAGTTCATCGATATCATGGAATATTTCCTATATTACAATTGAATACATTTTATAACATCATATATACAGAAAATTCAATCTAATAATTATATTGCTTCTAAGTGTAAAAATTAATAAGAATAAAATTTTAGACTTCCCTTGTGCAGAACATTATGAACAATTATATATCTATTACTTTCTTTAAATAAATTACAACACTTAAACACATAGAAATTATTTTTATTTTGAAATAACTTTGAATCATATATCAAAATAAAATACTTGAGAAAGGTGTAAAAACATTTGATGAAAATATGCCTCAAAATAAGAAAATATTTTTAAACACAAGATTTATGTTTTAAAACTTTTATGACACCCGCAAATAAATTTTGCAATTCTTAATTACAAAGTCATATTTCAAAAATTAGAAAACAAAAATTTTTTTTATTACCATTTCAAGTATTAAGTAAAATTTTATCAAAAGGTCATTTAAAAAAGCTATAAAAATTTGATCGTTTTTATTGTCGTAATTCAACCATGAAAAATGAATGGAATTGACAAAAATGGGTTATCAGCTTTTTTATTGCGCAAATTTAAAAATTGATTGTGTTTAACTTGACTTGCTACTAAAAAATAACATGTGAAAATACTAATCACATATATTTCAATATTTTTAATTATAACATTATTTTCAAATCTTTGATCTAACATTTTGCAATTAGTATAGTAAATATGATATAAAGAAAAGTTTCGTTTGTAATTCAATAAATTAGCATAGATAAAAAACCAATTTAAAATATTATCAAATTGAAAATTTCTGATTTTTTTTAACATAAGAAATATCACAGAAAGTTATTTAAACGAAAAAGAAAAAAAAGATGAGGTATAATAACAGTAATAATTGTATTATTGTCTGTAATAGTGGTAATATTAGTAGTATTGATATTTATGGTGAAAAAAGATCTTTTAAGATTATAATATTAAAAAAAATAACAAGAGAAAAAAATAAAATTTAATATTTTTTACTTTATAACAAAAATTGATCCTTCTTTACAGGACATAACAATCATACAGTTATTGATGTAAAAATGAAAATTTCATACATTTGTTGATAGTGCATCAGTGTAGCTAATAATAAGAGAGTTTATAGCGAGTTATTAATGATAACAACAAAAAAACATAGCATACCACAAAAAAAAATTCAAATACATTTTCATTTTTTTATTCTGTCTACATTCTTTGATTGAGTCATTCTAGACAACAACATATAAAGGGCAAATCTTTGAAAATTTTAGAATATTTGTTGTTTCTTATATACATTCTGTGCTTTTTATAAGCCATATTTTATTAAGATATTTGCGGCAATCACCATAAAGTGTGTTACCATTATTTTATGCTGAAAATGTGAATGTGATTTAATTTTAAACAAGGTTTTTGCATAAACCAATTATAAAACGATAAACACTTATTTTTTTCAATTGCTTAAGCTATATTTTTACAATTTTATAACTTCAAATCTTTTTTTTTATTTATTTTAGCTAAACAAATATATTTGACAATAAAAATTAATATTTAAAAAACAAGAAAAACCATTAAATGATATTATTTTTTAGAAAATTTACTTGTAATAAATTAATATTAATGTTATAATGATTGAGTTTATCAAAAGTATTCATAAAGTAAAAAAAGCAAAAAAATGTTGATCTGTATTTTTAATATATAATTATAACAATATTACATAATAAATATATAAGGATACAAAATTTTTCATGGTTTCATGTTGTAAGAAAATTTTATCGGACGAAAAGATAAATGATTATTGCTATTGCTGCAATTTAAATTAATTAATTTAAAGAAGCAAATATGATGAATGCTAACACACAAAAGCCACAGCGAACAGAAATATTTTTAAGAAATGCTTCAATATGAAATAAATCAGTGCGTTATGTTAGAATGGTGGAATTATTATTTATAATTGAAAGTCTTTTTTTATCATAGAACTAACATATTATATCTCGCATTTTACCAATGTATTACAATTAAAACCTACTTATATAACACAATAATAAATTTTAATTTTTTTATAGTTATATGACTACCGTATGTATATTTTAAATTATAAATTTAAAAAGATCTTTTAAATACTTCAAACCAGTGTAAGAAAGCAAAAAAAACACAAACATAGTTTTCATTATAAAATTTTTTATTACAAAGTCAAGTCATCATAATATAAAAATTTGTTTCATTTAACCGAAATTTTGTATTTTGAAAAAATTTGAAAAAAATATTCAAAAAAAGGTTAAAAGTTTTGCATAATATGTATGCAAAAAAAAATTGAAAAAAAGATAAAACAAAAATAATTAATGATATTAAATTTTATTTTATAGCAAGTTTTTACTAAATAATAATTACAAGAATACAAATAGCTATGAAAAAATCTCTATTTATTACGTTTATAATAGTTTAGAAAATTTTTATTACTTGAAAATTTCAATAGGTGTCATAGTGTCACGTAAAACCCTTTTATTTGTTGATTTTTAAATATTTTCCTTTATTGAAATATAATATGAAAATATAATAATAGCGTACTGAGATTATATAGGAAAATTTTTTATTATTTTTACATTTAAAATAATATATTCTAAATTAATTTTGGTTTTATATTTATAATAAATTCAAAACTTTAGTCATTTTTTGGTGTTTTTTAAATCATATAAACAAAAATTCGTACATTATTTTGCTTCTTTAAGATTATAACAAAATTAAGTATTATCAAAGTAAAAAAACTAAAAAAACTAATCATAAACCTATTAAGCACCACAAAAATCGTTTTATTTGCACTTGACAGGATTTCAAAATAAGCTTAATGAATACAGCATTTAAAAATATTTTTTAAAGCGAAAAATATTTAATGAAATTCAAATATAGAAAAAATTCAAAGCTAAAAAGCAAGTTTTTTTTGTTTTCTGCCTTTATAATATTTTGTAACTGCAAATATTGAGGATTTGATTCATACAATATTTATTGAAATGTGGATTTATTCTTCGCATAAGTTTTTCATTTTCATCCTTTAAATATTTTTATTTATTAAATTGTATTAATTTATCACAATAAAAAATTATCTTCTTTTAATTAAAGATTGAAATCTTTTATAAAATCTTTAATTTAATATTTCATTGAATTCCGATTATTATTTATCATTTAGTAAATAATCAATAATTAAAGTCAACAATTATTAAACAATATATTACGTATTTACACAACAATTTTTAATTAACATTCATAGATTCAATGTCATATATTGTATTTGTGACAGTAACTTTGAACTATAGTATTATTAATGTTTTTTTTCTTCTTAAATATTTTCTTGTTCTAGGTATGTAGCGAAAAGAAGTGAAAAAAAAGTTTTGGTATGTTATAGCGATGGCCTAAATTGCTTTTTTAATATGGTATGTGTAAAATTTATCTAAAGATTTATTCTAAAAAACTTAAGAATTCTAAAACAAAATTTACATCGTATCTACAAAAGTAACTTTATGATACATGATAATGTACTAAACGCAAATTTAAACAATAAAAAAAAATTGTCTATGAGGGTTTTTTACTATATTTTTCGCTTAAAAGTTATCAGATTTTTTTTTAATATGCAACATAAATAAATAAAAATATGTCGAATTATTTATGAGTTTGATAAAGAGCGTAAAATTCTTAATTTAAAGCCAACTCCAGAGTTTTTTCCACTTTTATTTGTAAATATTAAGGAAATTTTCGGTTTATAATATTTTGATCAGAAGAGTTTTTCACATTATTTATGCAAATGTTATTATAATTGATTTCTTTGAGAAAGAGGAATCATCAATACAGTTATATGAATAATTTTAAACCTTTAAAAGTAGCTTTGTATAAGAAACTTTTCACAAAAAAAAACAGGAAATTTATCTTTATTTATTATTTTATATTTAAAAAAATATGGATGTATATTAAAAAAATCAAGTTACGATTGAATGAAAATTTTATTAGCACCAAAAATTATAGTACAACTTTATTAAAATCGATAATAAAAATTGAAAATATATTAAACAATTGTAAAAATTTTTTGTACTAAATTGTTGCACCAATCGATAAATTTTAATTTTCAGTAATACAAAAATATGTTTTATTCTGTAATAATTGTGTTAAATCAACTTGTATAATTTTCTATATAAAGATATAAAAACCTTAACTTTTACACAGAAAAGTGAAGTTTAATATTTTTTATATTTGGATATAACTAATCGTAAATACTCTTAGATGTTTGTTGCACAAAAATTGCATGATTTAGTATCAATTGAAAGAAATGAAGAATCATATTGATTTTACTTTAACACATAAAAATATTTTCGATTACTATAAAACAACTTTATAAAAAGAACGAAAACATTAAAACTATCGTAGCTAAGGGAATTTTATAAATTCTAACCTAATTTTCTACAGTATTTCTATTGTAAATAAATTTACTATTATAACTATTTTTATTATATTGAATAAAAAGAACAAGAAAAGCATTTGTTAATTCGTTATTGATTTTAAAAATGTTAAGTATTTTTATCTTATATTTTGATTTTCTCCATTTCTAATTCTTAAAATTTCAATAATATAGTATCTATTTTTAATTCTGATACAACTAAAATTGATAATCATTAGCATTTCGTTTTCACTGCCAAAATGAAAGACAAAATTCAATTATTTAATAATTTCTAGTTGATACCATATTTGGCACCATTTGAGAGTATTTAATACCAATTAGAAAAACTTTTCAATATTGTCAAGTATCACAAAAAAAATAAAATTTTGTTAGATACACTTTTGTACGACATTAAAGAACTGAATAAACTACTGTGCGACATTAAAGTTGAAAAAAATCAGAATCAATTTAAAGGTTGTGAACAATGCAGATCTATGGTTTTAGCTATAATAATATTGAGAAAAAATAATTGGCGTGTATGCATACGATATTAAATACATTAGTATTTCCTGTAAAAATCTAAAATTCATTTAATATTAATCATAGTTTTTATAATTATACGATTATAAAGTTCGCCTCATAGTTGATATAAGAAATAAAGTTTGTTTTTTTTAATCCTTAAAATTCATTCATTGTTATTGTGGTATCCATCGGATATCCATTTGTTTGAAAGATACAATTCAATAATCGAATTGCTTTTATACTTACTTTGTTGCGCATAATTCAATTTATTGTAAAAATTTATATTGCTTTTGAAATTAGAACAAATATTATCGTCTATTATCGTCTATTATTTTATTATTTATTTTTAAATTCACTGCTTTTATATTTTAAACATAATTTTTTTGTATATCATCATTCATAGTAATTCGTTCGAATTGTGTTAAAATGTGTTAAATTCTGGTAAAACTGATACAAAATCAATTTCTAATTAATCATCACAAATGGAACAATTTCAATTATTATTATTACCCATAGATGTTGGCATACAACAGTTATATTTATATTTGTTCAATACGGATATGACGGAGGTTAAACTTCACATTTTTATTTATACCTTACTTAATATATCTCTCCAATAACACTACTTTATCTTTTTATATACACAAAAAACCAAAAATTTTATTAAAATCTATTGCTATCCGGTTTTCAAAAAAAGTTTAAGAAAAATATTTTGTTTGTGCTAAATGTAAGAAGATACAATGATAAAAAACAAAATTCCTACAGATAGACTGTGAACTTTATTGTTTTTTTGCAAAAAAACAATATTGTTTTTTGAAATACAGTAAATTTTAAATATGCATTTTTCACTTTAAATACATTTTATAATACAAAATTTGAAAAAATATACATAAAGCAATAAAAATCATATTGATAAGATAAAAATTAAAAGGGATCGCCAAGATTTAGCTTGTGGATTTTGCGACCGCTAATAAAATAGAAGTAGATTGAGGAGCAAGCAAAGGTTATCTCTTGTGAGCCTTTTTTTCTTCTTCTCGTTTTTTTTAGTAGCAAAAAAAATCAGGTTGATTTTTAAAAGGATTAAAAGTTTTTATTTGGTTGGATTTCATAATTTGTTTATGCTATTTTAGTTTTTTATATTTTTTTTGTTGGGGTGTAATTTTAAAAGAATTAAAATAAAACAAATTATACCAATGCACTAATTTATTTGGAATCACAATTCCAACAGAACTGCATTTCATTTTCAATACTAAAAAACTCTATAAAATTTAAAAATTGTGTGTTCTTAATTGATTTTTTCATTTGATAAGAAAATATTTTTTAAATATGAGTGTAGAGGATTATTGCCCGAAACGATTTAAATGCAATATCTGTTTGAAGACATTCAAAAGTAAGCATTTCAGTATCAACAGCCAACAACCCATAAGAATAACTCAAAGAACAGAAAAGGAAGTAATGAGACAGAAGTATCACAAGAGTAAAATAATGATGGTTTTTAATATAATAAATAAATCGAAGACCAATAAAAGAGTATATTTTTTTTATTAACAATAATATTTATCAAGCTTGTTTTAACGATCCTTTATTTTTCCAATACGCTTACGAATATTTGCATAACCGACCACACTCCGAATGTAGCATATTGGTCTCGCCGTCCAACATCCTACTTCACAATAAGATCTTTACTGTATAGTAAGAAAAAACTTTTTTATAATTAAACAAATTGTTTGTTGTACTATATAATTTAAAACTCTAACTAAGTATCATAAGTGATATAAATTTTCACCCCCGTATATTTATTATATATTTTTAAGAGGTTTTGAATCTAAATTCTGTGAATAAAATGCAACGAATACAATTTCGTTTAGCTTAAGATCGCAAGAAATCTAGCATGACATTATTTAAAAAAATGAATAAAATGGAAAATATATATTAACGTTTAAAAAGTTTGTATTACGTTTTTTTCCTTGCCGAAAGAATCACAACATCATGACTTTCTCTATAGCTACGTCTTAAACACCAATTATTGTTACTGAATAATAGAATAGCAAGACGCGCAATATTGATTGTAAAAGTATTTTTTCCAATCAAAAAAATAAAGAAGTGTATTCTATTTTTTTTTTTTTCATTTTAAAATCTTGCTTTGGAAAAATTTATAAATATTTAAATTTATATACAATGTTTTTAAATTTTTATAAAAAGCTTAGTTTATTTTGCTTATGACTTTAAATATAAAAAATAAACAAATATGCTATTTAAAAATGTAAATTATAGTACAATTTTCATGATATTTGCTATGTTTGTAGAAAAAGGTCAAAAATATATTAAAAAGTTTTAAATTTTCATACATTGTAACGCATATCATAGGGAAATCAAAAATAATTAATAGTAATGAATCAAATATATGTTTATTATATATAAGAAAATAAACACGTATTTTATATTTTTCTTTTTTTTGTGTATTTATTCGTTATAATCATTTTTTTACTGAAAAATCTAATTTTTAGGCATATCGTTGGTCATGTCGTACAATGATGTATTTTTTTATATTTTTTGTGTAAAAAAGTAGAATATACACGAAATAAAGAAATTGCATTTTTAAAGATAAAACCATGGTAAATCAAACTTACTTTTATTTCAAAAACTCGATTTAATTGTAACTTAAAACATTGGAATTTACAAAATACAGCTGTATTAAAAATTTAAACAAAAATACTACTTTTATGAATACATACCCATTTGGATATAAAATTGCTCACAAAAAAATAATAAAAAAATAATTAGTAAGCTATTTTAGGTTATTTTGAGTATATGAAAAGTTTTTAATGTATTTTTAACAAATGAAATATCTTTAAACAGGGTTATAAATTTATTATTGTCGTGCATAGATACATTATAGTTCCAACTTATTCCGAAATTTCTATAACATCGTCAATTAAAAGCCTTGAAAGCAATGTACCAGCAATAACAGTTTGAAAGTGTACGACAAATTACTAGAAAAAAGTTTGCGACAGTCATTGGTTATTTGTTAAAATAAGTCTATTCACAAAAAAAGTTGTGTATTTAGAACGGATTTTTTTCGAAATTCTAACTATAACAAGCATGTTAAGTTTAAGAAAGCTTACTAATTGTGCAATAGAATGCTATTTGTTGATTATAGACTTTTTTTAGCAATCTAAGTTTATAATTTTAGTGTTTTTATGAGAAATTGAATACTCTAAAAACTAGGTAATTTTATAATATTAAAAGCATTTATTCTTGCATTTAAATTGCATGACACCATAAATAAATCGTTTTTTTAAGCATTTTATGAACCTAACAAATATTTTTAGAATGTTAGAAAATAATACCATTATGAAAAAATTAAGCAATTCGGATCAAAAATATTATTAATACTCTATGATATAAACTCAACAAATACATATATGAATTTTTATGTGATAAAAAGACAAAAAAGAGTTTTCAGTATACTTTTTAAAAAATAAAAATGTATTTCACAACCACACACATAAAAATAAATATTATCAGAAATTCGTTCTTAATTAAACAAGTTTTGTAATTTTTGTAGAGATTAATAAATTGAAATTATCGATGTTTTATATCTTTCATAAAAAATCCCTTATTTTGCCATTAACAAAAGTATCAACACTATCTCATGAATAAGCTCTTAGAATGTTTATAGATGCGAATAAATGATAGGAACAAAGTGCGGCCATCTGCGATAATATAGGGCTTATAGAAAATAAGACTGATTGCAAAAAAAACATCTTAATGAATAATATTGTTTTTTCACTTTTACATGATAATGCTCTCAGGCTTTTACTAATGTACGAAATTTTTTTGTCTTTATTTTTTAATGAATATAATAAAAACGTTTTGTAGCGTTTCTATAATAAATATGAATAATTCGTCAGAATATATTTGAAATATCATAAAAACAATATGTAAATTATTGAACATGCATCGCTTCAACATAAAAAAAAATACCCAAGATAATTATACGAAAAATATGTTATTTTTGATTATCTTTTTCGCAAAAGAATGTTGATTGTGATTAAAAAAATATAGATGGTAGAAGCACTTTAAATGATGTATTTATATAAAAATGTTTTTTTTCTATTTATTTTTAGTTGATTATGAAAATTCGCAATTTTTTTTTATTTTGAAATCTTTTTTCGTAATATTTGATATTATATATAAATATTTTATCTAATACTTATCTTATCTTATTATATTTTTAATTCATTTTAATGCATTATTCAAAAAAAACCAATATTTAAAAATCAAGTTGTAATTCTAATAAAATGAAATTTTAATTTTTAAGTAAAAAAAAATTCTTTGTTGCGTATTGTTGTATTCACATGGTATTTTGTTATACCTAAAATAATATTCTAAAATGTTTTTGTTTAAAGTATTGCTATTATAATTTTTAGAAAAAGAAATATTATTTTTGTTCGTCATTATTTGTTATTTTAAAATCTAAACTATTTATAATTTCAAATATCACATAGTTTTCAACATTTTTTTTATTCTTCTTTTTTTTTATAGCAATTTGCAACTTTTGATTAACCAAAAGCACATTCTATTTTCGGAACAACTAAAATTGATAAACATAGTAAATTCGTATTCAAGTAGAAATTGAAATACAAAATTCATATTTAATCAAATTCTAATTATCCATATTTTTTCTCATTAAGAATAATATTTTTTTAACAATTTTTCAATATTTTATACTACCACACGTATCTAAAAAAACGTTTTTTAATATTATCTTTTTTATGTATTTATAGTTTTTAGTGCATATTTTTATTTTTACTAATAATATTTAATTCGTAAAAACAAATACTAATTGTAAATTTATCAAAAAAAAATTTGAATTCTAGTAATCTTTGCAAAATATTAAAATTTCAGTAGCTTTATTATTTAAATTTATCAGTTTTCGAAATTTCAACATGTAAACTATTATGAATAAATACGTGGAATAAGAATGGGTTAATCGCTATAAATCTAGTTAATGAAATTGTTGCTTTGTTTTCGATAATTATCATGACATCAAGATAGTGATTCTAAATAAAAAAGAGAAAGAGGAACAGGGAAAGTCATAAATTTTTGCAAAATATATATGTGATGCCAATAAAACGATTAAATTTTTATTACGAATATATTTGTACATCTTGATATAAAACCATTTGTAGTTAGGATACGAATTTATAAAATGCTAATATTTAGATTGATTTGTTTTCACTAAACTCGTTTCATACGTATTTAAATCAAAAATTGTTAAAAATAAAAATTTGAAAAAAAATCAAATCATATGGATTATAATATTATTATTGTATATTGTCAAACACCAAATATTCAAAAGAATATATGTATAAATATTGACATAGTTTTTAGTATAAGAATTTTGCGAAATAGAGCTGTAAAAATAGAATTATTATTTTAAATTTCATGAATTGATTCGTAGTAACACATACTTTTTTATGTTCCAGGCACCTTACAAAATTGGAATTTTTAGTACCAAAAATAATGATATTCAAAGGGGTAATATAATTCAAAAATTTGATAGAAATAATGCCAATAGTACTATAAATCATTTTTAGCGTTAAATACGTTTTTATCTAGGCGAAAAAGAATTCAAAAAAATTTATTTCAGACCAGATAGAATTCTAAACATAAAGATGAAACATTGAATTTGAATAAACGACCAAAAATCTTTATCCATATGTATTTAATTTGGCGTATGGCGTAAATATAATATCAATAATATCTATTATAATTTTTTGATTTTAAAACCCTTTTATAGTTTTCATTTTAGGAAATTTTGTGATTGTGATAAAGTTAAATAGAACAAGTATTTTAAATATTTTGGAAATAATATTTAAGATATTTTATATATATTTATTGCAACAAAACAACGTTTGATCGAAAAAGAGTAACAAAAAATAATTTCTATGAAATATATTTTTATATTGTCAAAAATATAAAGCTGCTTCTTCTATAACAAGTAGATTGTATAATACACAGAATCGGTTAAATTATGGGAAACAAAAAATTACAAAAAAAAATTTAAGAAGATTCTATTTTTTCGGTCTAGTAATTTTTATATTCTTTTGAAAATATTTAATATTTTTATAATTCCAAATAGAGGTTATAGCTATATCATCAATATGCATCGTATTTCATTTAACATATAATACCATAAACCTCAACTTTATTGCACTTTTTATGTACTTTAATCGCTTTTTTTAATTTAATTTACTTTTATGCATAAATTATAGTCAACGCTAATAGATAGAATAATATCGTGGTTTTATATTATTTTATTGTATGATAATGAATAAAATTTATATATTTAAATGATATCGGCAAATACTTTTTGATAAAACAAGCAAAGTTATGAATATAAAAAATATTTATAATTTTTTAATTAAACATTAAAAATGCTTTTCTAGTCATCAAATCGTTCCTTTACATTGTTATCAACATAAAAAACGTATTAAAAACAAATTTATGCCAAGGACAATACAATTCTGAATACATATTCGTTATTTTTTTTCAGCTGTAAAAAATAGGATTAATGAATGTATAATAATCATAAGTTCTTGCTTTATTTTTTTTATCAGAAATGTAAACTAATATTCCTTTGATTTTTTTATAGAAACAATTATTAACTATGAAAATATATTGAAAGCTTTATACCTTTCGAAATTTATATTTATTTGAATAAATATGCTTGGATTTTAAAGTAATTCGAAACAGAGTCTTACAAAAGTCATGCAAATGTTATTATTGATTGCGATAAAAAATTTTATTCTGTTTGTTGGATTGTAAAACATACATATCTTTAAAAACACCTGATACACACAGGTTTGTTGAATTTTAAAATTGTCATCATGACAATAAAACAGATTTTTCAGTATGGATAAGATTTTTAAGATAACCACAGTTCTTGATTAGTCCGATAACAGACACAGTGAAATAGCTATGTTTCATGTTGACCATTTATAGCCAGTAAGCAAAAAAATTATGTGTGCTAAGAAATCTTTAAATAAAACTGTTTCTTTATCTTCTTCTGGTACTACTGCACTTCCCAACCCTGTTGATTTATCGAAGCGCAACAGTAATGTTGTAAAATGCGCTACGCTAATATATTTTGATATTCTAAACTATGGAAATGTTTTCACGAAAAATTAAAAACAAATAAAAAAATATTTTTGCAAGAAACTTGAATTCTACAGACTATTTGTATAATTACAATAATAAATGAAGCATAAAAATTTATTTTTTTCGAGCCCTATTCTATAGCTATGCATGTTAAATAAACTTTTTGAGGCCAAAACACAAAATTTTTGTGTATTTTGTGTTTGTGATAAAAATTTTAAAAGAATAATAATAAATTTTTTTGAAATTCGCTTGATTTTTAGACCTTTTTTTTCTACATCCAATTATTAAAAACAGATTTATATGTAGAAGCAATCAAAAAATCGTAAATATCCTTAGTGCATAATGCTTTAAGAAACAAGGAACAGTTACTTAAATAAAAATAAATTTAAAAATTCTCATAATAATTCGCAATATCATTTCCAAAAAAAATAATTCATCTTCGTCCTAATCATAAATGCATGCAAAAAATAAAGCTATATGATTTTTATATCATTTTGCCAATTTGTTCTTTATGAGAAATTTGATTATTACAGTAAGTGTCATCACTTTTTTGCTAAGAATCCTAACAATCGATTGAATAGATTTTTTGGTGTTGAATGCATCATAACAACACAATATGACCAGATATGGTTTTTTTATTGGGCAAAATATGTAAATTGAAATCAATTTTAAAAAATTATTTTCTTGATCATAAAAAAAGAGATTTATAAAAAATCAACAATATTTAAGAATATAAGAATTCTTGATTACTGATAGCAGTAATTTCGAATACTGTAATTTTTTTAATTTAAATTTTATAATATTGAGGTAATAGAGCAATTAAAACAAAATATATGTTTTTAAATTTTTAATATAATACTTAATTGTATTTACAAGACAAATAGTATTGTAGAATTACCATGTAACCGAAATCATGAAGATTGCACGTCATAAAAAGATCTATCAAATATATTTTTGCAACGGACCAATCAGATATTGCGAATTGTGGTAAACAAATTGACCATGAAAAATCCAGAACGATTTCGGAATAAAAGTATCACTATAATATAAACCATGCGAAATCAACACCTAGGAAGAAGAATAGATCATAGGTGCAGGATTAAGAATTAATGTCTAACTATCCGGTGATTCCGATAGCAGAAAATCAATTAAATCTCTTCTTTACAATTCATACATTTCCTCTTTTTATACTTCATACAGGGCATCCGACAGTATAGTTCCTTTTGCATTTAGCTATCTTTGAAACAAGAATGTGCTTTTTCTGTATTTTCAAAATTATCTTTTTCAATAAATTTTATTGTAGTTTTAGAAAGCCTATTTTTGTCCTACTAGATACACAAACGACCACACTAGCAGCACAAAAAATTTTTCGATTTTATTAAAAAATTTAAATCACACTATGATCGTATTTATGGTATATTTTTATTATTTATTTGATTTTCTTAATAATCAAGGTGGAATCGTTCACTAGAACAATTATATATAATACAATGCTGATTTGAAACTCGGTAATATTTACCATGATTATCAAATAACTATAGAATATTAGAATATTATTTATGTGGTATACAGTTTCAAAATAATTTTTTTTAAAAAAGTTTAAAAAAATATACATTCTAATCTATATCTTTTACTTATATGACGTATTAATCCTAAATAAAAATTTTTTCCATATGATATGTTTCAGGATTACCCGTAAAAGAATATTAATCTTTTTTTAAATTTATAATAATTATTCTGTTCATATTTTCTACTATTCTAAGAACCAATCACTTACGAATACAATAGTTACACAAAAAAATAAAAAAAGATCTGTTGGATTGATTCTCTAAAAAAAGTAATGATTTATAAAAAAAATATATATCTTTTAAATTCTTTCTAGTGTAGTTTAAACTTAGATTTAAAACATTTCATTACTGTTCAATATATTAAAGTGTTTTTATGCGATTCAATTTTAAATAACTCTATCTATAATGCAGTAAAAATATAGAAAAGTTCTCCATCGTGCAAGTCCATCCTAGTTAAAAATAATAGTCGTTGAATTACTTGTCATGTGGAATTTGAAAGTACAACTTTGCAATGATGCAACCATATAAGCCGCTATATGAGCTCAATGCTTGAGATAAAGGAGCAATAAAAAACTATAATTTTATAAACTTATTAAAATGATGGCTCCTAAAAAAACCAAATGAAATATCAATAAATTAGCATAAATACTGAAAGCAGTATTACACTGTCACATTTAAATGCTACAATATACAAAAAATTATCATATAATTTTTTTTGAGGTAGAAGATTTAAATACATGCGTAATAAAATCAGAGAAATATTAATGATACACGTAATAAAAAAAACAATATAAGCTGTAAAATATCATTAAAAGGTACCGATATCAGAGAATTTAATCAGGTAATAGAAAAATATCATTCTATATGAACAATATTTTTACAATCTTTCCTCTGGTTGGATGATCGAGCAGGTAACCTGGTCTGCCCGATCTTTACTGTCATTAGTATTAGAACTATTCAAACACGTTATTGAAAATCGTTGTTGTGATGATATTCCTCAGACGGCGAGTCTTCACGAATATCTTGGTTGTTCGAAGTGTAGGATTTTTGTTTATGCATATAATATAAAATAATAGTAACAAATATGTTTCAAAAGGATAAAAATTTGTAATTATTAGCTTTTATATTTATTAATAAAATTCTTAACACCACCTTTTATTATATATTGTTAACCGATTTCTTCTTTGTTTTAAAATATTTATAAAATATATATATATGGGTTAATCAAATATTCTTCTGAATAACCTATCAATCATTTCCTGTTTTCGTAATAAAGGATCTTAGTCTCACAAACGTTGCACTTAAACCGTTTAGACTGATGATTCGTGTTTTCTCTACAGTTGTATTTATAATACTAAAGCTACTAAAGCATTTGAGCCATATTTTTAACCAACGAATTTCTATATAAGAATCATCATAAAATTTCATCTTGATTGCATAGATAAATTATTTACCAATAAAAAAATAATTTGAATAAAAATGATTGAAAAAGATAATAATGAATTTCGGATGTTGCTCATCTTTGTGATAAAATATAAACAATCAAACATGTCAGAATTTATCACTTTTGCTTATTATTTTGCAAAATTTTCATATATTCGAAATAAATTATTGGAAAATCTATTAATGTTTTTATTTATGTAAATTTTATGATATTTAAGATTTTATTTCATCGATAACAAATCAAATTTAATATTTTAAAAAAAAATTAAAAGAAATATTTTGTTGGTTATTTATTTATCAAAAAAGCGAATAAAATTGACGTTTAAAAAGTTTGACTTTTAGATATGATGATTTTTTATTTTTTTTAGAAAATAGTATTCTAAATTTTTTGATTGATGTTTTTTTGATGTGTTTGGCTATAAATACAGCTTATAAAAAAAATAGGATTACAAAAACAATATTTTATTCTCTTTTCAATATCAACAATATAAATTCATTTAAAACCACGCAAATATATTGGAACCTACTCCACGTATGATAGTTTCTCAAGTCAAAAAACATGGATTATTCTATTATTAACATATTTACTATCGAAAATTATCTTTTTTTTTGTCATTTCTTACTCTACTCTAAGAGGCCTCCTTGAAGCCATTGGACAACTTTAATATATTTAATCGAATAAATTTATAAAAAATCAATAAAAAATAAACTTAGATGTATATATAAAAAATAAAAATAAGTTATCCAAATCACAAGTCAGCGTAAGAACATTCATAAAAAAGTTAACCAATATTTTCTTTTACTAAATATTTAAATCAAAATTCATGTGTTCATATAAATAATTGTTGTATGCCAACATTTGAAGCGTAAACCAATTCAAATGTGTGCTTTTATGGCAAGTTTCTCAGAATTGATATTGAACCTGTTTTATTAGAATTTGAACTGATTTGACACAATTCAGTACAGTTTGAAATAATTGCCATAAATTAAATGCAAATAAAAAAATTGTGCTGAAACTATAAAAGCATTCATGTTTAAAAACAATAATAAGCAAATGTTCAATAATAAATTCTTTCAATTTTAAAAATAATATATTTACAAACAATTACAACTATGCATATAATAATATAAGTTAAATCAATTCTATTATTGAATTATATTCTAAAGGCAAATGGATTTCCATGGATACCGCAATAATATATTCATCTTTGAAAAACTAGTATTTCTTGTAGTGATAAATAATTAAATGTAAAAAAAAAAGATGTTCTGAATGTTTCAATTATCGTTTAATATTTTTGAAAACGCAAGCAGTAACATTTAAATGTTTGAAATAAAGTTGAATATCTTTAAATGTTTAAGATAAATTAAATGGATTTAAAATAATATTTGTGAACATGTTTATAATAATTTTTTTGTTATTCTTATTGGAAGACATTTTTTCTTAGGAGCAGTATAAAATACCGAAATTTTAATTATTATATAATTTTTGGATGGAAAATTGAATTAACAAAAGGAAGTAGTTTTTTGAAAATATCAGCAAATTTATTTTATACGAGAATATAAATTGTTTGAGATTTTGATCATTTAAATGTATATTGTTTCAATTTCAAATTTCAAACATATACAATTTTTTAAGAAAATTTAAACGTTATAAATTAAGTTAATTAAAAAATACGGCTAAATGTGTAATAATTTTATCTATTTCAGTGTTTTGAGAAATATTTAGCTGTAAAAGGTAAATTTAGAATTAGAATAAAATAATTAGAAATTGTTATCAGAAAACAATTTTTTTAAATAAAAAAATTGTTTTTTTGGGCTTTTCTAACAAAAAAACATTTTAGAAATTTCTGTGTATTAGAAAAAACAAATAAAATATAACTAAAACAATTAAAAATTGGCATTTTTATAATTTATAAACTTTTAGATAATAATTGCTTTAAAAACTATATCTTTTCTTTTTAATGCAAACTAATACTTAAATAAAATCTACAAATCTGATTTAAGAAAATCTGTAGAAAAATATCAAAACAATCAAAATGTTTTTTTTTATATTTAAGTGCTAAAAAACTTAAATTCATGAAGTATTTAATCTTGATTGTAATTTTGGTAGGTTTCTTCATTTTCACATTTTGTGTTGCTGTTAAACCAAAGGGTAATACTAGATACAATGATGTCAGTCCAACTAGAAATTGTATAGAAAGTCAAGGAAATATAGACAATTGCGTTGTAAACAGAACTTACAGATCGCATGATGATTTAAACCAAACATTTTCTTTGAGTAATAAAATATATATTCACAGAGATCCTAACAGTTTTGTCTTCAAGCCCACTGAAAAGCAACTAAACCTGTTGCTTCCCAGTTGTCGAATTCCAAAGAAAAAATTTTTTTATAAAATGTTGACAAAAAATGTTAGTATCAATATAAACGAAGATAATATATATCTTCCAGTGGTCTTCGTTTTGCACAGTACTAATCAGAAAATTATTAATCGAGAATACACAGCGACACTGGAAAAAAATTTTAATTCAATAATATATAGGCTGAAAAATGCTTTGCATGAAAAGAGAAAAACAAAATCGAATCAATATTCGATTATTGCTGATAGTCAAACAAAAAAACATATTCCATTTAGAACATTTAATAAAGCGGTTTTGAATGGTGTTGGATCCTTTTTGGTGGATAGATGTCATGCATATATAGATTCAATCCCACATTTTATGGAGTGTATGAATAAAAAGGAAGCAATTAAAATCTTAAAACAAAATACAAAAGCTATTAATAATATAGATTTTCAATGGAAGAGAATTCGAAATGAGCAAAATGTTCTGTTCATAACAGAAAATCGTATGAAAAAATTTAACAGAAATAAATGTCATGCGTTTGGAATAAAGATTATTCGAATTAATGCAAACGAAACCGATCGTTCATAATAAAATAAATTAAATTAAAATATAAATAGTTTTTAAGATTTTATATATAATAATGAATACAATGGACAAAAATAATTTTTCTAACGAATAAACAAATTGCATTTATTTTATTTATACATATAAATATTTTAGATGCCAACATTTGAAAGGTTGAATACATTGAGTATCTCTTTTTGGTTTTTGTTTCTAATTCGATTAGTAACCGGTTTAAAAAAATTTGAGATAATTTCTATACAATTTATGACTTGAATCAAAAATGTAGAACAATAAAAAAAGATTCTTTTTTGAAACAACCAAAAATATAAAATTCATTACAATAATCAATTAATGGATAATAAAAATTATTTATGTAATTTCTATTGAACTAAAGTTATTATTTTAATTGAAAATGTGTGATATAAAACATCACATATCTTCATATATTAAAATAAAATAGTGTCCATATGAGTTTTATCAAAATATTATATACCAACGTTACATGGGCAAGTTTCAATCGAGTGTTCTTTTATGGTAAATTATGATTAATTGGTAATGAGCCAGTCTAACTAGAATTTGAACTGATTTGAAAAATTTAAAAGAATTGCCACAAATAGAACACATTTAAAAAGGTCTTGCCAAAAAAAAATTTATGTTTAAATAGAATAATAATACACAATAATAATTCTTTTCTTTTTCAAAACAATAATAATTTTCTTAATAATTCACAATATGTACTCAATAATAGAAGGAAAACAATTCTATTTAGAATTTAATTTTTTCTTTAAATGAAAATTCCGATGGATATTGCAAATAAGTTTAAAAATAATAAAAATTTTAGTCTTATTTTTGAAATCAAACAATTTTAGTATGTATAAAACTAATCTTTATTATTTTATTTAGAAAAAATGTAATTTTTATGATATAAGAAAAACCAAGTAAAATATATTTTTTTATGAAAAACGATAAAATTTGTGAAAAAAATGGGCAATAATACTAATAATAGTTGTATTACAAATCGCAATGACGACAATAATAGCAACAATAGAGCAACTTATTGTGAAAAGCAGATATACAACCCAAATTATATGAATAAAACATCACATACCATTTAAATAAATTTTAATGATTTTAAAACAAAAAATAATTCTTTTTTTTACATAAACCTGTTTATTTTTATGCATAATACTACCGTTATGAAAGTTTTTACTTAAACATACTTCAATTTAATATTTTGATGGAATAAACCAAATTGCAATAAAAAGAACATTAAAAAATTTTAAGATATTGAAATTATTTTCAAAATATGTTCTGCCTCACGATCAGATTTATTCTTACCTAATTGCTACATTTGAAAACTATTGAATTTCCAACAAGAATTTAATTTCGTTTATGTACTAGCCTCAAGAATTAAATTTAAAAACTAAAATGACATATTTAAAACCTATGTTATTTAGTGAAGTTTAGATTCGTAAATATATCAATTATTAAACTGTATTTAATAATTGATAGATTGGGAGTTTAGCGATATTATTCTCAAATCCATGCAAATAAATCTTATTTCGAATAATGATCGAGAATCGGAATTGAATGTATTGACAACAAAACCAAATGATTATTTTTTTTTATATTTTCAAAAAAAAATTTTTCTTTTATCATATTTTTAGACATATAGTTATAACAGCATTTTGCATTAAAAATTTCAAACTTAGAAGTATTTTTTTAAACATAGATGCATTTTTTCTCATTTTTAGAAAAAAATAAAATTAAAATGAAAAATGTATATAAAAATTTCAACAAAATAGTTTTAATAAGCGTTATTTGTAATAATAAATGTATATTATATGCGTTGTATGAATTTCTAGAAAAAATACAAAAATGAAAAAAAAATTTTCTTGTAGTACATCTGAAAATTTGTTACTTTTACAGTACAATAGAAATAAAACAACTGCTACAATCAATCAATTAACAATATCCCATAATGTCATGACAAATCGAATGCACATAAATTCTGAAGAAAATTCACAAGAAAGGACTTCTATCGTGTAAATTATCATTAACATTTCCTAGCCTGGGGTTTCTAAAACGATGTGGAGAGAGGGTTTCGTGATTGACCTAAAATGACCAATAGTCTCAAAAATTTTAATGTACAGCGAAAATACAGATGTAAAAAACACGTGCAAAAACACTATATACATTAAATATTGAACACGCTTTCGAACGAAGAACTTGAATATTTGAATGCAAATTTTCAACCTCATTTGTAAAGTATTGTGGTGGAATTGCGGGATGCGACTGATCCCAAAGTATTCCTTTAGGATGGAACGGTGATGCGGGACAATCCCCGCTTTTAAACGCTCACTGTTGGCTTTACAGTTAACGAAAACCTTACTGAATCTTTCGCGTTCGGGCAATTAATAATGTTGCTTATATTATTCATAAAATAATATTTTTTTGAAATAACGAAAGGGTTTTTCAAATATATAAAAATATACACACCAAAATTATTCTCTAAAAATGCCTTACACTGCTAATTCGCATCAATAGGTCCAGTTGAATGCAAATCATGTTGATATCTTTTAGATGGACGCAACAAGTATAAAATCCAATGCAAAGTTTCTTTAATCTATACTATCTATATTCTTTATAACGAAAAAAAAAACAGTCACAGAACCCTTAAATTTTTTCGTATAATCATCAATAAGTATTTTTTAATTTTGCATTACAAAATTGATTATATTGATCAAACCTATAAAAATATCTACTATGAGACAACTTTATTTGTTTTCAGACGGTGCAAAATCGTTTTTGAATTGCAATTTAAAATTTTAAAATAAAAAACTATTTAGTTTCTATGTATTTGAAAAATATGCCCAATATAATTAAAAATTGTTGTTATACCGGGTAAACCGTCGATTTTTTTGATTTCAAGCACATATTATTGAGTAAACTGCTCATGTGAAGCTAAACTATATATTAGAGCAAGTTTCATAAAGAAAGTAATTTTTTAAAATTTTTATTCATAGTAGAATTTTTATGTATTTTTACAAAATTTTTATATTTTCTGCATATTATACACACTTTTATCTTCAATGTTATGGCTTAAATATGGATTCGTGATTAATAATTCATTTAAATTGATTCAAGATAATATCGACAAACAGCTTATTGCATATTTTCTTTTTGATGCAAAACAAACTATAAAACAAATTTTTATATCAAATAATAAGAGGTGAAAAGATGCATTGAATTTGTTCATTCCATATTTTTTATATGATGAAAAATTTTAATTTCCTGAATGTAGATAAACAATTGTAAGTGATTATAAAGCTAACCTTTAAAAATAATATATGAACTTTATTTTTTTATTGATATACTATGCTAATTTTGCTTCTGTGTGCAAATAATATCAGCATATTTCATTCAATCCTTTTAAACATATTTCGTATGTTATATGAGATATATCGTATATAGTATATTTTTTAAATATTATCGTTTTATGTACTTTAATAATTAAAATTGATTTTAAAAAATTTTAAAAATATCTTGGACTATAATGTAGCAAAACACTTTCATTTTGAAGAATTCATGGTTTTAGCCAAATGCTAAGCACACTTTTTTTGGCTAAACGTAACGATGATAAGTATGGGTTTTTTTACCTCTTACAATTTTGTTAATGGGAAAGGTGACGATTTGTTAAGTTTTTTATTTTATCTATATAAGGCTTTTGCTCAATAAAACTCATCGTATGTATCTTTTGGTGTAATATATTAAACATTATTGTATAAATTTTCTATCTTATTTCTAGATGTTCCAATATAAATAAAATTTTAAAGTTAAAATCTACAAATTAGACCAAAAAACTGTATTTTCTGCTAGAAATATAAAAAAATACTTATTGCTTAATTTATCGAACATAAATAAAAACATATAAAATATCCATAAAAAAATAAATGTTTTTAACTTTTTAACAAAAAAAATTTATTCTTTTACATATAAAAATTATTGATTCATAAAAAATAAGCAATAAATATATTGACGAAAAAAACAGGTTTATAATCTAAAACAAAGAAGATAGTAAAAATGTTATAAATTGTAACCCTATATACAGAGAATTGAAATTCGATTGTATGAAACCAAAAAATCAAAGAAGATCATGCTAACCTGTAGTTTCTGATAAAAAAAAGCTGTTTAAAATTAAAAAGACCAGAGATCAAGTCATTCAATATACAGAAAATTACAGTTCCTAAAAGCTAAAGATACTATTTTTATATTTAAACACTCTATATAAAGATTTAGTATTTCAATATAAAGAAAGATTTATATTAACTATATGATTGAAAAAATGGAATGCTGATATTTCTAACTTGAATAATACATTTGATTATAATCTAATTTTTGCTAATATATAGAATGAAATGTACATTTTTTCTCCTCTTTTTTACTTGAATATAAATAGAATGATTTATTGTTTTTTTTTTAAATTTTATATTATTAACTTTATTCTTTTTGACGTAGACTATCCACGCTATAAAATTTTTAAAAACTTTTTTTTTATTTGCAATAACCAAAAAAATTCATTTTTTGTATTTAGCAATAAAACCTGTGATAAAAACATTAAAAATATTTTAAAATTATTACCCTATAATTGTGTTGTTTAATATGCTTTCAATTATATAATGAAATATTAAGATTTTTATTTATTAATTGGTAAAATTATATAGAAAGAATTTCAAAAAAGCTTCTATAACATTTCTTCATACAAAGTTTAGTTAAATTTTCTATAAAAAAGTTTTTTAAAATTGATCTGTTTTTTACGTTTTAAATTGCATAAAATTTTGAAAGCAGCATAAAGATATTTCGGAATATTTGCTTTTTGCTTTTTTTTACGTTTCACTTTGGATTTGTTAGTATTTATGAATTATTTCAATGTTAAATCAAGATGTATAAAAAAAACAAAGTAACCGCAAACCATAACAAACAATTCATCGGCTTGTTTAATATATTTATTTCAAAATTTAGTGTTATATTTCCGTAAATTTATAGGTTTTTTTATACAATAAATAATAAAAATAACTGCTTTTTAAACTTTAGCTTGATGAAAATAAAACGCCAGATTGATAGAAATAGCATCTGTAAAAAATAACAAGTGAATGTGTGTTCTAATTGAATCTTATAAACAAATCTTCGCAATATTTTACATAGAAAGCATTCTATTTATAATTCATCATTTAACGAATTTGATCCGCAAGTATTCATATATTTGCACATAATTCAAAATATATTTTTTTACACATCTCGTTGATATCTGAATATGTTTTTTTATTTGTAAGAAAAAAATACCTTTAAGAACTTAAAAATTTCCAATAAAAAAAACAATAACTCAATAAACAGTATATAATTTATTAGAGTGTTTTGTATCAGAATTGCCTTTATACTTTGTACATATTTTATATCCATCCTCTATAACAATTGAACATTATAACTACAATATTGCTTATTGTTTTTTTCTATTTTCTATTATCAAAAAACTTATTCTTAGAGGTTCAAAAAAAATGAATATATTTGTGAGTGTCTGAATATCGAAATCATAAGAATTTGCTTAATTTTAATTCTTATTTTATGATAGCAATTCAATAAAATATATAAAATAACCATAAGAAACTATTCGTAAACCAAACTAACAAACCTCTGCTATAAGAATAAATGAACTAACACAAACTACTAAAATTCTTCCACGTCTAGTGATAGAAAAAAAATTTATCATAAACCATACAAAAAAATTTACGTTGTTAATAAGTATTCTGTTTTTACATATATAAGACCTATCTATATCAAGAAATTACTAAAAAGATCTTAAATAATCTGGCCTGATATATTTTAGCGTTTCTTATTAAAAATACTTTATATTTTCTTTTATAATCAAATCTTGTCATGTTATTTGTGATTTTCAAAATCTTTCTGGTGCGCAATTAATAAAAACTTTAAAAAATTGGCACATTTTTTATGTTTCAGTTTGCAATATCAAGATTTGTACACATATTCAAATCAGAGTTCAATAAATGAGGTATACAAGTTATAACTTTTACTTATGCTTATACAGAAATAAAAAAAATGATCTTCCAGCTTTTTTTACTAAATTAACAAATGATAATACTCAAATTCTTTTAATTAATATGCAGCAATTTTATAAAGACAATACATTTGTATTTCGTTAACTGAATCAAAAAACAGGTGCTTTATATTTAAAATACTACAAAAAATATTATCTGAATATTATAAAATTCTACGATTTTTTAGAAATACAAAAGATTTATAATTTGGGTAATTTTAAATTTTTGGCCTTTAAAATATTAATCAGAAGAAAAATTTATATTGTGCATATAGATTTATTTACAGTACTAATAACATTTGGAAAGCAAAAAAAAACAAAAATATTTTTGTTACTGCTTATATTTTAAACCACGAAACAATTTCAGACTAGAAAATACTCCGACAGAAAATTGCTTTCGAACTTCTGCTATATCACTTGATTTTGTTTTTGTGGTGCCTTAAAAAAACATTTACGCAAGGGTAATGTATATTAATTTTAGTAAAAAAGGAATGACAGAAGCTTTTTAATATAAGAATGAACGTACAAAAGGGCAAATAAATGTATTCTCTATAAAATTTAGACATAATCACATAAAATAATAGAGGCGATCTATATTTTTTGTGTGTGAGTTATGCTTATATCTGAAAATAGCTAAAAATACTAATTTTATGAAATATACGATAAGAATAAAATTCTTAATATATTTTATATTTAATAATATAGATTTATTATGAAAATTATCATTTAACGGTAAATTATTACTTATATTTTTTGATGAAGCCTTGAAATAATCATATTTCGATTACAAAAAGATAAAATTATGATTTTTTGTTAGTTGAAAATCATTAATATTGTTCATTGGTATATAATATAGAAAATTTACGTCCCAATCATTGATTAGGCTTCTTTATTAAATTTAAAAAAATTATCAAAGAATCTAATGTGCTAAAATCAATTTTTTTTTGAAAAAATTCAAAATATAGTAAATTCTTCAACACACAAAAAAAATTTAATTTGTTGATTAGCGTTTTTTTAATGTATTTTATATGATTCAATAAGCTTTTTTGTTCTTTGTAAATTTGATATTTTTGTATGCTGATAAGGATAACAAATAAAACCTATCTGTTAAGATTTTTGTAGTGAACATTAACATTAAAATGTAAATTATTTTACTAATATAATCTTAGAAAAACTTAAATTGGATATATAGTGTTTGTTATGGTTTTTAGTATTATATTTTTGTCAACCCATAACCTATATTTTTATAAAAAATATTTGTCTAAACAACTTTAATTTAACACTTAACTGGTGTTAAGAATTTAGAAGTTTAAACAAATTGTATCGATATTTATAATTATTTTATTGACTTTTTTTTTGATATATTAGTTGTGATATTTTTACCTTATTTACCGAAAATAATATTTCATAGTAATGAGTAACATTGGTTTACATACTGCATATATATTAAAGTAAAAACACCCATACTAAAAGCTTAAAATTCTATTATTATATCATGTGAATGAGAATAAACAAAATATAAAAAATAATTAAAAAAGGCTGCATGTTGGAATATTAACTAAATAAATATATAGTCTGAATGGAAATTAAATTATTTATAAATCTACTATTCTACATCTTAAAATGGATAAATATAGCAATATGTGGAAAATATTGATATTGATAAAAATTTTTTACTAAAATATACAAAAAAACAAATTATATGTTGAAAAAGTAGTTTTTATTTTGAAAAAAATAAAAAAATGCACTCTAACGTGAAAAATGGTTTTCAAAATTTTTAAGCATATTATTCGTTTATAAATATTTTTACAATGTTTCTATGTTTAAAACATATTATTTATGGACAAAGGGATGGAAATAAAATGATTGTTACAAATTTAAAAATTAAGTAAAGACGTTTTACATAGATTATATTCATGTATTTTTTCCGGACGTTTTCATCTGGTCTTTTCATAAACCCTTGTCGATTTTTCTCATTGTTCATCTTCCTTTTTTTCTTTAATGTCGCAGCTATCTATATTTTCTTTCAATCCTAATTTTCCCGAAGATTTTTGCCCATTTTTTTGCTGAGAATCTGATTAATCGAGTCTTATCACTTTTGTTTACTCAAAAATTGATCCAATCTCATCAGAATATTGTGACGCACAAGTTATATCGTTTTTTTAAGAGTTGAATATATTTTTGCATTTATACAAACAAAAAACAAGTTATCTTAATATTTGTTTTACATGTCAAAAAAATATAAATTAGAATTTAAAGATATTTGCTATTTATTAATGCATAGAAAAATTTCATATTTAGTAGAAAATTTACAAAAAAATTTTTAAAAGAAAATGATGGCATGATGCTATAAATTTAATACTATATAAATATTGCATGAATAGTTATGAATATAATAATATATAACATAAAATATTAAATACAGGGCGAAAATTACTGGTTAATTATCTATGCTTGTTTTAAATACAGTTGCTACTGATTTCGTGCAGTCATATATACAGAAGATTTTGAGTTTGTACGTTTTTTTGCTTATTTTATACCGAATGCTCTTACACAAAACTTATTTAAAAAATCATTTTTTTATGAAAATTTATGAAAGATTTCTCTTTTAATATAGAAATATTAAATTTTTAATTAATAAATTGAAATAGAGTTATTTTGCACTATAAAGATTTAATTACTATATTTTATAAAAATAAATATTCTTTATTTTATGCTATCAAAAAACAATACAAAAATATCATTAAACGCAAAAAAATACACGAAACACGTGTATTTTTTAGAAATTTTACAAAAAACAACAATTTAGCTCTACAATATGTTTTTTATGCTTTTACTAGATACATAAAAAATTTATAAATTTGATAGCATATCACTTTTATTTCATATTATATATAATCGAATTTTAATGGTTAAAACTTTATAAGGTTGTTAATATTGATTTATGTTTTTCTATAATTTGTAAAATGTGATTATATGTATATATTCCCGTATTAGAATGTTTTTTTTTGCGTTGAAGTGCTGTTATAATAGTTTAGATTTATAATTGTAAACCGCAAATATATGTTTGCTTACTTAAAATTGTTTTTAATTAATCCATATAACCAATTAAATTGTACTAAATTTTTATTATGATAAAAAAAGGCATTCGCGCGCTAAATGTTTTATTATTATGCAAAAATTATAATTTAAATATTATTAATATGACAAAAATATTTTCAATGAGAATTTTTTATATTGATTTAAAGGGATTAGAGATATTTCTATATGCAAATGGTAGTTATATTTGTTCAATAAATAGAAAATATTTACAAATATTATTCCAACAAGGCTCATATATTTTTTTTCTTTATGCAAAGATGGCACATTTGTTTCCAATGAAAAAGCATAGAAAAATGTTCTTGGTAAGAGTGTGAAAATTTACAATTAGGTGTAACCTCCAAAAAAAACTAGTTCATAACCTTTCTTTCAAAGTAAACTATTTAAGCCGAAATCTACTGTCCAAAATAATATGTCAACAACTGGCGAGGAAGGAAGAAAAAATAACCGAAGGGTTATCAGTAACAGTGTGAAGCACGAGGATTATACAAAAAAAATCCGAAACCTCATCATTCTTTTTTTCATTTATCTCTTTATTATATTTTCTTACGTTTCTTCAACAATACACCGGTTTTGTACCGCAAAGAGATTAGTTAAAACCATAAAATTAAATTGAAAATTTTAGATCTGCCCAAAAGGTTTTTTACGTGAAAAAATACAAGGAATATTTTGTTTGCTATTGATGAAAGCAACGAATTATGATTTTTCGCTAAGAGAGAATTTTTTTTTAAAAAAAGAGATCAAACCTGTGAATTTATAACTTGTTTTATTTTCAAAGTTTACAAGGTGCTCTTCATGAATCTTAATAAATATTTATAAAGGTGTAAATCGTGTTTTTTAAGTAAAATTTATAAAAATATCAAGTATATGATTATAACATATAAGCGCATTATGGCGACTTTAACGTATTATGATTCTTAAAAATTTGTAAAATAGACCCAGTGATATGCTTAACTATAATTCAGAATAATTTTTTTAGTTTTTGATAACATATTTATCTTTTTTATATCGCGTTATTTACTGAGAAATGTTTATCAGATTATTATATAAAGTTAGAAAAAAAGAATCAAGAATATCATTAGTGATAAAAGCAGCAAATTAAGGTACAATAACCAGCTATAAAAATAATGAAAAATGTTACTATTTGAAGGACTGTAAGAAAAACAAAACAATGCTTGAATGAATACAGCGGTCTAAGTCGGCTATATGATCTTGCTACAGACGCATTGGGTTTTGAAACATTTTTACATGAAATAATGCTTAATTATTCCTAATATGGAAATAAGTTTTTATTGAATTTATTTTTTTAAAAATTCTGGCATTATATAATGTAAGAAAAAGAATAGTTACATCGTTTTTTTGTGTTGGTCAAGCATAGATTTCGTCACGCCAAACAAAAAACCTATATTTAAAATGTTTGTTTACGTGTAAATCAATATTTTTATATATAAAACAACCATGTAAAACTGCGTAAATATCAGTGTAGGAAAAATTTTCAATGACAATATTATATTTAATTTTCTCAATGATAATCGTGTTATACCAATATTATTTGTAGTGATATTTTTGAGTGCAAAAGATGAAAGAATACTAGAATAATTAAAACTATTATAGATTTAAAATGGTCAGATGATTATAATTTTAGGATATCAAGAAATGTATTGATTAACTTTGGACATTTGAATAGATATTATTATGTAGATTTTCACAGCTACAAAGGAAATCATAGAACAGTAATAACAAGATTTCAGATATTATGCATTTAAATTCATGTATTAGAATTGGAAAAAATAAAACTTTTATGCACTCTAAAAAATTTATAATATTTCAATTAAGGAAAAAAACAAATGATTTATATGCTACAAAGACTAAAGAACTCATGTAACCATAGAACAAATTTTGAAATTATATATAATGATTTGATGCTGATTGGTATGATTGTGTCTTTAAGATCACATCGGTTTAAAAAGTAGTTTTTTAAACAAAAATAAAAAAGATTCACATTTCTGACTGACAATTTTTACGAATAATTAGAAATGAATCAGTACATAAATCTCTAAAAAAATAATACTTTTCATGATAAGAATGGTTTAAAAAATAGATATAGTAAATAAAAATTTCTGTATAGAATCGAAATAATCTAATATGTGTGTTGTATGCAAAGCATATAGATGACTGAATTTTATTATTTCTAAGGGATGATTGACACGCAAAACTCCGTTTATGAAATTGTCACACTTTGTGAACAAATTAAATATAAGGAAATAGTTTGAAATCCTATCGGCTATTTAAGCTATAAATAGCTAAAATTTCAAATATAGTTTGTTCTATATAAAAAATAAAAAGTATTTTATTTTTTAAAATGCTAAGAAGGTTAGTAAAGGTAGGTCGGCGCCTCAAAACAACCACGAGAAAACCGCTTTTCGGTAGAAAATATGATTTTTTGATATCAAAAAATGGAGCAAGGTTTTAGAAATAGTGGATTAGTATTTTAACAAAAAATCCTAAAGTTTTTGCCAGATTATATCATAACTAATAGTCACTTTTAAAGCCATGTGTTTTTTTTGATATAATTTGAGAATTTGTACAATATATTTTAGCAATCTAATAAATTGATTAAGAAAATTTGAAATAATTGATAATGTTAAAAAGCGGGTATACGAACTGTAGAATCATTTGATAATGAGAGAGTAAAGAGATTTAAGCCTTATTTCTTCTGTATCATCGATTTCACAGCATTGAAAGTAATTTCTCAATTTGAACTTTTCGCGAAAAATAATTAATACAAATATTTACAAATAAAATTACTCATTTAAAAAAATAATTTTTATGTTCTTCTTGTGACCAAATTGCTTGTGAGTGTAAACCGGTAGCGAATACCGGAACACTCAACACGAACAAATAAAGTTTATTTTCTTAATATCTAAATAAAATAATTTATATAAAATCTACAAATACATGCAGCCAAGGATTTTTATTATTGTAAAAACTAGAACAGATATGAATAGCATAAATTTTCTGTTTGATTCATTTGAAAAGTACAGTTGTGATAAATATAGTGACAATATATTCAAAATGTTGTGAATTGCAGCACAAGATAATATAATTATTTGGATTGTGTGCATAACTTTGCATTGGAGGCAAAAATATATTTGGTCAGCTGTGTTGAAATTATTTCGCACTACATTTCGAAGAAATTTTTATATTAGAAACTGATGAATCTGATAATGGGATTGAAAATCTTTAAATAAAATGAAAATGTAACAGCATTTCGTGCAAAAGAAGTAAAAAAAAATACTTGAAAGTAGTGTAAGAGTTGCTTTTTGCACTATGATACTTCGATAAATACGAATATCTTCTAAGAGGCGATCCTTTTATACTGATAACCAACCAGAAATATTTTTAACACTGAAAAAAAAGAATCGGCTTTCTATTAAACCTAAACCGTTTAAAACTTTTAATAGCAAACAATGATACTTTTGATTCATTTGTGTTTTTAGATAAGGTTAATAATATATCGAACAATTTATTTAGCAGATGGGTAGTTTTTTCAGAATATTGCGAATTTATTAAAGCAGTGACTTTTTAAATAAAATAGTTTAAAATTTTCACAAAAACTAATGCCATTGATAAAAACTATAAATTAAATAAATCATAAAACATATTAGTATATGTTTAGTTATATTAGAAATACTTAAAACATGCGAATTCTGTATATTATTTGAAAAGGTTATAAAGAATCTGGTAAACATATTAAAAAAACCAATTTCGGTATTTTGTTGCATTATATATATTATTAATCAAAAATACATTTCAATAACATTTTTAATTGACTACTACAGACCTATAAAGTTTGATAAAGCATTAAACATGAAAAAAATCTAAAAAATGTGTAAATTTAGACTAAAATTTATTTAATTTTCCAATTTAGAAGCTACATATGGCAAATGCGTAAGATTTTTTGTTACAACATGTATAAAATGTGCGGAGATCGATGTTATTATTAGGAAAAAAAATCGTACTATTATTCTAATAATATACATGTAAAGTAAGATATACAATTTTGAGACTGCATATAATAAAAGCAACAGTATAACTAAAAACAGAATACATTACATGATAAATTTTTATTACAAAACATATGCAGAGGTATTTAGATTACTCCTAAAGACACTATCAAATTTATTAACCTAAAATGGTTATTGAAAGCAGATTAAAATATGCAAAAAAATTAATGATGAATTATAAGCAGTATTTAATAATGGAAACAAGATTTAAAAATTAAAAAAAATTACATTATAAATGTACCAAATTTGCTTTTAAAGATGTAATTATTCCTGAATTTATAAAACGAGCCTTATAGTAAGTACGATAGATGGAAGAAAGTAAAAGAAAAATTTTTCTGTATTCAAAATACTTGAATAAAAAATAATCATTTATTTATTAAAAAATTTAATTGATAAATTATTTGTTTAAAGATTATATTAAAAAATTTTATTTGTTAAATTTATTAAATTTGACCCTGATTATCTAAATATTGGTGTTTTTTGAATTTTTTTCATCTATATAATGATTTAATATATTGGAAAGCATATGAAGTTTTATCTATAAAAAGACAAATTTTGTAAATAAATAGGTTCCAGAAATTTAAAATATTTTGTTTTCTTTTAGCCAAGTATCTTACTTAACTATGTCAAAAATAAAGAACAATAAAAATACATTATAAAAAAAGAATTTGAATATATTTATGAACATTAAAAATAACTAATTCTATTATGTTTTTAAGCTGAAAAAACAAAATCATCTTTAAAGATATTTTTTGGTCTCTTACTTTAATCAAAAAAATTGAATGTTTTATTTACCTTTTTAACACAGAATATAGATATTAACTTTTACATAATTATACAAAAAAGCATTTTTTTAATTGCATAAAACCATATTTTTCATAATTTAAGTCTCTTAACTTGAGGTCACACTAAGTTAAATTTAAAAGTGATAGTAATCCGCAGAAGAAACCAGCTTTTTTATTAAAAACTTTAGATTTAAACTATTCTTTCTAGAAAACTTTTACAATAGAAGCGTTTTTTATAACTAAATTACCTAATTTACTTGTATCGAATATTATTTTCAATCTTTTTTTTGATAGTATGATGAAGAATTATAAAAAAATATGCGGATACACAATAATTACTTTTATAAAAGTGCGTTACGTGAATGCCCGTAGTGTTCGTCGCTGATTCTTTTATTATTATTGTGTTATCGTTCGTTCACACCCTTATATATAAGTGTATGTTGTCCGCATATTAAGTGAATAAGATTCCTTCAAAATATAGTTCGTTCCAAATTTTTCTTAAAAATTTAAATTAGCGCGAATTAAGCTATCTGATTGCGAATAACGACATTTTATCCGATTTTTATGTGATATATGTTTTTCCGTTTGTTGGTGTTTTTTATTTGACAGTTAAATCCAGTTTTAATAAAAATGAAATTTTTTGATTTTTACGTTAATTTTATTAAAAAAATTAATAAAAAAATAATATAATGGGTTGTATAGCATTCTAGAATTTTTTTTCCTTATCAAAAATACTGAAACTTAAAGATTTTCTTTATTTTTCAGTTATAGTATGCAGAGTTTTACCGATTTAAATATTTTGTTATTATACAACAATAATGTAAAATATAAGAAATAATTTAAACGATTTTCATACGTAAAAGTTAAGAAAGAAAATTCGATGAAAAATTAAAAAAAATCCTATTTTTCATAGAAACTGCCATCATTTTTACCTAATTACTAACACTCTTTGGTTTATTTATTTTATGCGTTTGTATAATTCTAAAACTATAATTTAGGTTTAGACATCTCATTTCAGGAATGATATTATTCTGTGCAAAAAAAAATGATTTAGATATCTAACAATAAAAAATGCATAAAATTTTATGATTAACTTGTATTATTAGGTGCTATTTAAACACAAATAGATGTAATAAGTTATTTTTATCATTAATTTTTATTTTTTCTGCTTTTTTTATGATTTAAATATGAAGATTAATTCTATATGATAGATTTCTTATATCAGATTTTTGATCAGTTGAATTTGTGATGTTTGTAATGTTATTCAATCATTTAATAATTATAATAAAAGTAACTAAATAAAAATAACAATTTTTAAAATATAAGTTCGTATTCTTCTAATTCTTCTCTACATAATAAATCGGGTCGACCAAGAGCACACCCGAAAACATCCAATTGATAAAAACGTCGAAAAAATCCATGTTTTTTTCTATTTTCAATAAAAACCTACCCTTTAGTATTGATAAAATCAATTTTATAATAAAATTTTACAAAGAAAAAAAACAAAAAATAAATAAAGTTCGTACAGCTTTGTAATGAAATATTATTTATCTTTATCTTTTAAGACATTGAAAGCTTTCAATTTCTATTCACTATTTCAATATATTGCGACTATACCATCGAAATAAAATGATGGATAATAAAGAAAAACTTCTTATAGAATGTAAATTGCTTTAGTTTGCATAATTAAAAAAATATAAAAAGATATTTTTTTAAAATTTTATTTTATATTTACAGTAGATTTTTCTTTATAGCATTATAATTGATAATCAATAGTATATATTCAATAGCAACTATGTTAATAAATGTTTTATTAAAAATAAAAAATTTATAAAAAAACAATTCCTTTAATTTATTAATATTCGTATGAATGTGATATCATTATATTAAAAACTAAAAACTTCAATTATAGAAATTAAAAAACAAGAAAAAATGAAAAAAAAAAATGACAAATTTTTGTGTTTCAACTCAAACAATTTTACTGTTTACAAAAAAACACAGCTTTCTATGTTTATATATCATTTAAATACTTTATTTTATTTAATTTGTGTAAGCATTAATAAGTTATTGATCTACCAAAGTAGGCAATGTTTAGTAGAAAAAATGTTACATGATTTGTAAAAAATTTTAGCATTTTGTAAACAAAAATCTTTCTCGATAATACTTGCGCGGTAAAAGCGACAATGCGTTGAACTGAAAATGTACTACATTTCACTAAACATTAAAAATTTTCATGATTGATATAATACAGGAAGCAATATACTTTTTTTAAAAAATAAAAAAGCCTAAATTATGCAATAAAGCACGATTATTTCGTAGAAATTTTTTTATTAAAAAATCAAAGCAAAATTAATTTCAAAAAAAAATTTTCAAGGTACATAAATTAGATACAAAAGATTATGAATTCTAAAATGCAGAACAAAAGTAACAGTTTTTTTCGTATTTAGATTTATATTCTTGTTATACTTACTTTCTTTTTTACACTTTACATCAATTTTTATGTAAGAAAGAAATATAGTATATTTCAAAAATTTGTGAATTTTTTTACTAGCCTTATGCATAGAGTTTTTTTATTCATGCATAAAATATCCGCAATCTTTTATAGTATTTTTAATGTGTTGTATAAGAAATTTATTTTGAATTTTGAAAAAGATTAGTGAGTAACAAGAGAACTATTTTTTCGCATTCGATTTTTATATTCATTATGTATCGCAAAATTATTGGTATTGCAAATCAATTTTCTGCTTTTGTCTATGATTTGAAAAAAACTATCATATAAATAAAAGTACACATAATAAAATGCAATAATCTTTTAGATTAGTTTTAAATACACTTTATATGAAGGAATAATTTTGCAGATTATATATTCATATTTTTAATATGGTAAAAAGAAAAATATGGGATCAACAAATTTTTATCTCTTTTCTACATTAATGTACTTATTTTATACTTAGATATATGCAAAATATTAGAAATATGCTTGTGGTTATAAATTAAAACCTATTTATTATATATTTCTTTTAATTTTAATGGTTTTTATAGAAGTTTTGAACTTTGAAATTGAATAAAAATTAAACCAATTTATAACTACTAATAAATATTTTTTTATAAAATATTTTATTTTCATGGTTGTTATACACCAGTTATTTCACTATTTTTTTTATTTTTTTAGTCTTATTACTAAGCTATAGATAGATTTTAGTGAGCTATTGAACTATTTTGAGTATTAAAGTATCAACTAAATTATAAAAATAATGTAAAGGTTTTTTATTTTCAAGAATCACTGCGGTGGCCTTAAATTCGTTGTTTAGATAAAAACTGATATTACAATTATAATAATGTGATCAAAAACTTTGGGTTCAATGATGTCTTTTTATTTTTTTCTGTAGAAAAATATATGTTGTCATTTTTTTGTTGCTTTTAAATATCATTTTTTTTGAATTTTTTATAAATAGTTTAAAATTTTAGTTTTCTTTAATCAAAATATTATTTTTTGATATTATATGTGACGGCCATGGTACAAAGCAATTCTAATTTTAAAACATAAAAATTTTTGCCAACGACGGTATTGAATATTGATAAAGCAAATAAAAAAAATTATTTTTAATTTTTTTTTACTTATGCAGTTTTTTTATTTTCTCGATTGTAAAGATTGGGAAATCACTAGCTATGTTACTTTCTATATTATTTTTAAAATTAAATGTAAAAAAAGATTCCTATGCCAATATATGTAATTTAAAAAGAATGTTTTTGGAATTATAAAGACATACTCTACGATATTATTCTTTTTATGTTATAAATATCAAATAAAATCAAAAATTATTCTTTATTAAAGAGCTGATCTTTTTATTAACATTTTCGTCACCATATTTGGATCCTTTATAATAGTTGTCTCAAAAAAAGTTTTTTTATGATTAACTTTATCACTAAAAATTTAATATGTTCAATAAATATGTAACGATAAATAAATTAAATAAAATGAATTTGCTTGAACAGTAAAAACTCACCATTTTGTGCAAAATAACCAAAATCTGATTAATACAAAAATTTTACCATTTTTTAATTTTATATATTACACAATTACTTTTTTTACATGAATAATATCGTAGTGTGTTTTTCTGATTTTTAAAAAATTTTGCATAGACAAAACTTAACGTAATGAATTTACGCTATAGAGTGCGCATTTGCAATTTTTAATTATAGTAACATTATAAAAAAGAAGTATAACTAATCGCTAAAATAAAAGACATTATAAGTTAGGAATATAAAATTGCTTTAGATTTTTTTCTCATAAATTTTATATTTTGGCATGCTAAAGTGCGGTAATACGCACGCATTTTTCTATTTTTTATGTGTGTTTTATTAATATACAAAATTGCATTTTACTATAACAGTTCTTAGGTTTATTAGATTAATAAGAAAAATTTCTTTTGGTTTAAAAATTTTAGTAGTGTACATCCGGCACACCGATGATAAATCTCTTTTTTTGAAGAAGTAAAATATAAACTGTATATTATTTTTTAGTGCAAAATTTTGTGATTTGTACATTATATTTTATAATAAATACTAACTGAAACAAATCTTAAAATTTTTGTTATGTTATGTTTTTTTGGTTTAAAGTAAACAATTAAGATTCGAAATAATGTAAAACATTGCTTTTTCTATATTTTTGGATATCATTTTAGCTTTCTTAATTAATAATAATTAGGATATTATCAAAAAAATAGATATTTGTTATTCGAATTTTTGAAACATCCTATACTTTTAAATTTTTATTGTGATTTGAATTCCTCTATCTAGGTATTATAATATTTTTTTATTAAAAAATATTTTAAATAATCCTGATTTATTATATTTCAAAAAACCTTAGGTACAGCTTGTGAGTCCTTTGCATGAAAATATTAAATATGATTTTTTAAAAACAATGAAATGTAATTTTTAAAACATAACATTCTTAATAGAAAGGCTATCTTTCTGTAAGAAAACAAAATATTAAATTCTTTCTGGAAAATATCTATTAAAAACTAAGATTCATTTATAGACAAAAATCAATGATAAACCAATCACGAAAATAGAATATTTTTGATTCCTTGAAACATATCATTAGTTTTCAATTATAAAAACTAGATTTTTCACTAATAATATCAAAATAATTATATTAGATAGAATCAAATTTAAAAATGTACTAATATATTTAGAATAAGGTCAAAATCGCAAACTGTATAATAAATTAAACTTGTTTTGCCATATGATTTGTCATAAATAATCAAATAATTTTTTAATTGTTAGACAAAGCAACGATCATAAATAAATATTCATTTATACGTTTGTGTACTTATTAGTGTGTTAATAAATTTATTGACAGAACACAAAGAGAATGTTTATAGCGTATAACAACATAGTATTGAAAATAAAATGATAAATTTGTAAAATAACTTAGTAAAAGCTTTTTTGCTCAATTTTATTCTAAATAATAAGCAATATTATTATTAATACTGATCATAAAACATTTACTAATATTATTAAAGTTTTTCTTACTATTTTTACTATATTTTTTTATAATTTAGAATATACTTTTTCTTAACTTCACATCTACCTATATACATTCTTGGTGTTTTAGATACCATAATTGTTATTTTTTTAGCGTTTGATATGTTTTTTATCTTGTCTAATACGTTTTTGCTCTTTAAATACAAAATGAAGTTTAATCGTTTATTAATGAATTAATCTTATATAATTCAAATATCTGTGTATAGCACTAAAGATAGTAAATATAAAATTTAACAATGTCAGTTCTAGGTTTTGTTGCCTAGAATCGCGCAGATAGGTACTAAAAATAGATAAGTTGAAGTGAAGTTTGAAAAACTTAAATTTATTTGTATCGGATTGATTTGTTTTATACACAGTTCTTTCTCTTTTTTTTTGAATTTAATGTTGTTTTTATGCTTTTTTAAAAGCACATTCTTTAAGTTTCATACCTTTTAAATTGATTTCAAAACTTATCAATCAGTTAAAGTCAAAAATCAAAATCTAAACTTGATTATCTGAAAAAAAAACAATTTTAAGTTTATATTTTACCTTTAAAAAAATAATCAATATTTGAATGATGTAATGTACTTTAATTTAAGACAAATAGTCTTATATTTTTTCACAATCATGCGTGTTTTGCAGTAAATTCAATTATAAATTTATAAAAATGGGAATTAAAGCTATTTTAGACTATAATATACACTACTTGAATCTTATTCTAATAATTAACATATAAATATATAATCTAATTATATAAGCAATCGACATTAAGCAAAATATACCATTCGTTAAATTTCCCAGTTAAAATGATTTTTAGTATATTGAAGATCTAATAATGTTATGTATTTCACAAGGAAGATTTTTATTATAAGTTCTTGCATAAAAACGCATTCATTATAACTTTAAAACTACATAAAAAGATATTAATCTTGTAAAATGTAAAATATATCTTGAGTATAATTGCTATTTTCTGTCTTTTTTTGGGCAATCTTGTTTTTATTGTGAACTTAATGATTGTTTTTTATCATGAATTTTTTTTAATATTATTGTAAATAAAATCTTAAGAGAATAGACTATGAAATGATATTTTTTTCAAATACTTTATATGGCTCGTGTCCTGCTTGTGTCCTTTTATTCCACTCATGTGGTAATTATGGAACCAGGACTTGAAAGAAGCAACATCCCTGTTGGGTACAGAGTACTTTTTGCTTTCAGAACGTATGATATTGTTTTTAAAATACTCTTGGTTCTCTTATAAAAGAAGGAAAAATTAAAATTTTTTCGGGTATATAGAAAAATAATTACTTTTTTTTAATTTTAGTATAAATACTTCTGTGATGGTACACAAAAAAACATGAAAGCTCGTTTGATATATAACTTGTACTATGAGTTTTTGTGTTTACAATTTATAATATGAAAAAAATTAAAGTTATCTCGCTATATTTTTTTGTTATTTTCTATCGCAGCATTGATATAACTGATTAATGATAGTGCAATATATATCTAAAAAAGCAAAATGGGCTGTATATATTTTTTCTAGAATGTGATTTCTTGTGCCGAAATTTATGGAGGTAGATAATTTTATTCCCAACTTATTTAAAAGATAAAACAATATTTTTTTTAATACAAAACTAAATCCATTAAAGTTTTTATTAATAATTTTTTGACAAGATTAATTCTTTCAAAAGTTTGTATGCGGATATTTTTTTGAAAATGCTGTTCTAGATAATCGAAAATAAGTATAATTAAATTAATATGATCATATTAAAATTTCAAGACATCATTGTGTGTAATTATGTAAAGAAACACCAAATTAATATAAAAAAACATAAAAGTGAAGATTCAGTAAATCTAAAATCAATGTTATTTATTCAAAAAACACAATATGAAATAGTTAACAGTGCTCGCGTAATTTGAAATTATAGCTTTAATTGAATATTATAACGAAGCTAAAAATCTTATTAAACAAAATCTTAAATATAAGAATTATCACATATATTTAAATTATGAATAAATTCTATCAAATTTTTTGCAACTATGTAATTACTAAGTTCTTTTGTGGTAATATTACTATTGAAAAAAATTAAATTTATTTGGAAGTTTTGCTTTGTATATCGTGATGGATATTTTTATTTACTTTGTTCATAGTAATTTAAAAAAGCCAGTGACACTTTTTTAAGTATTAAGAAAGATATAGGCAGTAATATAATAAACGTTACAAAAAAATAACAATGAGATGTGATTTAGTTGCACAAGGGTTTTTAAACAAGACAACGAATTTGAAAAATTTGTGTTTTAATTGTTGTCTCTTTGACTACTGTTAGGTGCTATATACAACGCAGATATTTTTTATGTCTAATCTATTTTACAAATAGATTTGTCTGATGTTACTTGTTTCTGTCTTCGATTTTTGTAAAAGTGGCCCCGAATTCGACAAATTTTTTTATTGCTGTCCTTAAGATTGAGCCTATATTTGAGATGCGGAACATTATATTTGTATTCATATTATTGATTCATGTGATTAAAAATTAAATATACTTTATATTTTGCTTAATACAAAATTCATTTCGAAGATCTGTTTTAGCAACGTTAATTAATACAACATATAATAATGGGTTTTAGTTAGAAACATTAGTTTTACATCAAATTGTTCAGAATATAATTTTTTAAAAAATAATTCATTGTCAAGAATGAATAATAGTATAAATAAATTCAAAATTCAAAAGATTATTTGAAGCTATCTTAGATTTATTCTCATAATCTTAAACAAATAAATGTGCTTAAGCACAAACAATTTTTATGTGCGTAAATTTCAAGCATTCTCATTGGGACAAGTTAACTAATGCCATAATGGGACAGCTGTATAAGCATTCCATCTATTTTTTCAAGCCCTTTTTCTGATTTTTAAAATCATGTTTTTTTTTGTAAATTGAAAAATAACTGTGTTATCTGCGAATTAAATATTGAATAGGCTTATAAAAAATTTTGCATGATAATTAACATAATAACATGAATTTTAAAAACAAGATAAAATATATATTATCTTGTTAGTATTTTTTACTAGTCATTATTTGTCGTATTATTTATAAAACTGTTAATTTTTCATTTTTTAATACTTTTGCAAATTATGTTAATTTTTCAATTTTTATTGTAAAATTTCTGTTTTTTTTTGGTTTGGAGATACTATGTAAGATTATAGAGAAAATGCTAATATAACGGTCTTATATATTTGTATGTATATGATACAACAAAATTTGTTTGTTTAATCTTTTTTTATTATAAAAGAAAAGATAGACTAAAGCAAGTATATAATACAATGAAAATAAAAAAAAATCATTGAAATGATTAACACTCAAGTAGAAACTTTTTTTTATTTTCAAGATTATAATTAAAAAGGTTATGTTTGATTAATAACAATTCTTTTCATAATGTTTGTTGATAGCATGCTATCTTAAATCTAAACAATATTAAGAGTACTTTTAGTCTTTCATAGCATTTCTCTGACAATAAAGAATAATTTAGAAATTAATCACAAAATATCTTTATTTTATATTGTCGATAAGAAGAATCTCAGCAATTAAATGTTTTTTATAATCTTGTTTATGGTGCTTTCAGCTTCTTTCTATGTGAAATACATAATTTTTTTAACTAAAAACTTAGAATAGCTGTAAAATCTTTTTTAAAAATTCTTCACGTGTGATTCACGGGTAATAAGACTGCAAAATAGATGCTATTAAAATACTTTTTAGATAAAAATGTAAATATTATTTTCTTAAAAGTGCTGCATAACTGAAAAAAATTATGTTCTAACTAATCTATACATCTAATTACAAATCAAAAATAATATTAGATATTAAGTCGTATTTAATACTGTGATTCATGTTCAATTTTAGTTTTAAGATTTCTAATATTTCTACACATGCAAGTTTTTAAATTATGTGATTACATTAATATTATTTTTATAGTTTAAGGAAATTTTTATACTAAAATTATACATTTCTTTAAATTTTAAAGCATTTAAAATATCGAATTATGATATAAAAAAAATAAACTTTCTATTTTACGCTTAAATTATAAAAAATCCAAACGTTTGCAATTTATAATCATGTATTTTTATATATTTTTTATATTTTAACGTGTTACAAGGATTACAATCTGACATATATGTTCGCGATAAATTAAAATACATAAGTCATTTTTAAATATGTTCATGTGGTGTTTTTTCTAAAAAAGTGTTTTTACACCAATTTAGTTAATTAAATCAACCCTGTATACTCATATATGATAAATTTAATAATTTTACTTATAAAACACGTATTTTAAACAATTATTTGCGCTATAAAATAATTTGTGATCTATTTTGATAAAAAATTAAAAGTAAGTATATCTTAATGAATTTAATTTCGATGTGGGTATTTTTTTGTTTTATTATTATTTTCAAATTACCAGGTAGTAGTTCATTTACACAGAGAAATAGCATTTTTTCAAAAATAAATAATGAAAAAGCATTTCTTGAATCATCCCAAAGTAATATAACAGGAACTTTGAATAATAATGAACAAAACCTTAGTGAAGAATTAGATCTAAATTTGAAATCTAGTTTTATAAATTCAATAGATCAAGATAACAATTCAGCTTTTTTCAATTTTACAAATTCGCACAAAAACCAAAATAATCAAACAAATATAAATGTTGACGAATTTTTTACGTCCATCAAAAACAAAATTTTCACACAAAAAAACAATAAGAATTTAGTTCATAAAAATGTTAGTGTAGAAAAGGAAATATTAGATAATTCAGGAAACTCAGAGATCAGAACTTTACCACGTATTGCTGAAAACAATACAGTTTTTACCAAGCACAATCAAGATGAAAATATCAGTGAAGAATCACATCTTTCGTTTATATTTAATCAATTGAAATTGTTGATGGTTATGCTTACTGATTTGCTTTTGCTTGAAAAAAAAGATAATCAATTAAAAAGGCCATGTGTTTTTTTTGAGCCAGAAGATGAAAAAAACGACACTAAAGAACACTTAGTAATATCAAAAAATGTTCATAATATTTTAAGTTTATATATGAATCAAAACAGAAATCAATCTGACATATTCTATAGAGATTTTTTTCAAAATGATAATCGTAGAAGTGAAATTATAAATAAAATAATCAACAATCAATCTATACAAGAATTACTTATTGGATCGAATTCTAGTTTTATATATCCAAATCATATTTTGCATTTTGACAATAGAGCTTTTTTAAGTGAATTTAAACGTTTTAAGGAAAAAACACGAGATTTTCAATTTTTACCGATTCTCATAGAAAAATCAAATTTTCAAGGTTACAAAAATAAAAAAAATATAAAAGATGAAGAAGAAGAAGAAAAAGATATACTTTTCAATCAAACAAACGATAATATAAGTGAACCTTGTACACAGATACATTTAAACAACACAAATAATAGAGTTTTTTACCAAAATAACAACATATCTTACGTTGATTTTTGGAGCGATCTCAAAAAACAAATGAAAAATTTCAAGGAGCTGACATTAGATTGTTTTCTTTCTGAATGCTCTGAAGCAAATGCACATTTAATTCAATTAATTTCGGATTACAATTTTGCATTGTGCTTGAATGCTAATCAACTGGTTTTAGACTTTGAAAATCTACAAAAAGCACGAGCTATCGAAAAGTGTTATTTAAAATCAGTAAATTGTGCTATTATCAATATTTTAGCAAAAAAAGAGCTACGTTTATGTCGGACATCTTTGCGCTTTATTGAAAATGATAATATTGTGCGAGTAAAGGTGGGTAATACAGTTAGAGTGAGAGGTTATCATGCAGGTTTAGCTGAAAGGATTGATGAATCACAAAATAAATTTAATAACTCAATAAATATACAAGAAAACAAAATTGATTTTAATGCCAAGAAAATTTTGAGCGAGTTAATTGATGTTTGTGCGAATTTTAAGTTCATAAATTTTGATACCAGAGATGTGTTAACTAAATTTGAAGCTCAAAAAATCGAAGAATTACTTGGATCGCGCGTTTTAATGATAGTATACGTCATTTGAACTTCTTCTTTGTACAGATCACCAGAAGTTATAATACTTTGTGCTTTATTGGAAAAATAACGCAAAAAAATGTTTCAAGAAACAACTACTACAAAAAACATGATTCCAGTACACATGAAATTTTAGCTTTTTTAAGATATTTTGGTATTCGGTATAATGATAGAAATGAATTAGAAAATCTATTTCATTTTGTTATTGATTCTATTAGATATTTAATGTTAAGACCATACCCAGAAAGCCCATATGATCATAAAAATAATAGATATAGTCTAATTGATCACAAATTAGCATCAGTAAGATACTATTTAATCAAAAACAATGAAAGCTCTCTTGTATCATTGTATAAACTTATGTTAAAGCTTGTGCATATTGTGAATTATAATATTAACGTGTCTGTTGATGGTGCTGGGCGGTTCAAATCGACAAAATATTATTTGATATCTAAAACAGATTTGGTGTTGAATTTTTATACAAACGTTGCTACCGGGGCCTTTGAGAGTATTGATTTTTCGCATTTGATTTCTCAAATACTTCACATACAAAGCGGAACTCAGTCATTGACACATTTTAAAAACCTATTTAATTTATATGAGAATGATAATAATTATTCAATTATTATTGACATAATCCGAACAATATGTATGGCAAATACATTGACACATCGCTTGTGTTGTGTATTTGAGCCAAAATTTTAGTTTTTTAAAATAAATTTATTTTAAAATACACACATTTTGCTTTGTTTTTAACATGCATTCAATGTTTATCAATTATTTAATACTAATTTACTTATCTTCTGTAAGAAAAATTGGCTAAGTTTTTTGCTTTGATTTGAAGAGCTGCGGTTGAAACCACGGAAAAAATGAAGAATTCGTAATTTCCTGTGTTTCTTTTTTTTACAATCATTCTACTTATTTATCAAATAAATAATATCCAGCATTCAAAAAAGAGAATATGATGATTTTACAATTGTCAATCACCACTAACACTTTAACCCCCTATTTATATCACCGATTAAATAAATGTTTTAAACCCTTATTTTATATTTTTTAAGAATACCTTAGCCTAGTCCGTTAACCTATTCTTGTAATTTTGGCAGTGCACCTCAAATTATTACAAAGCGGCTAATCTCTTCTAAAACCAAATCAATGTTCCACAGATATCATACCATCAGTATCCAAGACTTAAGATACAACAACAATTAATCATTTAGTATTTTAGCTTTTAATATACTTTGAAACTTCGACAAGATACTTGAAATTTTGCAATATTAATTTTGCTTATAAAATTTATCAGTTATTATTTAAAAAATATCATTATAAAAAATTTCATAGCAAATTTTACTTCCCAACTGCAAAACATGATTTCCTTGTTTTTTGTTGAAAGATAAAACAAATTTTTCAAAACCACGATTGATATTAGAAGACAAAATTGTAAAAAATATATTTTTTACGCTATTTTGATATGTTCCAACTTACAATATGTGTGTTTAAAAACCATATAAATACATGATAATACATGTGCATTATTATATTACTTCTTTTTATTGAAAGGGAATAGAATTTTGAAAATAATGCGTTAAAATATTTATAAATTTTATTATGTAACACTAAAATAAAGTTTAAATTTTGAATTAATTATATACAAATATAAAAATAAAATAATCGAAATATCATTGGTTCAGTGTGTGATGAAGGCGTCGAGATGGCGACTCTGGTGCTCTTTCAGGTGCTTTAGCATAGCATGTACGTTTGTCGAGCATTAATTAACATAACAAAATTTAAGGAATCTAATTAAAGTTATAAATAAGTTAACTGTTTTCGTACGTTTATTTATTGTTATTTCTTTGTTTTTCTTAAGTCAACTCTTTCTTGGTGACAGTTTCTTTATTCGTTCTGGTAGATTTTTCGTAGGTCTGTCATGGAAGCTAATCTTTACAAGCTTCTTATCGACTCACAACCTACAAATATTGCATCTGAACCTTTTAGAGTGGTGAATTTTCGGTTCATCCACACAGTGCATCAAATTACTACAAATACATCTAATACTGCTGTATAATCGAGAAACGGTACAAAAATAATTTGTTTTTTTATTTTATCAACATCCTTTTTTATTTTATTCAACCCGTCTTTCTATACATATGGCCATCAGAGGCGAAACGAAGAGGGCACAGAATAAAAGAAACCTCGGTTACAGAGTATATCAGCAAACGTAAACCGGTAAGAATCAAACATTATCGCACAAAAAATTATATTACTACTAATTCCACTAGTTTTATATGTCTTTATGTTGTTCTCTCACTCTGTGTTAACGACTCACCGTTTGTATACGGCAATTATATTTCTAGGAATTTTATTTTCACAAATATTTATGGATATTCGATGATAATAGAATACTTAAAAAACAAATTTTGTGCTATGTATGGCAAAATTTATTAAATAGCTATTTTTAAGGGCAAATAATATTATGAATCCTTTACAAATGAGAATATTTCTAACATTTAATACTTCTTTTCAAACATGTGCGTCCATTTTTTATATATAGATATAAATATAAGATTAAAAATTTTAAATTTTTACATGTATTGCGAACCAAAATAAGACTGTAATCAATTATGCCTATAAAGTTTTAGGTTTTTAACTTAACAAACTTAGGAACGGGTGATAGATTTTGATATTATTTATAGTTATCATTGCGTCAAGATACTACAATATAAATAAAACTCATAAAAAGTTCTTGTATTAAAATTTTTTTCACGTTTTTGTATAAAAACCATTTGTTATCATATCCATATCCTTGCACTTATCATAGAATCAGGCCCATGATGTGTTACTAAACACACTTAAAACATATTAAATTATTATTCATGCTTATTCATAAGTAAAATGTTTTATAAGTACTACGAAAATGTAGTTATCATATATGATAGTGTTGTATTCTTTGTTTAGAACACAACACCAGTGTGGGGTCAAAGAAGGTTGCTTCAAATCTTGAAATATTAATTACCATTAATGTTTATTTTTATAAATTCATCGAATTAAATAAATGACCCTTTTTTAAAAAATAAACAAAGAATTAAATCCTTTTCTTAATGAATTACAAGTATAACAATGACATGAACAATGTCACAAATAAGAACCTAATTTTTATGCCAACAGGTATAAGGAACGGGAAAGCCGGTCAGAACATGTGAAAGTGGTAAATAATACCTATCACTGTTCGTTGCTTGAAGAATACTTCAAGACAGGCCGCATCCCAATGTTCCACCACAGATAGTTTTAACTAAATTTTTATGCAAAAAAGATTCTAACGAATTTCGGTGTTGATTGTTAAAAATATTTGATAAAGCCAAAATTGTTGTCAAATCTCTAATTTATTAAACATTGATGTTGAATATTAATAAGCATAAAGAATTTAGTGAACATTATTATATTAAAATTCTATATATATTTAGGGAAATTTTAATGTTTATTTATAGAAATTACGTCATTAGTTTGTGGAAATATAAAAATTATATTCGACAAATTAATCTTGTCGAAAATTGTTAAAAATTTGGAATAAAAAATTGTCATTGGTTAATTTAATCATTACCAATGTAAATCATTTATTTTTACGAAAATTGACATAAAATGATTTAAGATTGTTTGCTATTAATTAAGTGGTTTTCAAATATTGGTTTTGATGACTGATAATTGGTGATTAATAATTGGTTCTAAAAACCAAAAAGAACTTATATAAAGAAATTTTTTTTATATAAACATGCATAAAAAACAATTTTTCATTTTATCTTCATTTTTTTAAGATTCTAATCCAAATCCATCCAACAATGGAAGTGATAATAATTGGTTTCTATTTTTAAGGTACAATACGACACATATATCATGAATATTTACAGTCGTTGCGTTTTCTTAAAAATCTGATACAAAAAAATAGTTTGATATAATTATTTAAAAAAAATATGATTACAATTGATAAAAAAATCGTAGTGAAATATCGATGTATTGAATATTTTGATATAAATAGTTTTTTATGTAATTATATTGATGACTGTTTCATTGATATGTTATTAATATTTAAAATTATAAATAATTATAGTTTCTGTTTTAGAACCAGTTGATGTGTAATTTTTTATTTATCTTTGAATGTAAAATATGCTATTGTATTGGTTATAATGTGTAATTTTTTTTGCATTTCAAATAGTCAATTTTGTCAACAATAGTAATCTTTGGTGCTTTTAATTATGAAAGTTAAAAGTAAAATCGCAACTATAAACCATATATGATGTTTTACACAAATTAAAAATGTTAAATATATCGTATTATAATTTGAATCGCATTTTAATATTCAATTTTTCCTTATTTTAAAATAATTTATCTACGATTATAAACCTAAAAAAAATTTTTACGTCTGCTATTACTAAATCGATTACGTACCTTTTTTCTCTCAGTTTTGGTACTTATATAGTATCTTCATCCGATTTAAAGCTAAAAGAGCGAAACAAATAATATTTGTTCTCAAATTAGGTAAACACAAATATTCATAAAGAATTTTTAAATGAATAATTTCAAAATTTTTGTGAATTTAATAAATTAGCGTTAGAGTGCCAACACCGTGTTTGGTATTTATTATATACAATAAATCTCGTTTGGATTTTTATGATTTCTGGTTATACTATATAATATTACCAGATAATTGTACATATCGTTAGAATTCAGCTATGATTGCTCACAACATTTAAGAATTATAGAACCCGGAGATATTAAGAATATTTTGTTCGGTATTTTTTCAAAAAAAGTTTCGTTTGAAAAACATGTGAACTAAGTAGGGTTTTTATCTATACAATGTCATTATAAAATATCCAAATGTAAATTTTTATTTATTGCTGTTATGCCCAAAAAAATATGTTGTATATAAAGATACAAAAAATAATATTTAGAGTTGAGTTTTTTTTAGTAAAAAAAATTTTCAAATGCTGTAGACTGAATATATCAAAAGATTTAAAAAAAGATGCGTGAACTTGAATAGAATTTATTTAAAAATGTTTTTTTCGAATTTATGCACAAAAATTTTTTTTGCATTGTGATGATTGCAAATAGAAATGCACAAAACGCTTCAGCTATGAAATACATGCTTTATAAGCCATAGCTACGTTTAAAAGCGTTTTAAAATTGTCTGACATATCTTAAATCAAAAACAGAAAAATATTTACATATCCATGATCATATATTTGACTAAAATATTTAATAATATAAAAAAAAGACCCAAAACTGCAAAAACCATTGTTAAAACTTTAAAATTTCAGTAACCGATTATCCTTATCAATATTTTCCCTCTTTTTCTATTTTATTATCAAAGTAAATTTTAATATCCAATATATTGCATCAGTATTATGTTAAACATATTAATTAAATGTTTGATTATCTTTCCGACTGTAAATAGCTATACTATGTAAAACTTCAAAGATTCCAGCAGATTAAGTTAAGTTTATAGACTTTTTATAGGTAAAATGAAGTTTATAGTGATGATAAATAGAATAAAATCTATAAAAAGAATAATACACAGAACGACATATTTTTTAAATCTTTGTAATTTTTATTTTGCTAGGGTATTTTGTATTTTTTTATTTTAAATACATTATAAGAATATATCTATTGTTTTAAACTTCTTTCTCTACAAAATCCAATGATTTTCTCTTATTTTTTCTTTTATAAATTACATACTTTTCAAGTTTAATGATGTATTATTTAGTAAAATATTATCAATTTATATAATTATGTTCATATAGATTTATTTAAGTTATATATGTTGTATATCATATTAAAAATTTATGCAATAATAAAGTTTAAAAATAGCAGTTTTGATGTGAATCACAACAAAATCCACGATTATATTTTTTTTATATAGTATTAAATTTTTTCTTTTAAAAATATGCAGATAATGGCTATGTATCAGTCTGGTGGAAAATAAAATGCTTAAAAATTTGCAAACAAAAATCAAATAATGGGAAAATTTTTTTAATAGTATTCCAAAGATTAACATATTTTAACATACTTTTCGTTTTTTTTCATTCATCAAGCATATTTTTTTATTTTTTTGTAATTCGTAAATTATCTGATATTTTTTGATGTTGGTAATTTGGGAACTAATCAATATTTCTCATAATGAAATATATATACTAGTATTTTATTATAATTTTATTAAATTAATGATGAAAAAAATAAGTAGCATGCGGAATTATCAAAACAAAAATTTGATATATTATTTGGTATTTATAGCATTAACTACGAATATTCTGAATACACTTTTTAAAATTCGTTTTTTTTAAACAGTTTGCTTGATAATAAGTAAAAATAATTTTAAAATTGGTGTTTTATTAATCAAATCCTACAATTAAAATTATTAATATGTAAATGTAAACATTTTTTATGCAAAAGTTTATTTATTTTTTCATAATAAAAATCATATTTAGATTGAAAATAGTAATATTTTATTCGGCATAGCACAACATAATTTTAAAAAAAAAGCTAACAGTTTACAATGAATGAACAATTAACATTTTTAAATAAAAATTCGTTAAACACTTTTTTAACATTATTGTGCATATTATATTTTTATTTGACCTCATTTGTTTTATTGTGTAATAAATTTTAAGTATATAAAATTTGTTGTGCATTGTTGAATTTAAAAGTCTAATTAATTTTTACTATATTTTTTTGTAATAATAGTATTTTTTTATAAAAGAAAAATATAAAATAATAAACTATTGAAAAAAATAGAATTGAATTGTTGTTGAAAATTGATATTCTACAAATTTGAGTTTTTAAAGCAAATAAATATTTCTTTTCCAAAAAACAAGAATTTAATGTTCAACAAAAAAGAATGAAACTAACAAGACCAGGAGCTGTTTTTTGTTAGATTACAAAACACAAAATTTTATACATTAATACGAATAGTTAGAATGAATATATCAATAGAACAAACAGAAGAAACTAGAAAAATTATATATCGACCACAATGTAGTTAAATTACTGTGCTTATGTGCAATGACGTTCAATTTAACTGGAACTCGAAAAATAAGTATACATGAAAGTGTTGCAAAGTATAACTAAAAATTTTACATCATATTCCAGAATGCACGCACAGAAAATACATTTTTCTTATAATTTTTGAACATTACGTAAATTTTAAAACTATTATATTGGCGTTTTGTTGCTACAAGCTAATTTTTTTTTATTATTGCTTGCATATATTTAATATTCGCCAAAAATCTAAGATGACATAAAAGTTTGAAAAGAATAAAATAACGCTTTATTTTAGAAAAATTAGTGAATAGGAAAATAATAAAATAAAATCACGCAATAGTATAAATCAAAATACAACTAAAAATATCATTAATAATCAGGAAAAAGTTTGTATTTTATCGTAAATAACGAGTTATTGTTGTAAGTTAGATAGTAGTTTATGTAGTTTATATTTTTTTTACTTTTTTTCTACTAAACAGTTAGTTAAATAATTTTAAAGACTCTTACTAGAATATATCCAGATGATGTGGTGAGAGATGTCCTGCAACACTAGAACATTGCCACATTAAAAGTAAAATTTAAGTACGCTAAAATATTTCTTAATATTATATTCATTTTAATTATTATTTTGGAAGTCATTAAAATAACTAAACCTTTCCCAATTTTTATTACTACTATTATTAATGTTGTTACTATTACTATTGCTATTAATACTACTGCTAAATCTATTAAACATCTCTTCTCCTGCTTTTTTATTTTTTTTTATTTATAATACATTTTTGTGATTTTTGTTATTTCTCTAATAATCAAGTTCAATAAAAGGTTATATCGTATAGTCGTATTTATATTGTAAAAAATGCTAAATATTGTTTTAATTATTATATTTACTAATTTTTATTCCAAACTAAACATTTATTTTATTAGAATATTTAATAAAGGTTTTGTGTGGTATATTATAGCACAAGAGAAAGAGTTGCAAGTCATTAACATAATAATAAAACCTGTAAACATATTTCTTCTCCTTATAAACATAAACTCTTTGACCTTTATCTAAATTACGTCTATAATATTGGTGGTAAATTCTACTATATAGTTATTGCAAAAAATCAGCTGTACAAAAACTTTTATTCATCGTATTATTCAAAATTTTTAACATTACAAAATTATCTGCAACATTAGTATCCTCGACATCTTTCAAGCACTGCACTATATCATCAACAATATTGATGTGTCTTCAAATCCTATACTAATAAAAAAAACATTTGTAATTGTGTATGCATATAGTAAAATATAATTAATGCAATAGATAAACAATTTAATGTAATGTCAATTTTTTTAAAAATTAAATCATATATAATATGAGTTAGATATGATACTAAATAAAATAGAAACGGTAAAAAAACTAATATGAGAATAAGAGATAAATAAAATGTGTTTCAAAAAGCAATTTCTTCTGTGTATAAAAACAACCATGGAATCCCCTGAAATAATAAGAATTCGGTGTAGAAAAGGTTTCTCAATATGATTATTTAGATATTAAAAAGTTAAGAAACGTTTTAGAACATAATTTTTTAAATTATTTGATAATATCAGATATTCTAAATATTACAATATTTTATGTATTTTCTTTTTTACATAAGAAAGAACAAAAAATTTATAAAAAGAGAATAAAATTCGTATTGTTTATGAACAAAATTCAAATCATTTACTATAAAAATTTCAAATTTTTCGTCATAATTTGAATTCTTTTATTTTATATCATACAGAATCAGAATAATTTAGCTATTATTTTAGGTAAAACCAAATACTTTTTTAATGTTACTAAGCTTAAAAAATAAACTTTTATTTTTGAAAAACGGAATTTAATATAACCCTCATAAGAGATATTCGATAATCATTTTTATATTTGCTCAAAGAACATAATATATATGAAATCTGTGTGAAATTTGTTTAATATTTTCAACTGGTATTTTATGGCATCGTCAATCCCTTTTATGTTATTTTTTTGTATTCTTTTTTTTTCAAATAAATTATACTTGAAAATACTTAATATGAAAATGTCATAGGATCTGGCTTAAATAGATATCATATGCAAAAAAAACGCATTTTAAGTACGAATTGTATTTATTATAAATAATTTCTTGGTGTTTTTAGAAAAATATAGAATAGTTTCAACTAAAATTAAAAAAAAATTGGCGTCGAATACAGTTTAAAAAATACATATAATAACATTTATGATTTTTTGTATAAAACCTTTATTCCTAGATTATTATGAGTTAAATTTTCATTATCTTATCATATTTCTATGCTTTTACATCATAAGTATATTTTAAGCAGCCCAAATCACATAAAAATATATGTTTTCTACACAAATGTTTAAATACTACCAGTTAACTTCTCTATGATCCATACCTCGGTTATGTGAAGATGGAAGTGAGAGGTTGCTAAACATTCTAGCATTAGAGTCTTGAACGCCTTTACTTGTAAAGAAGATTTGTTATTATTTAATTAATTATATCGATTAAATGTTTTCGTTCGTCTGTATATCTTTATTCGTACACAGTTACATTATTTAAGTATGTTCATGACAAGATTAAATTGTCGTAAAACTTCAGATGAAGTGTCTTGTGATATGAAATCTAGATCAATCTTTTCATTCCACACTCCACGTAGCATATTGTCAATGTTTTATCTTTAAATATATTACTAAATTGCATTTTTAAATCATTAGAAAGCTTTTATTTATAAATAATATTTTTTTTGTTTTTTAAACAAAATAATAGATACTAAACTGTTTAATGTGACTCAGTATTTGCTAACATATGTTTAGAATATGATCTTTTATTTTTTATTTGAAATTGAAATTGAAATTTTCAATATTCTATCACTATTGGTTCGGTATATAATATATTTATTTTAGCTCATAACAATCAATGCAGTCAATATCTAAATAAATTTATTAAAATGACACTTACCAAAGAAAAATACAAAATATAACGGAAAAAAGTAGTTAAAATAAAATTTTGTGAAATTTCATGCTAAAAAAGTTAAAAAAATGGCTTTTTTTATAAAAAAAAGTATCTTTGTAAGTTTGTTTTTTCTAATATCAAGTTGTCAAAATTGATATAATATTGTATGTTGGTTTTATAATTTGAAAAAACTTTTACAGCTATGATCAAAATACACTTTAAGCACGATAGTTCCAATGCAAATATTATCTGATTAAAGAAGAATTTTCTGTTTGATAACTATGAAAAAGGTTTAACATTTTTGTCAAGAAAAGTAGTCAAAATAAAAAAAATTCTATTTTTAAATCTTGGTATAGGATTTCAATTGTTGGTTTTATAAAGTTAAGTATGATTGTGGTGAGATGGTTTTTCAGTATTGTATATTTACTTTTAGTTCTCATCTTTTCTTTCATCATGATCCAAAAAAATATCTATTATACTTTTATTTATATAATTATATACTTTTCATTTTAAATAATTATATACTTTTCATTTTAAATAATTTTATATTCTTCTTTTTAAATAATTATATACTTTTCATTTTAAATAATTATATACTTTTCATTTTAAATAATTATATACTTTTCATTTTAAATAATTATATACTTTTCATTTTAAATAATTATATACTTTTCATTTTAAATAATTTTATATTCTTCTTTTTAAATAATTATATACTTTTCATTTTAAATAATTATATACTTTTCTTTTTAAATAATTATATACTTTTCATTTTAAATAATTTTATACTTTTCTTTTTAAATAATTATATATTTTTCGTTTTAAAATATTAATATTGATTCGAAATTACTTTTTTCAATTTTAAAAAATATATTTTTCATATTTAATTATTTATCTTCAATTACAAAAAGTATATTTACTGATTTAATTTATTCCTTGTAGATGTAAACATTCCTATACTTGAAATATGCATGATGCAGCTCTAAAATGTGTATTATTTGATGATAGTCTAGTACATCTAAGCCAGAAAATTTACAAATTTTTGAGCAAATCAGCTATGCAGTAAACTATATTCATTTAACATTTATATTTTATTAAGATTTCAGTTAGTAGAATTAAATAGATTTTTCATTGAATGAAAAAAAATATATTTGTAATTCATACACGATTAAAATTAGTACATATAACTGTTGGTGTTCAAAATAGAATGATAAACAGTTCAAATTTAATACTTTACTAGTATAAATTCATATAAAACACACTTTTTATGTGGTATCACATGTATATTTTTATGTTTTGCTTCTTGCTATGCTATAAAATTGTTTCTAAATAAGTCTTTATTTCTAAAATCGGGTTTAAACTTAATTTTTTTTTCAAAATTTTTCTCTGTAATGCATGATTTAGTGTGTAGAAATAAGCACATTAGTGCTAAGATATTAAAATTTTTCAAAATTATAAGATGTTTTATTTCTTTTAATTTAAAAGAGTGATCATTTAAAAACTAGAAAAAAATACAGACGAAAAACATGTTTACGAAAAAGATACATGAAAATCGTTTGTTTCTTATATGCAAAACAAGAGAAAAACACAATGAATTAAGCTTGCATCATAGAAAACATTAAATTGATAAAACTGTATTAAAAATAAATTATTGATGTGATTTCATAACTATAATTAATGCTGATCGGCACAGGGCTTCGCATAGAATTATTGATAACTACATTTTACTCGTCTTTTGTGATCCTATTTATCCACATATATATCAGTTTCATTTGAAAACCCTCTTTATAGTTGTTTACGGTCTAAATTTTTCCAGGGCTATCTGATTGGCTGTTGACGAACTCTGGTTTAAATTATTCTTTATAACCCTTTTTTTTTCTTTGCAGGGACAAATAAATTGAAGCAATATTTGACTAATGATTGCAATTTTTTATAAAAAAATAATGCTAAATTTATATGCTATGTTTAAGATTATAATTTATTTTGTGGTATAAATTACCACATAAAATCTTAAATAAATGTTCTAATAAAATAAATGTTTAGTTTGGAATATACATTGGTAAATATAATTAAATAAAACAACATTTAACATTTTTTTACAATATATTTCTAATATACGATATTTCCTTTTAGTGAACGTGATTATCAGAGAGATAACAAAAATCACAAAAAGGTATTTAAAAAAAAAAGAAGCGAGAAAAATGTTTAATATATTTAGCCATAGTAATAGTAGTAGTAACATCGATAGTAACAGTAACAACATTTACAATATTAGTGATAAAAATAGGATAAAAGGTGATTATTTTAATGACTACTAAAATAATAATTTAAATAAATATAATAGGTTGAAATGTTTTAGCGTTCTTGAATTTTATTTTAAATATGGTAATGTCCCAGTGTTACAGGACATATTTTTCAAGAAATTCTCTTTTATAAAAACGGAATGGTATAGTATTTTCTTGTATTTGTTTCCAGATTTTCTTAAACAACTTGAACCCAATTCAATAAATGTTCTAAAAAATTTTTAATGCATTTAATTTTTTTTTGTGCAATCAAAACATGAAATTAAATGTATTTTTTATTTTTATAGAAATTTACTTTGAAAAAATGGAAATTTTGAGATCAAAATTTATAGTACTAAAATTAATTTTGTGTTATTTTCTTGATAAAATGATTGAAACATGTTTTAAAAAAAATAAAGATTTTCTTATTATATGTGTAAAAACCTACAATGCTTTTCTAGGTGTGGATCAAAAATGTTTAAAGCCTATTAGAATCAATATGTGCATCATGTATTGACTCTTCTATGTTGAATAACCTTGTAATTGATTGATTTTTTATTCTTCTTTACTTCAACAATAAAATATTATATCAAATTAAATCTTGATAAAATACAACAAAAGAAACATTTTGATCCATCAGATTTCCGAAGTATTTTTCGTGTACTTCATACTCAGATGGATACACTAGGAAAGGGTTTTCTTTTTATCGACAATTTCTGAAAAGTACCATTATCTTTAAGAAATTAAACAAATGTATTTATTTTTTTAGGTTTTTCTAAAAGAAACAGTTTGAAAAGATAGAAAAAGAAAATATTATTTGCTTTCACAAAATAAAAAGACTGCTTATTGATTAAAATTTAGCATAATTTGATTTATAAATATTTGTAGAGATATGTGTATACAGTTACTAGTGATAAAAAAAGCTATAAAAAAAATCAAAAAGCAAACTGTAAAAATTTTAAAGAGTCTTTGAGATCAAATTAAGGTATAGAAAACATAAATTTAAATATTAAAAATTAATGATGTAAGACTACTATTATTCATTTATATATATTTCTAATTGTGCTATTTTTAACACTCAGATGATGCCAAAAGCATTTTGTTCATTTTTTTATCTGAAACTGTAAGCAAGATAATAATTGAATTATAAACCTTTTTACGGACAAGTAAAAAGCAAATAATTCGAATGAATATTCATGAAAAAATAAAAATCAAATTGTTTTTTTTTTGATATTTGTAAAATCCAAAATTTCAACCGAAAAACACACGGATTATTAACTATAATATATGAAAAGAAAAATATAAAATAAAGGAAGTAATCTACTTAGTAATAAAATCTTATTTTTTATATATTATTTAAAAGCGTTCCTTAGAATAAAATTTATGAAAATGCTTTCTTATAGCATGAATATAGAACATTTTTTTTAAAAAATAAGTCAAGTTTTTTTTCAGATCAAAAAAAATTTGTCAGATCGAGGACCTGATTTCAGCTATTTTTTACACTAAAATTTTACTTATTAAAGCCAAAATAATATCCTAATTTGTTATTAAAAAGAAAAAATAATTGAAAGGAAGATAAAAATTCATCAAAATATTTTAAGTGTTTGTAAAACCAATATAAAGTTTGAAATTTAAATCTACCGAATAAAACATTTTTTTATAAAATTTATTTTACTTAAGGAATTGTTTTGTAATTTAGGTGCAAAAGCAATGTCATTAAGGGTTCTAAAACAAATAAACACACATATAATTTATATTCCTTGTTTACTATTTAAAAAGGTAAGTACAATAATAAAAAAATTCAATTTTTTTATAATTCTATTATTATTATTTTAAATTGGTCGCAATTTTTGAAAAAGATAATTTGTTATCTTTGAACAAATAAAAATATTATCAAAGTTTATAAAAATTTTTTAATCTGAAACAAAAAGTTCCAGGGAAACAAATCTACAAAAGAAATTAATAAACAAGATATAAGAGCCCCCAAAGGAGTAAATAAAAAAACAATAGGAATTTATAACTAAGAAAAAGATTAGTAGAAATAGACAAAAGCTTTAAAAACAGTATAAATAGGATTAGGAAATATACTGAAAATGAAATTATCAGTAAATGATTGTAATAAGCTAATTAAAGATTTAACGAAGCTACAAACACAGTGTAAGAAGAAAAACCCGCAACTTAATGATATGAGTATGCTTTGTATAAACAAGCTACAGGCGCTGAAAGACAGTAGTGGTGCAGACATTCTTCGAGGTGATTTTCTATACATATTGGTACCTTTTCTGTATGCGATTGAAGGAAATTTATTCGGAAAAGGTGGTATTGTTTTGTTAGAGGATGTGCACGTGATTTTGCAGTCTTTTTTATTAAGCTTAAATGGAGATGAGTTCAAAAACAAGGAATTTTTTTTGAATGGCCTTTTTGATGACTGTATGGTTTATGATTTGTCAGATGTTTGCAGTGTGACTAATAGTATTGATGATAATAAGGAAAAAAATTCTATCAACAATATTGGTGAGAATATCAGCGCTAGTGTTGGTGACAATAATAACAATAATGCTGATGTTGATAATAATAGTAGTAATGATAATATTAGTACAAAAGAGCTGAGTATGGATGATATTACATTGTGTAAACGCAAAAAAGAAGGGAAATCATTGGTAAAAAAGTATGTAGGAATATTCAACAAGCATCCATTATGCATACCCGATGAGCAACAAAACAACTATGAATTATCTACACCATCAGATATACTAAAATTTCTCATAGACACGTACTTAACGATACTTAACACTCAAACGGAAAGTGATATACTAATAAAGGTTCTTCAAACGTTATCATCTATCATACCATTATTATATGGTAAATATCTGTTCAAGATATTTTATAATGTAGTGAGTATATTTGATAACAATGATAGAAGATTGTATAGTGTTATGCAAGCTGTTGTTTTACAGATTGTGTGTGGAGTTTTTGATCGTTTTGAGAAATTGTATAAGTATTTTAGTTTTAAAGATATTAGCAGTGGTGAAAATTTATTTGTAGATAACGCGAAAATAGAACATGTTCCAAAATTTTCGAAAACAGGTATAGTTTATGCAAATGTGAATTGTGTTGTCGGTAAAATTAATGAAGCAGAAAAAGATCATTCTGAAGATAATGCAGATTACAAAACCGATATCAACGATAAAATCGACAATATTCTAGAAAACGAAGAAATTATAATTGAAAGCAATAATTTTCAAAATGATGACGATAGTGTGAGAAATTTTTTAATTGATAGCGGTGTTTATGTCACTCAAAATGAAACAGAAGGTGAGGAGGAGTGTGTTAACGTAGCATCTTGTGATAATACATCATTTAGTCGAGAACTACTTTTAGAACAGTCTAGTATAAAGGAGAGTGATAAATTGAACGAGGAGAGCAACAACAATAAATTAATAAAGAGAATAAGAACTGTCTCTATTGATTGTACTCGAATGCTAAAAGATATATACAAGTTACTGTGCCAGCCCATATCGTCAGAGTTTTCATTTATTACTATGATATCTCTTGATATGTTATCCTATGCATTGAAAAACAGAGAAATTTTCAAAAACAATCATTCACGTGAGGTTTTGCATAAAATCCCTGAGCAACTATACAATATAAAAAGATATGTTGGTAGGGAATATATGTATCTAAACTATGATAATTTTAGCATAAAAGACGATGGAGATGAAGAAGAACAGAAAGATGAAGTAATTGATTTAGATAATAGCAGTTATTTATCTGCTACTGTTGAAAATTCAAAATCGCATAATGTGTTAAATTCTTTTAATTCATTGAAAGGTACAATGCTAAACAATTACAATGATCTATGTACTTTAAAATTTTTACAAAACAGGAATATTCCTTTGGTATTTACCATTAGCCAGTCTTCCTACCAGAAAGAACATGAATTTTTCAGAGTTGAATCTTTCAATATCGAAAAAGACTTGATTTCAGAAAAGATTAATAAAATCTTCATAAAATTAATCAAAGAATATGACGAATTTTTACATTTCGAATTATTGGAGATTTTAAAGAAAGAAGTATCAATTCTCGCAGATCCTAAGTTTATTGGACATTTTGATGAAAATGTCATAAAAACTCTGAATAACGAAGATTTACATAATATTTTATTTGTTTCTATCTGTAAATTTTTCAGCTATGAAAATATTTCGGCTACCAACAAGAGAAATTTTTTAAAAAGTGCTTTTTTTTATGTGAAAGAGAATAAAATTGATGCATCGTCTATATTTTTTGAGTTTTTTGTTGTTTTGTTTATTGATGCTTTTAAATTGAAAATCATACAATCAGATGATAATTTTTCTCCCGAATGTGCTAATAACACAAGCAGTAAAGATTTTTTCTGCGGAATCATTCCAAAATGCAATAATGAAAATGAAAAAATTAATCATCGTAATGATAATGAATTATATGTGGTATGTGAAAAAGAAAATTCTAATGAAACAACATCGGAGCCTAAAAATCTGTTTATATTAATTGTTAACTATTTAATACCAATATTAATGCAAAAGAACGATTTAAAACTGCTTCAGGTGATTATTAAAGATTCTTGTATATCGGAAATAATAAAAATTGTAATATCTTATAAGGAATTCGTAACGAGAGAGTGGATGGTTATTTTTGATGAAATACTTGATGATAATTATTATGAATCCACTAAATCATCACATAAACATGACAAACTTGATTGCGAAAATTCTGATTCAAATATTAATGTGTTAATGAATGTCGAAAATCCAACTCACCTTTTTGGGTGTATGATTTCCGATTCTAAAAATTCATCTGATAATATTACTAATATGAACACTAAAAATAGTAACATAGATGATCGGAACACCAAATTATTGAATGATAATAATGATAGTTTGGACAAAAATCGCATAGACAACGAAAATAATATACAAACAGCGATCGAAGACGAAAGTACAAGAAAAAACCAGTAAAAAAACAGAATAGATGGCTTTTTTTAAAAATACTTAAAGAAACACCAGTAGAATTAACAGAAGACACAAATTCTGTCGAAAAAATATACAAAGACATTCCGAAAGAACTTCTTACACTTGAAAAATCAAAATTAGATGCACTTAAACATATATTAGAAAAATCACAACATTTTAAGACACAAGAACTCGAAAATATGTTCTTTTCAACGCGTAATACAAGTATTTTGAAAACGTTATATATTAAAAATAAGAAAAAAATGTGTTATCTACTACAATCAGTTATATATTGTCTACTAAGATTTTACAACAATATTGGTCTGATGTGCGAATTCATTCAAGAATACTTTAAGAATTTAAGTGATTTTGATTCTGAAATTGAGAATATTCCTTTTTTGTTTCTTTACAGTCGAATGAAATGCTTAGATATTTTGAGTGTATTGAGTAATTCTAAGCTTCAAGCGGTTAAAATGTTTATTTATAAAAATAGTTTTTTGTTTGAACGTCACATCATGTCCACAAATCCGCCTAAAAATTTATTATACAATATTGATAATAATATACAGTATATTAATAATCTTGCAAATGTAGAAGTTAATTGTGATAGTTTCGTAAACTCTAATTTTACAGATACATCTAAATCTGGTTCAAATATTGATGAAATAAATCATCTAATAAATCAATAACAAATAATTTAGCTCTTGAATCAACTTCTTCAGCAACAAATCTTTTTGTTAATAAACCGTCTCTCGAACAGATGAGAAAAATATTGGAACTTATTAGTTTTTTATTGAGAATACACAACGATAAAATAAAGCAATCATGGTCTTATATTTTTATTATAATAGAAGAAACTTCAAATTACAAGCAGCTACTTGACTTAAATTTCAAAGTCTGTCAAATTATTAGCGAAAACAATATTTCATTATTGAATATTACCAACAAAAAGAAATTGCTTTATGCATATTACAAAATTGCTTCGCAAAGTGAAAATCTTAATTATATTTTGCAGATACTTGGCATGCTTAACGATTTAAAAGTACATTTTACTATTTCCGATAAAAATGAAAACATTGGTCATGACGATGATGATATCAACTATATCAGTAATTTTATTGACGAAAATCCTTTAGATAATACTATTATAAGTAGTAGAAATAATTCTAATGTTATTTTTAGCATTCATAATACATTAAATAACACTGATCCTGATAATGTTTTGACAAATAGCATATGCTTAAAGAATAATACCATTCATAGTAATCATATAATTAATAATATTTATAGTAATCAACCGTCAAATATATTAAATGACATAAAAAATAGCGAATCTATCCATACACAGCTTAATTATACTTTATGGATAGATTTCGTGAAAACTATTCAAAAAATTATAGGAAACGGTTTTCTTAATGGTTGGAATGATATTTATGAAACAGGAACACGTATAATAGTAGATTATATCCTATTACACACAAAAATACCAAAAATATTTCTAGAAATAATTTATTGCACTATCCTACCATCATTTCTCATGCAAATACAACAAAAATTAGTTTTCACAAATATTACAGACAGAAAATTCACATTTATCAATATTCCACCTCTTTTTTCAAGCAGTGTATATGGTAGCAAAGGATCTCTAAATAGTTTATACCATATTAAAGAAATTATTACCGAAAATTCATCTTTGAAAAATGAAAATACCGACAATATAATAAATACAACTGTTACTGCAAAGGATGAAAATGATTGCCACATTAATTCGGAATTACTTCCCAATACTAAAATCGATAATTTCAATTTAAACAAAGAATATAATGATAACTCTGTAAATCACTCAATTTGTAGATTAAATTGTGATTTTGAAAATGTTAATATTTCAAATTTATCTGAAAATGAAATTTCTAACACTCTAAGAATGCTTGATTATGAAAATGAATCTTCAACGGATATATATGAATATACATTGAGAAATAAAGAAACTTACATTCACGTTATACACAAAATAAATACATTCCTAAAAAATACAAACATAAAAGAAAATGAAAACAATTTAGCATATTCCAGATTCATTCTATACTTCCAAAATTTCATTAAATATTTCTGTACGATGGAAATTGACTCTTCACAAAGAGGAAGTACGAAGTGGAAGGATGAGATTTCTTTACTTTTAATAGATGCCCTTGAGTCAACTATTACAAATAACTTTCAACAAATATACTTCGATCTAACAAAAAATATTATATTGCTACAAAATAACATATTATACTTTAAAGAAGAAATTTATGTAAAGCTGGTAAAATATGGCATTGAAAAGAATGTTAACCAGCGTGATTACTATTTTTACGATCTGTTCACAAGATTTTTACTTGTAAACAATTACAAAATTAGAGATAGTATTTTTGATTTGATAAAAAATGATATTAATAATGATATTTTCTTGATTTATATAAAATGGATGGGTTGTCTAGATAACAAATGCATTAAAATAATTCTCGAACAGATTGAATCCAAATTATTTAGCGAGAATTTTAATATTCACAATGTATCTGATGTCTTTTTTTCAAGTGAATCTGTTAATGATATTGATTTGAGGTGTAAAAATATTGGGGATCTCTGTGATCATCAAATTAAAAATAAATTTGATGATTCTAACATTGAATCGAAAGAAGAAAATGAAAATTCTAAATCGAGCGAATGTTCAAAATCGAAAAGTAGTCCTAGCAGAATCAATATCACCAAAACAGAAGAATCAACTAGAAAAAGCAGTAATACAAAGAATATATTAAATAATTCTAATCATAAAATCAATAAAAATGTTGAAAAGTATGAAAATGGTTCAAATAATATTGACATACAACCTCTTACATTTAAAACTGAAACAAGTTTTGATTTTACTAAAGATGAAAAATTAGATAGTATGCCTGATGAAATATTTAATGTGACAAGTAAAAGCACATTCGGTAAATCAGAAGATAATTCTGATAATGAAAAAGAAACAAACACAGCAGAAACTTATACATCTAATTCTAAACATACTTTAACAAATAATAAATTGCTTTATTTAACAGAAAAACAAGGTGAAGCTAAATGTATAGATCCAGGAAATAAATTTAAAGACATTCTTTCGAGATTTAACAGTGATTGTAATTCAGCAAAAAGTAGAAATAAAACATACACAGCATCTAATGGTAATAGATATGATAAATCTCCTATTAATGGCAGTGATACCGCATCCTATTTCAGTAAAAGCAATGAAAATAGTCAAGAAAATACTGATACTGATCAAACTAGTGATTTTGATCAGCACACATCAAAATCTGCATTTAACAAACTGGAGAAAGATATTACCAAAAATGTAAATTCTAAAAAAGATAATTTATTTAACGATATAATTCAAGAAACAACTAAAAAATTTTTTACTTCAAGTGATACGATCAAAGAATCCATTGATTGCCTCATTAACGAAAATAAAAACGTTCAGTATAATAATAATGATTCAAACAGTACAGAACAAAACAATTCTCATAAAATTGATATCATCAATACAAATAAAAATCACACTAAACCTTCACATACAAACCAATCAGATTTTGACAGAAAAAACAAAAAATCATTAACCCTCTTTGATAACGTATCTTGCGGTACACCTAACGAAATAACCGACGTTTTTTTGTTAGAAAAAACAAACTTGGTAATAAATGGACATCCTTTTAATAAGAAAAATACATATACTCACCAAAATCCTGCAGAAGCAACATCACCACACATTAAGATTTCACATTGCGATAAAGTATCAACCCTTACTATTGAAAAACTAATGAAAACTTTGAATTTATTAAAAGAAAATGAAGATTTTTGGGAAAACATAATTCAATGCTTCAAAGGTATTTCAATAATAATTAGAAATTGCTACAAATTAGTCGATATTTATTTAGAATGTATTCAACTTATATTCGAAAATGAACTCAGAGAATCAGATAGCGATGATTTGGTAACCTTTTTCGGTTCAATAGCATTTGATAACAAAATTGATGAGTCAAATACGCTATCATTAAATTCTCTCCAAAAGAATATTCCAACAGAAAAAACTAATGAATCAAACAAAGAATCAATAGATGCATCTTTGAAGAATGATAATTACAGCAAAGAATCTTTTTTTGAAAGAAAGAATTCAAATACTAACACAAAAACTGGCCTTTATTCTCTTAACAATGCGTCTAAAATATGCAATATTAGCAGTAAAAGCCAACTTTTAGAAAGAAATGGCGAGAACAATTCTGTCGATAGTTTTCATTATTCAAGAAATTCCGATTCAACTAACAAAGGATATTTACAAAGAAGAAAGGAAAAATTGCTTATTGAACTGATTGAATATTTCACATCTACTATCGATTTTCATATTAACAACACATGCAACAAGATCAGAAGCACAAATTATAATAACAGTTGTGGTGAAAATATAGTTCTACAAAATCAAGCTTGTGAAAATATATATCATCCATATCAAAAATCATATAATATTATTGAAAACTTAAAAGTAGATTCAAAGCTCTTAAAAAAAGATGAACTCACCAAAAACAGCGACATATTTTCTTTTTCAGATAAAATACAAGTTAATTTAGAAAGAAAAAACGAAAAACAATCCCTTATATTTAATAGAGAATTTATAAACCAAGCATTCAACTTAATTGAAAAACTTTCTATTGTAAAAATTAATAGCTATAGAGAAAATTTATCTATGTTCTGTATCAAAATACTTTTTAACCACTCAAAGTACATCCCTAACATGCTCATCAACAGAATAAAAAATACTTTGGAAAATTACGTAAAACAGGAATCGGTTTACAAAGATCTCTATCCAAGAGTAAAAAGAAAAGAAGTCTATTTGATTATAGATAGCGTAATAAGAAAACCAACACTTATTAAACAGATTAAAAGTGAACTCATTGAGTGTCTCAGCGTCAAAGATTTTAATGTTATCGAGAAAATCAAAAATTGCCTTAAAATTGATATGTAAATATAGTTGGTTATTCTAGAATCAGAATATTCAAGGTCATGAAATTTTGATTTTGATCCATTTCTGTAAAGTAAAATTTATCATAAATTAGAATTAACATGAATATTATGTTTCATGTATTGTATGTATTCCTTTGACTTTAAAAATAAAATAGTACTAGTTCTGTCATATATTTGAGTATATTGTGAATATTCTAAAAACGAGATTTTATAACATTCATATTATTTTTTTTTATTGCTTGATTTTTGCATTTTTCAAATGTAATAAACCGTAAAGTAATGATTTAACAGTAAATGAATCACAAATCGCACTTGTTTTGACTAATCAAGTCTTTATTATAATGTTTTGTTAAAACTGTGAATTCGAAATCTTAAAGGTTGAAAATGTTACAAATTTACTGTTAATATAGTTTTTTTATGTTCTGCTATAATCCTTCTATTATTTTTGTCTCTTAAGACATCAGTATCTATCTTGAATGAATTTTTTGTATGTTTTAATATATTTTATTTTTTTAACTAACAATGGCTAAACAATATGGTATTTCAGAAAAATTACGAAAATTACATAAATACTCTTTCCAGATAAACGAATTTATCATACAATATATGTGTAGTAAACCACATCCATGGATATGGCACTTATTTCTAGTTTTACCATTATTGACAAGTCTCCCCTCAAAACTACCACCTTACTTTCTTAATGAGTGCTTCGTAAATTGAACCGATAATAATAGAGTATAAAAAGAATCACGACAGTGTTCTTACATCTGTCTTAGATCGAGACCATAGGCATTACTCAGGTCCAGGTCTTCTAGTACTATAAAATAAAAAATTACATTACACTAAGCAATCAATACAAAACATTTTCTTACGCTATGCACACTTACCACAACGTGTGTGCGGCAATATGATAAATCTACACCAATTTATTAAAATTCTTATACTGCTTTTTACTTGATAAGCATTAATAGTATTGTGCAATTCAAAACTATGAAAGATTACAAAACAATAAATTTTAGATATTTCATCAACCCTAAAGTGACAAGACATGTAATCCTAAATTGCAATAGATATTTACATTCAGAACTCTATGAATTAAATATGATTTTACATGATTCATTTTATCATGTAATTTCCAAAAAAAAAGCAGAATTATGAAATAAAAGTAAATATAAAGCAGTATTATAGTCTAACCCAGAAAATAAAGATATTAAAACAAATCCTAAGCATTTTTATAGATGTTTCATGATCCTATGTTAAAAAAAATATATAATTAGTTCATCCATTCTAGTAAAGAAATATAATCGAATAATTAGCCTATATATAATTGATTTTAAACAAAAATTTTCAGTTTTGACAAATTATCTGAATACCAAGATAAAAAAATATAAAATTTTTACATTGATTATTTTCCGTTTCTAGTGTTAAGATCTATAAATAATGTGAAAATTATCTAATATAAATATCTAGAACCTTTACTATCATGTAATATATGTTATGAATATCTCATTAGACAAGGTATATGACTTTGGTATGGTTTTCTTATGTTGAATTATTTATAAAGAGTGTTTTTATATATTGATATTCATATATAATTTTCACTTACAATTATTAACGAAATTAACTTATGTAAATTTATTTCGAAATTAAAATAAATAGAAAGTGATTTTTTTAGGAAAATAAAATGGTATAGTAAGGTGCAAGTTTTGCAAGAAGTATAAAAATTATTATAATAATGATCTAGCAAAAAAAAAACCATTTTTAAAATAATACGTAATAATATAAAAGGATTACTTAAGAAAGTATTAGATGATAAAATTGTTCATAATATCAAATTAGAGGTAGTTTTTCAGTAAAAACAAAAAGTGAATAGAAATTTGTTTTTCTATAATATATCAAAACTGTTTTTAAATATAACATACATTCTAATAAATTTACTCTGAAAATTTACTCACAAAACAAGTTATATTTTGATTTGACTGTTACGATTCAAAAAAAATCAAAGTATATAAAAATACAAATAAACATGCTTCACATTGTATACAATAATTCACCTTTTTTATATTCCGAAGTTAACAGTTGAAATATTTTATTGTGTGTAGTATTTTTTCGCATGCAATTTTATATGTAATCGTTTTATAGCATTAAATTGTGTTTTGCATTTAAATTGTTAAATTACATAAATTTCATTCACAGTTTTCCACATAAAATCGCTTCAGTTAAGAAAATATAAAAATTTGTACATTTTGAATCACGAATTACTGTGTATTTTTAGTTAATTTTTTTTTACAATTATATTTTTTTTAATTTCGATTTGTATATAATTCCACCGTTTTTTTAATTTGATAATCAGGAAAAAATTTTAAAAAAAACTTATGTGGTGGAAAAAAATATTTACGAAAATTCTTAATCTTTAAACTTTGCAATTAAGTGATCTATTAATATTTTGTCCTTTCTTAAAGCATTTCATGTTTTTTTAAGTTTTTTATCTGTATTTGCTATATTTGAAAATCGCAAAAATTGATAAGTTTTGTTAAATCATATAATTAAACTTCTATAAAAAGGCGGATTTTGATGATCTAAAAAAACTATAGAAATACGTTCTAGTGTGAAAACAGGGTATAAAGACACTGATTTAAGTATCTGACTAATAATCGTAACTATTCGCCTTAAACATTTTTTTTACACAAATATATACTAAAAAACTTATCCAGTTCTATTCACTCTATCTACATTTTTTAACACAAGGTAGCTGCTCTAGATTGTATATCTTTAGAAGCCTTTTCTTAAATTGCGCATTAAAGATGTAGAGAATTTTTTTGCGTTTATCTGAGCCGAATATTATTTACACATATAATATAAACCTATCGATAATAAGGTAAAACAAAATTATTTTTTAAACATATTTATTAATGAGAAAAATTGATACTTTCATAAAAAATATACAAACAGATGAATTTTGAGATAATCTGGTTTTAAAACTTCCCATTATATGTATCAATAGGTTTTTGATCAATTTTTTCTTTAACATTTGTGGATTTATAAGAAATTCTAAGTTTATATAACATTTCTATAAAATTTTTCGTAGGCTTATCATATAGAATTTTTAATAAAAAAAATACCATTTTTTGTAGTTTATAGCATAGAAAGTGTGTATTTTAATGATTTATAAAAGAAGTAATATGTTTTTTATAAAAAAGAAAATATTTGCATTAATATAAACAAACAAAATTTCCTTTTTTAACTAATTTTAGATATTTGACTCACACACTGATTTTATAATGTTTATTCTAAGCATTTTTATCAAAAATAAAAAGGAAAATATCAAAAACTCTTTTATTATAAAATATTAAAAAAAACATGATTTTAAAATAAAACTCAAATTTTATAATGTCGTAAAATTTTTTTGCATACTCAGCTGGACACAAATGTTTCTTCTAGAAAGCACTAACATTTTGATCAATTAATATTTTATTTGTGGAAACGTCAAAATCTGATACTGCCATTTTTTATGTTTTCTTATATGTCCGATGTATCTAACAATAGACAGAATTTATATCAAATTTATGATTTGTATATAGTTCATTGGTCTTAATATTAAGATGAGCATGGCATTTGAAGCTTTGATTTTTGATCACTTTTTATCAAAAGGCGATTAGTACCAAGCGATTAACAAAAAACTTTAATAGATTTATTGTTTTACGATAAGAAGGATAGATGATATTTCGTATTATTCATGCTTCCAATTTTAGTAAGTTCGGTAGGCCACAAGGCTGCCTCCGGCAATCCAATCTCTTCTTAATAAAAAAAGAGACTTGAAAACAGAATTTTTAAAATTTTTATGCATTATAAATTTTAAGAATGTGATATAATGTTTGTATTGAAAAAAAATAGAATACAGAAAAAAAAATTTTTAAAATATCTGAAATCATGATAGATTCTATTTATTGTGTTTGTCATATTTTTTTTCAGAACAAGTATAAGATAGCCATAAAACAAGAAGTTTTTTAATCCAAACTTTATTTTCAGTTTACATTGCTTATCCTGAAAATTTTTTTGATCAAACAGAATATATAAATTTAGGATGCATTAGTGCATCAACAAAAACCTTTGTACAAATAAGACATTTGATTTTGACTATTTGATTTAAAATAAAATTTTTATATCTTGCATAAAACTAATCTTATCGAATGAAAAAATTATAAAATATATGTTTCAAACCCTTCGAAATGCACAAACATATATAAAATAAAATTCAACTAATCTGAATATAGAACCGAAACATTTTCTCTGTCTGTGCAAAAGTAAAAGAAAATATTTGTAATTTTCATAGTAAATCAAAATATCATTTTCAAATATGTAAATTCAATGAAAAAGATAACTGTGATTAGAAAAACTGTTTGAAGTGCAGATAATACAGATTTACACGATAATGACAAATATAAATAAAGTAACTAATCAAAAAAAAAATTAAATGAACTGCGCCGTGTATTAAAATTTAAACAGTGTATATATGAATCAATAACTACTAATAAACTTTTTTTTTAGTGAATGAGTTTCTTCGTACTTGTTTTTTCCTATATTCGAAAAAAAATATTAAGCGACATTAAATTTCAATTTCTAATCTGATATATTGTTGTATGCCAACATCTATGGGCAATAATAATTGAAATTGTTCCGTTTATGGTAATTAATTAGAAATTAATTTTGCTTCAGTTTTACCAGAATTTAACACATTTTAACATAATTCGAACTAATTACCATAAATGTTAATATATTAAAAAATTATGCTTAAAATATAAAAGCAGAGAATTTAAATATAAAAATAAAATAATGAACAATAATATTTCTTTTAATTTTAAAAACAATATAAATTTTTACAATAAATTGAATTTCGCGTAACAAAATAAGTATAAAAGCTATTCAATTATTGAATTGTATCTTGTAAACAAATGTATATCCGATGGATACCATATTATACATAATGCGCGATTTTTTAATCGCTTTTTATAAAAATATATGTGTGTGTATATATTTTATTTCAGTATTTCTATTTTTAATAGCTTAAAAAACTTCAAAACTGGATTTTAAAAAATTATTGTGTAGAAATAAGTTGAAAGTAAGTCGGTGGCTGATTGTTTAAAGAGGTTTTTTTTAAAATATAAAAGTTATTGAAAACAATTTACTAAGTATTAAATTATAAAAAAACCAAAAAATATAATTTTTTACTTTGCTTAATGAATTCGTCCTCTTTAACCTTTTTCTAAATTTCGTTTCTTTGATGTTTTTATTTCCATCTGTCACAGTCAACAAATGTGGTCTTTTATAATTGCACTCAAAAAGTATAGTAAATTAGAGATTTTCTATATAATTCGATTTTTGAATTTAGACCATAATAAAATGATATAGAAATTTCGATAAAGATTTACATATTTTGAAATAATTAATTGTAGAAAAATATTTTTTAAAAAAATAGATTCAATAAGATTTTAAATAAACTGCATAAAGGTTGTAATTAGTAAGATATGAAGAGATCAAAGAAAATAAAAAAATATAATTTAAATAAAATTGTAACAGTGACAACACCAATTCTATTATTATACAGAAATATCCCATATTTAATAACTTTCTTTTTTTATGCTATAATGTGGGCTTTTAACTTTAACTATTATTTATACTTCAAACATTTACGATTTGCATTTAGAGTATAGTGTATTAGAAAAATATACTTGAGACTTATATTAACGTTATTTAAATTTTTATCGTTTTTGCGTATCTTCATTTAAATCTTTCACAGTTATAAAATAAAAATCAAATTTAAAAATGCACTAAGTAGATATAGTGTTCGTTAAATGATAGTGTGAATTATTGTTGAGCGTAAAATAAATTATTCTATAGAATTTAAGTAAGAATTTCGGTTTGTTTGCTTTATTCGACAGTAAAAAAAGAATTTAAAACAAATTTGATTTTATCAGTAGATAAATGTGATATACTATTATTTTGTAATAGAAAAAAGAAAATAACTATGTTTTATATTTAAATTTGCACAAAATAGGTAAAAAAATCATTAAAGGATACGAAAGACATCAAAAAAATATTAATTAAAATTTACAAAAAAATGCTCAAAAAATTTAAAATAATCAGTAGTCTTCCATTATATGAAAATTTGAATTATAAAAAATCATATAATAAGTGTCAATTAATCAAATACAGCTAACCTTTTATGATATTTAATTAATTCATATAAAAAAATCTTTTTTTTTATTGTTTTGCATATTTTTATGTTATTTCTGCACCTATAAATTAGGTTGTATACATTTTGGATCCTAGAAAAAATTTAAAAGTCAAGTCTATATATGTTGTGTTGCAGAAAAAGCGTTAAACGTTTGACTGCCTCAATACCATAACTTTTTAAGATGTTAAGAAAAACCACGCAAAGAAATATTCAGTCATGACTTTCTTAGACTAACAAACTATGAATAGGGAAAACGAAAATTTATAATGTTCTTATAATCTTTTCAACATAATTCTCGTTTTGTAAATAGTTATAAAAAATATTATTCTGATAACATCGTTACATGTATATTTGTATAAATTTAAGAAATACATAACAACCAATAACAATATTTATGAACAACTAAATACAAACAAAAACACTAATTAGTGTTTTTAACCCAGTTTTACTTTCTTTATATATAAATCAAGTCCTTTTTGTTATTTTTTGTTTATTTTCAGTTCTCCTTTTTGTTTAAAGATCAAGCTTATTTGACTTGAAATTTTTGAAAAAAAACATTTAATTTTGCAAGAAATAGATAAAGGATAAAACGAATGTAAAAATAGAAATTCTCAGTTTTTGGTGTCAATAACAATGAAATGTCTTAGGTAAAAAAGCATAAGAATCAATAAATTCTACGGTTTTATGTAAAACTGGATGAAGTACTTTGAATATACATCTATATCGCAAAATAAGATATGATACTTCAGTAGAAAACGTCGCAAACTAACTTACATGATATTTAACTCAAGTTGAAAACACAGATGATGTACGTTAAATGTGAATGTTCTTAGTTGTTATAATTATTTAGAAGCAAATGTAGGTTTATTGGATTTAAAGTGAAAATTTACAAATACACAGTGCTTGTATTCAAACAGGGGGATTTTGAATCTGAAAAGATTTGTATCATACATGTGGAATCCGCTTCATAGGATTTATAATCGATATATTATGATAGACATAGTATATTTTTTATGCATTAGATTTTGGTTCAAACCAAAATTAGAACTGTTGCTTTTTCATTAAGTGAAACTTATCGTTTTCTAGGTGTAGAATTGTAGTGTGAAATTTTATATTTGTTAAACCTGTGTTGATGGTTTTATATTGCCATTTTTAATTGCCCTAAAGATAAACAACAATATTTTTAAGAAACCGAAATGAAATACAAAAAGCTAGAAAGATTATTAATGATAGAATCTTTTCTTATAATCTATATCATGTCTATTATACTGATTTACCACCTAATAATTTGAATCCTCATGCAAGCACCTTGAGCCATTCCAGTACCTAATTATAACTTTCATCATTTATAAGCTACCTAGAGGTCTATTGTACTAAATAATTGCGAAGGAAATAAACAAATCCAAAGGTTCAATCATTTGTTATGCAAAACAAATAAACATTATATTTATTACAAATATAAGGAACAAAAAGTTAAAAAGTAAAATTTTGAAGATTTCATTATGAAAGACTTGTTATCGAAACTTATCAGAATAGAAAAAGGTTTATAAAATATATTTTTTATATATATAATGACAAATTAAAGATTGGTATTTGTTTTAATAGCATTATATAACACAAAAAAAGTTCTTTATAATAAATAGAAATTTCAAAACACAATAAATATATTTTTTTTATTCGAGAATTTATGAATCATTTATGGTTAAAACAAAACGTTAAAGGCAAAATTTAGTTGTATTAATGATGCCAGTAAGTGTCGAAACCATTTTAAAGATTCAAAAACTTGCAAAAACGTTATTTAAACGTTTAGACTTTATGTAATTATTATTTTACTTTTACAAATAGTCATTTATTTAAATATTATAATATTTCCGTAAAGTATGGGGTTATATTTCTTTTATATGATAAATTTTAAAAAAAAATAAATTATATGTTGGGTATTCAGCGTGAGGGGATATTGTTGGATCGAAATAATCCTTGTGATTGTACTAAGAACTTGTTGAAAAAAAATGTTGTAAACACCAAATTTTTAGGAATTTCGCAAGAAAATTTTGAAAATGGTTTTTGGGCACAAAGCAAAAATCGATAGCAACCATATGTTTTACGGTACATAATCACTTTTAACTATTAAATACAATATAAAACACCACAAAATTTTATAATACTAATATCACAGAGAATCAAAATTATTGAAATAACAGAAATTTTGCTCGAAAAAATAAATTTTAATTGTAAATAAAACAAGAAAATTGTAAAGATCACTTTTTTGATAATTTAAGATGCAATCATCGAATTGCAAAACTCTTTTTCATTCAGTATTCGATTTCATCTATGCGTTACAAGATGCAAAAAAATCTCAATTTCAGATATGCAATTGAGATATTATAAGGCAGTTATGAAATTTTCAGCTTGATACAAAAGTACTTTATCAACACAATCTGCTAGATTTAAGTACAAAAATGTTTCTTCTTGATTTTAAAATATATAAAATTAGAATATAATTATGATTTGACAAGTATTAACACGAATTCCGGTTACAAAATATTTTATGAAGTTATTTTTTTTGCAATTTTAGCTGATTTTTATGCTCACTTATTAAAAACGGTTTTTAATACAATACTAAACTATAATCAAATTATAATTTTGAGCTATGTAATTTAGAAGCACCAAGTTTCATGTAAATGTTATAAAATCACTAGGAATGTGTTGTATTCACATGGTATTTTGTTATACCTAAAATAATATTCTAAAATGTTTTTGTTAAAAGTATTACTATTATATTTAAAGAAAAAGAAATATTATTTTTGTTATTCATTATTTTTATTTTCAAATGTAAACTATTTATAATTTAAAATATCACATATTTTTCAACATTTTTTATTCTTCTTTTTTTTTAGCAATTTGCAACGTTTGGATAACCAAAAGCACATTCTATTTTCGGAACAACTAAAATTGATAAACATAGTAAATTCGTATTCAATTAGAAATTGAAATACAAAATTCCATATTTAACCAAATTCTAATTATCCATATTTGTTCTCATTAATAAGAATATTTTTTTAACAATTTTTTAATATTTTATACTACCACAGAATGGTGTTATAATCGATTAAGATTGATTTAAAATAATATCAGATTTACAGAATCGCATTTATAACAAGATTTACAAAGACAAATTGAGCTTACTATTATAAAAAACCATATGTATTTTTTATAAAGAAAAAAATTATGTTTCATGAAAAATTTAGCTTCAAAAATAATATTTTCATTTTTATCATCATAAAAAGTTTATAAGCTTTTTCCATAAATAGTATAAAACCAAAATAATTTTATGTTACCCTGTTTCTTCTATGAATGTGTTATAAACGCGCATGTATCAATAGAGGTTTTTTCTGGTGCATTGGCTTGAGACATTGTTATCATTAAATCATATGTAAAATATCAAGCTTCAAAGCATAAATATACAACTATGGAGATCAAAAAATTAGAAATATTGGGATCTTAAAAACAATTAAATAAATGTGAAGTTAAATTTTAAATATATATTTCAATATAAAATTTCAAAAATATTATGCTCTATTGAAGTCACTTTTATAGTATCAGCTTTGAGAACAATTGTAAGTTGAAAACTAATGATCATATATCATATAAAATCAAAAACACTAAAATGGTAATTTTCTGATAAAAAAAACTAAAAAGCTGAAATAATTATCATTAAATAATGATTAAGGTTCAGATCTTACATATATAAAATAAAAATGATGATTATATTGTAGATTATCTATATAACTCGATAAAAAAATTCATTTAATGAGTTCTACTAAAAAAAATATTTTTTAATTGCATTCGAACATGTTATTAGAATCAAGTTAATTAAAAATTTAATTTTGTGATAAATTATGTAATAATTTTCCACAAAAACAGTGTTCCTTATTTATTAATGTCCTGATATTGTTAGACCTATCTAGCTGAAATGAATTTGGTAACAAAAATTTAGTTTTATTAAAAGTTAGCGACGAATTTTCAAGATTACAATGAAATTTATAATTGATCAGGAATTTAATTGATTTATAATTTGTTATTCAAACCTTTAAAATGTCGATTGAAGAATTTTATATACAAAGCAATTCTTAGCGATAAGTAATGTGCATTTTTTGCAAGAAATTTCAGGATTTCAGAGAAAAATGAATGAAAAAATAAAAGATACGATAGTTTCATACCTAATTGAGAATTTTTTTAGCTGTGAGACGAAATAAAGTCTTAAACGAAGTTATGAAAATAGAAAAAAAAATTTTTAAAAGATGTGTGTATTAAAAAGATATAAGAGGAATTGAAAATTTTCAATAAAAACTTATATTATTATGAATTGATAACTGTTAAAATTAAATATTTTGTAAAAGAAAAAAATCCAATCAAAAAGAACAAAATTAATCTGTTTTTAAAGAATTTATTTGAAATTTTGACAATACAAAGAATGTAATGTGTTGGTTTATACCTCTATAAATCTTTAATATATATCCAAATAAACAAACATTCAAATATTTATATATAATAAAAGAACATTGCATAACATTAAAAATTACTAGCCTTATCAGATGGGTTATTATCGTGAACGACATATCATAATGATTCACATATTTAAAATTAGTTTAGCTTTCTTTATTTACATATAAATTGTATAAAGTAAATATAATTAAGACTCTTATGAAATAAAAAATGAACAACTTTAACGATGAAAATATTTTTAAAATCAATAGTATACATCGATGAATAATCTCCGATGTTAGAAAAGTATCATATCATGGTTTTTCTAAATTTAAATGTTATTCTTTGCTTAAAAAAATATAGATTCTTCAAGATGCATTTAGAAACCATGCCATATGATCAGACAAAAACAAAAAATATTTGTATAAAGACACAACTTTATATTTTTACTGTATTTTTATTATGTTTTCAGATAAAGGTCGCAATATCTTAGCATAAAACTATTTAATAATGATTTAAATATATTGTTATTGAAGTAAAAAGTTATAAATACCTTTACAAATGTGAATTTTTTTATAAAAACATTGATGTGTTGAAAAAAGAAATTCATGATAAAATAAACGTACTTAAAATTTACTCTAAACATCATATTCATAAAAAAACCTCAAATCAAACATTGTATCAACAAAAAAACATTGCAAATGATTTGAAACACGAAAAAATTTAAAATATAAAAAGATGAATTAGAGGACCAAAAAAGTAAAAAAAAAAGACAGTTTCAAAAGACATCTAAAAATTTTTTTCCATCTCTATTAGCACTTTAACTTGAATATTCCCAAAAAAATTAATTTAAAAATAATTATTTTTGTTGATGTTTATGGTATAAAATAAAAATTTTTTACCATTTGCAATCATATTTTATAATATAAATTATATATACTTGAAATTCTTTTAATTTATTTTAAATCATAAACACATAACCGTATAAAACGTCTTCAAAAAAATTATTTCGTCAAATATTATTCAAAAAAACTAAAAAATTTTATATTAGTCACTTTTATCTTCGACCAATATAAAAATATTTTAAAAGTATTGAAAAAAACCATCAGATATAAAAAAAAAGTATTAGTTAGTTGGCTTGCTAATTTTTATATTTAGATTACAATTTTTAGATGAAATTAAAAAATCATCTGTTGGTTTGATGACTGGTGCAAATTTGTATTAAAACATTTTAAAGATTTTTTAATAATTTAAACATACGTGAAAAACAATTGATATTTTAATTTTCTAACTTTCTAATATTCGTTCATCTTTCATTCTTAAATAAAAAAAATTATATGCAGATCAAATATAAAAACATTTTTTCCAGGATAAAGCAAAATGTTTTAAGCCGAATAATAGCTGATAAAATCGGTTTTCATAATAAACGAACAAAATATACGAAAAAGATTATAAAAATATAAAATAAACAAATTATTATTGGGAAAACAAAAATATGTTTTAAAAATAAAATTTGGATTCACAAACAATTTTTTAAACATAAAATTAAACCAAAACATACTTAGCACTGGAATATGCGAAAAATAAAAATGTAAGTTTCAAATATTTTTTGTTGGATATATTTTCTAATTTGAAAAATGTTTTGAAATCAAAAGAGTACATTAGTATTAAATTGTTTTTTTTGCATGATAATGTTTATTAAAGTTGAGAAATAAGACTTTTAGGTTTGCATTTCTTAGTGCTGAATTTTGGTTTGCTAGGTGTCTGAATAATAATTTTTTTCATCATTACCCCAGTATTCTAAATATGCTATGCTAGAAAAGTACCTTTGGAACTATAAAAAACTTAATTTATGAAAAATAAAATTATATGTAAAATTTCTTCTTTCTAATTAGGCAATTGTCTAGAAATTGATCGAAATAATTTATACTCTTAGAAATCAATGTTTAATTAAATGAAATAAATCAACTAATGACATTAAACTTTCGTATATGATTTTAAGTGTTAGATTATAATTTTTAGTCCTTGAAATTCATCATCTTTGATATAAAAATATTTGCGATTCAACTGTGAATTATTATAATTCTTGTATGATTAAAAAATAGTTTTACCTAATTTTGAATACGATATTATGAGGATCTAGCTATTTTTGTGTAAAATCGAAAAATATAATAACAAGTTTTCACCCCTAGAAACAATTTTGCATATTTAAATAGCGATTAATACATCTAATATAAGAAAAAACATTGCTTTGTAATCCAAAAAAGTTTATAATATTTGCTATTTTTTATACTTATTTCAAAAGTTAAAGCATTCAAATATGATAAAAAAACTCTATATCTCTGCATTTAAAATGTAAAAATTATTTTTACTTTACAAATAATAAGAACATAAACATAATAATTTTGTTATTTAACAAGTATTTTGTGTCTAAAAAAATCAATAGAACGATTAATTCTATATTATATATTAAAAATATATTATATCAACAAATTTCAATAACACATCTTTTTATTTTTTTGTCATCGTTTAACAACATGTTAATTTGTAATTTAAAATATACCCATACATAAAGAATAGATGTTTCGTTATTGAATTTTGTGTTGCTTGAAATTATAACAAAAACATAATAACAGAATATTATGAATATATAATATAAATATTTTCGAAATCAAAAAAGTGTAGATAAAAACAAGAAAGAACATTTGATAAAAACAACAAGTTTTTTCAATTATGTTCAAAAATAAAACAAAATATTCTATTTATGCAATTAATCTATGACAAATGTCCAAATTTTAACACTTAAAAAATGTTATTTTAAGAAAGTTTAAATCAAAAATTTCAAATTAATTATATTCAAGAAGCGAGCTTTTAAATAAAATTATTTCGATTTTATTATTTGCACCAATCTATAGAATGCAAACAAACTTGTAAGCAGTTTTAAAATATATATTTATTTCAGTAAATCAACTTATTAACAGATAATGAAAAATAAAAAAAAGAATACTATCTATAATGGTATCTACAATTCAAATGTATAAAAAACCTCGTAAAAAATAGTTTTTACTTTGACAACATATTTAAACAATAATGAGATGTATTTTTATAAAATAATAATGTTAATCATAGATTTCTTAAATGATTAATTTCGAAAAAACTATGTGTTTATGTGTGAACTCAATACATTTTTATGATTAAAAAAGTAGAAAAAAATGAATTAAATCACAATAATTTAAATGTCTTTTTTTCGCTTTGAGATCCACTTAAATAATTAATTAAGCTTTGAGTAGCCATCAATTGATTATTTTTTCTTTGTTACATCCAACACATTATTATTTACTATATTGATTTTTAACATGTAAATAATAAAACAACAAGCTTATTTCATAATCAAAAATACACAAAAATACTGTTCTATGATGTATTTATTAAAAGAAAAAGTATTTATAATTTTTTATTATAAAAAAAATCGAGCAAAACAATAAGATTCCAAAAAATAGATTTTTATATTACCACACATGTCTTTTATACATAGAATTCATAAAAAATGACTTATATAGTAGTGAAAACCATTTTTAACAAAAGTATAAAACAACTACAAAACATTATACTAATTATTTCTGTAGAATGATATTACTATTATTTTTTCTCAATAAATATGGTTTGGAAGTACGGTAGTATCAGAAAAAGATAAAGAAACATGCTTATTATTTGTAGATTTCAAACACACATAATTTATTTACTAATAAGTTTTAAATAGCTCACATGGAACATTTCTGTTTCATTGTGCCCGTTATCAGACAAATAAACAAGTGTGGTTTACTTCAAAACCTTATCCCATATGAAACATCTGTTAAACTATCATGATGGCGATCTTTATCTATAAAAAACCTGTGTGTATCAGGTGTTATAAGAGATATGAATGTTATACCATCCAACTTACAGTTTATTTAAAATAATGTTCAAAAAGGGGTCGAAGTTATGGTTATTTAAAGCGTTTTAAGAATAAAATAAACTACGAAACATAAAAAACCTTAATTAAAATAGTATATAAGTGGCAAAATAACCATCTTAATTTATATTTTTTTGTATTTCACAACAAATCAGTTCTGGATTGTTTGAATGTGTTTTTTTTAGCAGTGATATCCGGTTGAGTTCATAAGATACTGATCTGAGTATAAAATCTTATAAATTAAAAAAAATGATGTACAAATATAAAATAACTTTTTTTATTATATATTTCTTTTTTTTGTTTATTAAACAAAATCTTTCATTTAAATTTAATATGTATCAATATTGGGGTTGGAATTTCTGGGTCGGCCTCTTGGCCTCACCGATTTATCATTGTTATCTGATGTTGTATAAAAAATAAAACACATTTTTTTCTCGATAATTTATTTTACTTTGGCTTATTTAAGCCATATTTTTGATCAAATGAACCAATCAAATTTTTGATCAAAAAATATCAAAAACCAAAAAATGCTTATTTTCTTCTTTATCTTTAAAAAAGACCTATAAAAGTCACAAAAGAAGACCATTTTTGATCAAAAAATGATCAAATGTAAATAAGGTCAAATTACACCAATAAAATAAGAAAAATGTCAAAAACATCATTTTTCTTAATTTTTCAAGATAAGGAGATTTCAGAAGACCAATCAAATAAGAAAACAATTACCACTAGAAAACACTATTTCCAACTATTGGCATAGTAGTTTAGTTCATTCAAGAATAAGTTTTATTATTTAGCGAAGGTTTTTCTGTATATGAAAAAAAAGAGAGTTTCATAAATATAGGTGTTTTTTTACACCAGAAAAGCAGAATATGTGACATATTGTGAAAAATTTTTATGTCTTAGTGATAAAATGTTACACCTTGTGTTATATTGTGAATTTGTATGTGTAATAAATACATCTACATTCTAAAAGAATTTTGTTTGTAAGTGAATTTATATCTGAAAATAAAAATCGTTCAGCAAGGATATATTAAAAATAACATAATTAACATAATCACATTTGAAATATATGTTAAAAAACTTTGTTAAAGTGCTGCACTACGCAGTTGAATTGCCATGAGATTTATATTAAAACTATAGATGAAAGTGTTTCGGTAACGATTTTAAGTTTGACAGGTTTTAAAGGTTTTATACGATCAGATATGCGTCCGTGTCTCTAGTGCCATTAGTTTTCTCCGTTTCGCTTTGATGCATTGGCTCTCTGTCACGACTCTATTTATTGTTTTGTACAAAAGGAGAATTCTGATTTTTTGGTTTCTTTATGCTGCTTTATTACCCTTTCCAGAGACAGCGAGTCTTTTTAGAGGATTGTGCTGGATATATTATCAAGAAAAAGAAATTTTTGCATAAATTAGTAAAAATGGTCTAGAATAGGAATTTGAAAAAATTTACCATGAAAAAATTAAGTACATTTGATTGCGAGCTAGAAATTATAAAAAAAAATTCAAAAAATTTAATATAGAAAATGTTATATATAGCTTTTTTTAAAAAAATTAGAATACATATTTAGCCTAATTATGCGTAAAAACATCTATTGTGCTAAGTAAAGGCACAAAATGTTGTTTTCTAAAAGAAAAATTTTAAAAATATTTGAATTACAAGATTATTATTTTCGTATTAGATTAAAGATTTTTTCATTATTTTTTTGTTGTTTTTTATGACCAACTACTTATGTTGTAATCATAAAATGTTAATTTCATTATATTGCCGTAATTAGATATGACAAGTTGTACTTATTATGAAAAAACGTAGATAATATTTCTGTATTAACATATCCCACATTATCGATTATTATATAAAAATTTTTTTATATGCAATTTATTTATTGATAAGATCATGGAAAAGATGTTTTATGATATTTTAACAATGATGTTATAAAAATTATAATAGTAGCTACAAAGATATGAAATAACATGAAAAATGCAACCTAATTGGATTGAAAATTTTAGCTTCTAATGTTTATACACGATGATGGTAGAATAGGTATATATTAATAGAAAATATAAACAAAAAAACAAATTTAGATGTATATCTGGTCTATTTGAAATGTTTGCCATTAAAAAAACACTTTAAGTTTATTATTATAGATAACATAATTTTTTTACGAACTGGGTAAAGGTGCAAAGCTCTTTTTAAGAATATATGAATATAGCGTAAAATTTTAGCTATAGATAGCGCTAAAGAAATTTGATATGTGAAATTTGCAATTACATAACATTAAAAACAAAAAATATGTCCTTAGGTTCGTCAAGGTTAGAAAAAAAATATTGCAATACAAGTGATCTATGACTAAATTTTAGTTGAGCGAAAAAACAAGATTGTGTGTTTTTATCTGAATGTAGTAAAGCGAGAATTCAATTTTTTTATACAAAATAAAATTGTCAGTATATTAGAGGCCATTTAAATTATATTTTATATAACTAAAAAAGAAAACATTACTATTAAATAAGTTATAAATAAGAAATAAATAAAAACATATTTGTTAAAATAGCTTAGTGATAGGATTTATTTTGATCTAAAAATGTTATAAGTATAAGTAAAATAAAACTTTTGCAGATAATATTTTTTTGTTAAAACTTTAATCATGTTTACAGAAAATTGATCAACTTTGTCCTAAGTCGTCAAAATCATCACGAAAAATTCTTAACATCTGAATCGTGGATTATTGCGTCCAAAAACTGAATTTATGAGAAAGTTTTGTGAATTTAGTAAAATATCATACATTTTAAGTTTATTTTACAGATTGGGTTGAAGATTTTATATTTTATCAAATAAAAAGTTCTTAGATAAGAATTACGGTACAACATTTTGAAAAAAATAAAAAACATCTTTATTTGGTTATTTTTTTATTAATTCGTACTGTTTTATGTTATATATACATTTTTTCATGCTTAAAAACAAGAGTTAGATCGAAAATTTACAAATTATCGCAAAATAATGTAAAAAATAACTACTTGTTATTTTTCTATAAAAAAAGAATACATTTATATGTTCATTAGCATGTAAAAATTTTTCAGACATAAAATTTAGCTCATGATGTTTTGCTTAATACAAAAAATTTTATTTAGAACCTTTTAAATATATTGCTTAAAAATTTATTAGTCGATCTCTAGCCAGCATTCGCAATTCAAAAACTGCTTTATATATGAATAATAATTGGATTTCAAATTCTGACTAATGCCTTTCAAAATAAAAAAAATAATAAAAAAGATTTATATGGTTCTCTATACAAATTTCTGTTGAGTTTAATATTTAAAAAAAACTCAAGGTTATTTTCAAATAAAAACAGATAAAAAATGACAAAAAAGGAAAAAATTATGATTAAGATTCAGAATGTATTTTTTTTGTTTGCAATTATATATTTTATAAATATTTTATGAAAAACTTTATTTGTTTTACAAACAATATTGAGAAAGGGTTGTTTATAAATACAAGCAAATACTATCAGTGTAAAAATAGCTGAATTATTATAACGTTTTTTATCCTATAGAAAAAAACAACTTAAGATCAGTGAACCGTTTTTTTAACGTAAAAAACATTAGATTTCATTATCTACATCACTCAAATTAGTCAATGTCTCTAAAAAAAATTTCCACTCAATAACCATTCCTTAAACTTTCCGAAAAACACAAGAATCATTATAACAATGTATTAAGGTCTATTTTTTCATAAGCATTCGCGCTTTATTTAGCAGACATTACCGAAAGATTTACCGCGTCGGCTCAAAATGGGAAACTCAATTGAGCGGGTGCTAATAAATTGCAAAGGTAACAGCTTACATCATATGGTGCGACTTTCTCTTTCTGATAGGGGCTACGCGAAAGTTCACTCGATAAGAATTAACCTTCCGGGCTGCATAAGTAAATTGGTATTTATTCAGCGAAGCTACGTAACCATCAACGCAGCATGTGAGCTTTCCACTATGGTAACAACAAACGATTTATAGTGGGTTATACGAGACTTCCTGTCAGAGCGAATCACTATGAATGTTGGCCTACTAGTGAAATTAGAAATGAAGTTTCGAATGTTGAAACTCATATAAATTTAACATAAGATAACAATGCAAGATATTTTACAAAGCTATATAACATATTATTTGTATCCTTTTGATATTTTTTTAATAAAAGAAACAAAACAATAAAGTCAAAACAAAAGTCTAATTGTTGGATTACCTGAGACGGCATGGGATCTACCCGACTTACTGGCTTATTAAAATAATTTTTATCAAAAGATATCTAAACTGGTTATTTGTTATTTTAAGATAATATATCTTTTATGCGATCTTTAGCAATTAATATTTTTTTATAAATAGTGAGCGTATAATTTACAAAAATCTACGCATCATTTATATGTTTTTTCACAACATAAACACCAATAAAAGATTCTCAAAATCAAATTTAATCTCAAACTTGATCAAACAACAATTATGCCACTTGAAAAAATACTTAAAAAAATCTAATTTTTAGTTTTTTATTAAGCATAATGATATAAAAACCAATTTAAATGATCTATACATCTCAAAAATGAATATTTCAACTAACTCTTTGTATGTGCGTATGTTAAAAGAATTATTTTGTTAAATAATTTTTGAATACATAGATTGCTATTATTTTTTGGATTGTTTATGTTTAGGAAGTTTTTTGTAATAATAAATTTTCAGTTCTGTTTTTTCAGAATAAATTCCGAGGTAATCAATATTTTTTTTACTGATGTGAATATGTGTTATTATTCGTATTAAACTATGTTAAAAAACATTGTTTAATATTTTTTTAGTTTAATAAATCTACCTCGAATGCATGGAATATTTTTTATCAGAAGTTTTATAAAATTCCAGCATTCTGAATATTAAAGTATGGGTGGAAGCTATTTAGTTATTGGACTATGTTTATTATAAACATTTTTTATAAAAAAACTTTATTAATAAATAGAATACTAAAAATGCAAATTATTTTATACTTCTTGATGTTTTTATTGTTTGGATATAACCTATCTTTAAAATTGTAAAACAATTGTAGTAAATACTCATATTTATTTTGAAAAGGGTAATAAACATACTTGATCTAGATTACAATGGTATCAGCTGGAATTTTTATTTTAAATAATATGGTGTTCCAGTAGAATTTCTTTTATTTGTTTCTTGTAGATAAATACACTCGGCCAAAAAAATAAAAAACCTAAGCGGCTTAAATAAAAAATGAAATTCAACCGAATAAACACTTTTAATCGTTTTTAATAAAACCTAATTATATTTTTAATAGAATGGCTGAGAAGCAGAAAAAAGGCTAACAAGCGAGACCTTTTGTTTACTCCTCTATTTACTGTTGTTTTTGTAGATTTCTGAGAATTTATAAGCTGGATTACGACAGTATCGAATAAAGATTTCACATATTAAAGTATTTTTTGATTTTATAATTTTAAGCAAAGTTTGATTATTCTTGGTTCTATACAACCTTTTTGTCGAAATATGAATTTATATTTTGGCATAACTTTTTTTATATTCGCAAAGTATAAAAAATTTAGAGATTAAAGAGTTAGGTACTATTTTAAGTAAGGTTTTAAAAATCAAATAAATCGAAAATACGCTCCAAAACACCGTTATTTATCTTTTAAAACATACTATTGATTCATTTATTAACAAATGCAAAGGTTTTGGTTTTAAGTATTTCGATATATTAAAAAGTCTATAAATCACTAAGTATAAAATAAAAAAATAGATATATTATTTTTGCAGATATTTTAGATTGGTGCATTATGGTTTATATTATTTAAGTTGTATTAATTGAAGATTTCTGTTTTTTTAATTGTAAAGTTTTTATCGTTGCGCCTTTTTTACATTTATTTTATTTGTGCGATTTTATTGCTTTAATCTGTTTGAATAAGTTTTATTGTGGTATAATAATTTTTTATACATTTTTTTTAGCTAATAAATAAAATTATAATTTTGTGCATAGCTAAAAAAATGTATTGATATATCAAAAAACAACACTGAATTAAATATTATAAAGACATTAGCAAATTATTGAAACTTAATTGCTCGAATATTAAACTTATTCTGATATATTAAAAATTGCTATATTTTGCAATAAATTTTTATATAAGGTTGTTATTATATATAATCTTTTGTATTCCCATTAATTAACTATTGAACCTATGTAAAATTCGAATTTTTTTTGCGAAATAATAGAAAAATTCTAATTAAATGCGTCAAATTTTAAAATATGTGTATTCAGATCTATTATTATTATTCAAGACTAACACCAAAATTAATTAGTAAGATGTATAAACATAATTCGAGATTTTTCATATTGATTTATTATAAAAAATCTTCAATAATCAGACAAAACAAATAAAATATTGATAGATTTAGAAGTCAATTATATGTGTATTCATTGATATTTATATTATATCAGTATGAAAAATTAGAGAAGAATGTATAAAAGATGTCTTTCAAAATAATTCTTAGTATTCCTAAAAGTTTTATTATTTTTAAGGTTTTCTGTTGCTGCTTAAATATGTGAAATTATATATCTGATCAGAACGTGGTCCTTGTTCGAAGCCTTTTTTCTATTACTGATACATACTTTCTTATTGTAGCCTTCAATTCCTTTTTTTTAATTATCTTTGTATTTTGGTAAAAATTGATATCCTATTGAATTTGATTTCTGGTCTCTTTTTTCTATCAAAAAAATTATTTCCTTTTTTAACCAAATCAAACTGTTCTAATTGGTTATATCGTACCACAATTTTTTTAGCCCTTTTTATAAACAAGCCCTAAAAAGGTTAATTTTTTATAAATCATTAAAAACTTGTTAACATATAAAAAAAAGATTTTTTTATTAATGTTCAATTACAGACAAGTTGTTCAAGAGATGTTAAATAAAAAAAGCAATTAATTTAATTATTGATTAGTTTTTATTAATATACAATCTTATGTTTACTAATCCGAAAGAGTTAAAAGATCTGAGTGTATCAAATGTGGTTCAAGTAATTATGAATATAATTATATATTCTTGTAGAAGAAATAAAGAAAAAATGAACAAAAGAAGAAATCGAAAAATTCTATATTTGCTCGTATTAAAAACGACTATTATATTATAATTCTATTTAACTTAAATTTAGTCTAATTTAAATGTTTTACAAAATATTATTTACTTTACACACAGTTTTTGAGGGATTGAAATACAACATAAAACAAGTTATTGTTGTTATACTTGTTTTTATTAGTAAGCCTTTACAGATCTTGAGAATTCGATGTCATTTATTGCATTGAAAAAAAATTTTATATAAAAAAGAGTAAAATTATGGTAAAATCAATTATATATTGATTTTGATCATAATTATTAACTAATATATATTTCAAAAAACAATCGAACATAATATTTTGAATATTCAAATCAGCAAACGCATAAATTTTTTTAAATTATACGAAAAAGAAAGAAAAGATGGCTTAAAACGTTGAATTTCTGATTTTTTAACAAATTTTAACAATTTTTTTTAAAAATAAATATTAGTAAAAAATACTATTTCTACTGCAAATGTTAAGTACGTTCATACAAAAATATAAATACTCTTTCATAAAACATGAATTAAATAATTTTTCGACATTTTAGCTTCAAAAAATTGCTGAATTAAATTTTCTTTATAATTTTTCTTTATCAAGCTTGATATCTTCTTGCATTGAAATTTCAACTTTCTTTGCCATTTTTAGAGCCTTCAAAAGTATAAAACAAATGCTTTGATATTAGTTTAAGAATTCAGAAGTGAAGAAATAACGGAATAATAGAAAACCGCTTTTATTATTTCTTTAACCTTTAATTTAAAAACAGCGTCATTTGAATGTATAAAAGCTGTTGCAGGAAGTATAAATACATTCTTATTTTCAATATATTTTACTAAAATCCATGAAATACAAGTCTCTTAAACATTTTGAACTAACATTGAATTATTGTATTTTTATTTGTTTTTTTCTATTTTTTTAAAAAGTAAAATTAACATTGAACTTCATCACTGTCACATCTAAATATATGTTTTTTTATCAATATATGTGAGTACAGAATAAACTTGGTAATATATGAAGTCTGAATAAATTATAACTACGTAATAAGACGATTTTTTATTTATTTTTGTTAAAACGATGCTTGTTGAAATAATTTACCGCAAAAATAGTAAATTCTTTTTTTTCCATAAATCCGAATATTTCTTCAGTGATTTAAAAATTTTTTTATATAATGAAAATTTTGTTCAACTTTTTATAAAAAGAAATAATCGAATAAAAAATATGAAAAAAAAATGTTTTTTGTTTTATATTTTCTGTATTAGCTGCAGGCGAAGACCTAGCATCAAAGGAAAGCAAAAAAGTAAAGTAAAATCATTTTTGAGAAATATAAAATGCTCGAAGCATACACTTGATTATGTTTTTACACCTTTTATGAATAGAAATTTCCCTATATATTCTACAAAAAAAATAAGCGGAACTTCAAGTTAAAGATGCATGAACATTTGGTCAAAAAAAACGTTTTTTTATCTAATAATTTAAGTAAAACTATTCCATTAAGTTTAATTGAGAAATTCCAGCATTTTCTATATTCAGAAGATCATAAGAATTCAAGTTTAGACTCTATAAATAATTCAGGTAGGGTTTTTATGCCGATACAAAATAATTAAAAGGTTAAAAGTTATTTCTCAAGTGAACTTTTTCTAGGAAATCCTGCAAGAGAGACAGAAATTGAAGATTTTTTGACTCAATATTCTAATTTAAGCACACAAAAATCTGCAAATGAAAAGCAAGATCAAAACAATGAAAAATTTATTGGTTTTATTTCGGCAAATGACACAGAAAAAAATATTGGAAATTTTAAACTAATAATTCAAATAAATTAAAAAAATCTTTTATGGGCAAAGAAGTTTATGAAATAAGCTTTTTATTGGATAACGAAGATCGCAATGATTACAATGAAACAACAGAATTAAAATCAATTATTATGTGCAAAAAAGATGCATCAGAAAGTTTTAAGAAGATTTTTGGTAATCCAAACACACAAAACATACATAATAATAGAATTTTGGTTAGTAATAACGGCAATATTTCAATTAATTCAAGCAACCTGGTTAGTATTAACAGAGAAAGTATCAAAAAAGTAGCAGAAAAAAATTAATTTAACAGTGAATCTGATGAATTTTGCCTAATAAGCAACGATGAAATTTGAAAATTCATCAATGAAGATAAAATTGAAAAAACTATACGAACCAATAAAAAAATTAATACCGTGCCACATGGGATATTAGTTAGTGAGACAACAACTAACAAATTTGATGAAAAGATAGAAGAAAAGTCAAACAAAGATGTCAAGAATTGTTCAAAATTTCGATTAAGGCTCTTTCTTTAATCTATTCGCAATTCAAGGATGCGATACCGGTAATTTACAACATCTTCCTAATGAATCTAACTTTAAAAATTTAATTATGCACCCGAAGCAGATTTTCAGAAAACGTTATCGATAAAGAATGTATTTCATTCATGTGCTTTTGATGAACAAATTAGATTATCAATTTCAAAAGAGAAAACACAAATAAAACTACTTCAAGCAACATTCAATCGCTTAATCGGGTCATTCATATGCGAGAAGATTATAAATTTTATCCTGTCACAATGAATGCTACTCAAAAAAACATCAAACACATCAATATGGTATTGACCCAACACAATGATTCAAATACTCTTAATTACTCTTCGAAAATAGATGCAAAAAATAATAGCTGTATGATGAATTCTAAACTAAATAATTGTATGAAATCTAAAAACCAACCAAAACCTGTTTTAATATATACACCCATAAAAATTCTGGATTCCTCTCTACCATCAAATGGTGCAAAACGTTTAGTAATGCCACTGAATGGTCCTTCAACTGTGTTTGTGAACAAAGGTCATAGCGTTTATCATATCGATACCGTCAATGGTGATGCAAGAAACCACAGAGTTTACATTACGACAACCCCACTCTCTGTCAATCCTTTTTATTTATATATAAACAACATAAAATCGTATTTTGGATCAAATACAAAACATTTCAAATGCATAGAATCCGATTTTCTTACCAAATATTGTATTTTTTATTCCGATATTTGCATTATTTAATTAATTCAAACAACCTATTTATGTAAGAATTTTTCTCCGGCATATTATTTACAATTTTTTTTATTCTCTGTGTAACAAATTATAATATGATTGTAAAATAGTATTAATATCGGTGAGCGTAACAAAAACATCAAGACTTCATTTACAAAGAGTTTAATATTGTTTGTGTATTATTTGCAAACAAACAATTTGTTTGTTTAAACTTACGTCGATTTTGATCTTATGAGAGTGCCTTTAGTCATATTTTGATAGCTAGTCAGATATCATTAGATGTCAGGCTGCTGTACACTACCGGATTTCGGGATGCATTCTCTAAGAAAAGTAAATATAAAGCGCGATTATAAGAAAAAATATTTAAATAGTTGTTATATTTGTTGCATATATTTGAATACAGCGTGTGAGAACTATAGGTTTTCCCCTTTATCTTCTCCTTGTTTCTTTATTAAACGAACTATTATTTTTTTCAAATTTATGCTTTTACAGACGTATCGGTATAAAATCACGGTGGTAAGATTAATTAACACCATCTTTTTATCCCCAGGATAAATATAGTTTACTACACAGGCATCCCTTAAATATTGAGTAATATTTGTATTCGGATGTTTATTTCCATTTATTACACATATATTTGTTGGTGCAACGTTTAAAATATCATTTAAAAAAGGTTGAGAATAGTAATTTTATGTTGTTTATTTGGAATCATACAGCAGTAGATCATTTTTCCTTGCAAAATAATGAAGGGTTTTAAAAAATAGTTTTTGGCAAAGCCCGTCAACAGCAGCAAATCAGATGGCGTTGGAAAAATCTAAATTAAAAACAACTAAAAAGGATTGAAAAATGAAGCCCAGATTTGTTTAATTCAGATGGTTGTTTAAAAAAATGCATTTAACAAAACAATGGTGCCAAGCGGAGCACCAGGTCAATTCCTAAAAAATATACAAATTTTTTCTTACTAATATTTCTCCTTTCTATATTTTATATCAATTCAAATATTTAAATTGATGCCCGCAATAAAACTAATTTTGCATTTCAATTTCATATTTCATTTTTTTCTGCATTTTATTTGTCATCAAATATTAATGTAATAACAATTTATTTAAATCAATATTTAAAATCAAAGTTAAAAAGTATCGAGTATCAATTTTTATTTTCATAAAAAATTCAAATCCACTATAATAAACCATATTACAAAAATGATACTAATTTTAAAAATATGAGAAAATATTTATAATAATAATAGTATATATCCATAGAATTGTGGTTTCCTACATACATTTTGGACTTTCCATCCGTTGCTGGACGAAGACTAGTAATGTGCACAAATACAAAAAAAATAAGTGGACAGATCGTGTTAAGAGTCGATGAAGATTTTAAACAGCTGAAAAAAGGTCACAAATAGTGTTACAAAAAAAACTTATATTAACTTTTGCCATTAAAAAAGGTCTTTTAGGTCCATTAGAAACCTTAAAACTATATTTTTGATTGGTTAAAATAGAATTCTATATATATATTATTTGAATATATTTAAAATTTAAAAAATTGTATGATTCTTTATCAAACATTTTCATCGACTTAAATTATATTTTTTGTCATGACATATATTGCCGAAAAAATAAAATCTCATGGAAAAAATAAATGATTAGAAAGAACTAAAATTATTTTTAATGAAAAATTTAATCTTAAAAATATACTTTTCTTTATTTTTATTAGACGAATATAGCTGCCTATAACATTTCAATATCATGGCGTATAAAATCAAGGTTGAAGTATATTGTTTTTTGACAATAAAAAACTATATAGATTTTCCAATATACAAAGCTCTTTTAGATGAAGATTTCTATGAATTTTTATATTATTAAAACAAACGTTAAAGTCCAAAAGTTAAATTTTTTTATGTATTGTATAGTCAAAAAAATAATATGAACATATTTAACTAGGCTGTCGTGAATTTCTTCTTCACTAAAAATATTCAATAGTTTAATTTTATTGACTTTCACTTCTTCTATAAAATTCTAAAGCAATCATTTAATCTTTTTTTTTCTTTTTTTCCAGCCATAAATAAATTTATTTGCACTTTATTAAAATACAGAATTATTTTGAATGAAAAACCACATACATCTCAATTTAAACATTTCATATAATATATTATGAAAATATATGCGGTTCTTAAAATTTTAACATATAATTTCATTGAATTTTATCTGAAAATTGTTAATATGTAATGATATGTATACCGAGCAATTACTATTATAAATAATAACCTTTAAAAATAGTCTAATGTAGCATTTTAGATTTCAAAATATCATATTTTAAATTGTAAATAAATTATATGCATAAAAAAATACCATTTATAAAATTTTTAATGGTTCTGAGATGGAAAACATCTAAAAAATTTAAAAAAATATTTGCGAAAAAACTATAGTAAATTTAAATTTTATTTTAAAATTTTAACAGAATATTTTTTGTGTGTTACAGTAGTTTTTACTTAAAGAAACTTACAATTATGGTCTATTTTGCAATAAAGTAGTTTAATAGCACGTAATATATATGTGTTTTATAATTGCAATATTTAAAACGTAAATTACATATCAAAGATAAAAAAAGCTTATTGTGGGGTCGTTAAGGTATAACTAGTTTTTTTTTGTATTTATAAAAAAAATATATATCATAATATATACAGAAGTTTAGATGCGAATTGCTTTTTTAAAAAGATTTTATTATCAGTAAAGTTTAATTTTTTTGAATGTTGTGTTTTTTAATAATTTCAAAACTTAAGGTTTGATTGCATGAATATTTTATTTTTTATATTTCTATAATTATACACAAGGAATCGATATCTGAAAAATTGATCTAATTTGATGGCTATTTTGTAGAATATACTAAGAAAACACGAAAAAATATCTAATTTTAAAATATGCTTGTAATTTTGCAATATCTATGAAAAAAATCAAATGTTTTTTCTAATCATATAAATTATACATATAAATCCTTTGATTTAGATAAACTTTATGTTAGTATCTATGTTGTAAATAATCTAGTTAACGCTTAAATGATTCTTAAAAAATCCATATTAATACTGCTAGCAGATATAATACAAACCTGAATATGTGAATTTAGATCACTTTACGAAACTTTATAAAAACTACGAAATAATATTCTTGTTTCAGATGTAAAAATATGTTTTAAGCATGAGTAAGTTGTAAAACTTATTTTGATTGTTGATTTATGTTTTTGAAACAGTCGTTTCATGTAAGCTATATAAAGCTTACTTTTAAATAACTTATATCTTATAAAAAAAGGTATCTTCATGTCTGAAAAACTCTACAATTGGTGCAACCGCACAGTCCAAGCATATCATTTATTAAATCCTTGTATAAAACATAAGAACATGTATTAAAAATAATTATATATTAATATCGTCATAAAAACAGAAAATAATCATTAAAAGCTATAAATCGAAAATCAAAACTATGTATAAAAATAGTTCACTAAATAGCATCCCGTTATAAGGCTAATACATTGGAGCATATATGATCATTAAAATACCTAAAATAGAAAATCACAAATTAGAACTATCGAAATGCCAATTTCTAGATTAGAATTTTTTTATTCTATTTTATAAAATTTTTTTCGTGTGACTAAATTATAGAATTTTAAGGTTTATATATAAATAAAAACTCGTAATTTTCTATATTGTAGTCTTACCCTAAAAAATATGAGATAGTTATAATAGAAATAAACTATATATACTATTATATTTTTCTATAATTATGCACTACGGCATGAACATA
>AFBI03000002.1:102871-132845 GCA_000230595.3 Edhazardia aedis USNM 41457 | reverse complement strand
TTTTAATTAATAAAATAATTTTTTTTTGTGACTAAATTATAGAATTTTAAGGTTTATATAAAAATAAAAACTCGTAAGTTTCTATATTATAATCTTGCCCTAAAATGTGAGATAGTTATAATAGAAATAAACCATATATCCTATTATATTTTTCTATAATTATTCACTACGGCATGAACATATAAAAAAAATAAGGGGACATTTTCAGTGATTCCCCTCTACATTTAGATCGATCATATAATTATCTTCATTTCTGTAAAAAAAACCGTAAATGAGAAAACTAATTACATTTATATATGCGGATACCATTAAATATCTAAAAAGATACAAACAAAATTTATTTATATATCGGGATAACATTTAACTAATAACATTGTTTTATTTTTATGAAAATTTTATCCATGAAGAGTTTGAAAATTATAAAAATTCTGTAGATATGAACTAATCTATTTTATCACATTTTTTTTACTATAGTCGTGTATATCAAATTGTGAGTAATTTGAAGAATTTTGATTTTTGGTAGTTTTAATCATGTTTATAATTAGAAATTTTTATTAAACTAGTATAGATATAAACAAATTTAAAATATATACACATATCTTTTTTATATATAAAAGATAAAATTGATATTCACTTTAAAGTATAATATTTCCTGCTAGAAATTAGTATAAAAATTATGTATAACTAACTTAAAAACCAATCAAAGCAAGTAAAAAAATATTTAAGGCTAAGGTGCATATTTTTTTCGAAGCAATACTTGAATTATTAAAAAGAGAAAAAATGGTTGTAGTTGCACTACCTAAACATTTTTTTTATTACATTCGTATTGTTTAGAGCCTGATAATATTAATGTAAAATAATTGATATCCATCTGAAATCATCAATATAATTTGTATCTCAAATAGCAGCTACACATAAAAAATTAAAAATAGAAAACGATCATGTTTTTTTATCAATGAAGTAATATCACATTGTGAGTCGTAAAATGTAAATTTGATATGCATATTTATATATACTATATTTTTTATCCTTTTTAATAATGATATAAATATTCTCACATATATTTTCTTTTTTTGATCATTATATTAATCTTGATAATAACCTTATTATAATCTTATATTTATAAAAACCTATGAATAAAATATGATTTTTTGATCTTTTCGGTGTTATTTTTCAATTTTTTATTTATTATGCTTATTCAAAAACTATTTTTATTTGTTAGATATAGATTATATAAAAAATAAATAGATGATCCTAGATAGGATTTCTTTAGACTAAAAACTAATCATTTCAAAAAAAAAAATTTTAAAATAAAAAAATACAAACAAAAACTTGTGAAACCAAAATGATTCGCTTGCATTTTAGTATCAGAAAAAAATTAACTTAGCGTTACATAACTTATTTTTGTTTTTTTGTAGAACTGACATAATAAAAAAACAAAAAAAAAGTTGTGCCATGAAAATTTCAATTTTATAAGACGTAAAATTTGATTTACTAATTATATGTTTTTCATTTTGTGTATTAGGCTTTGGGTCCTTTTTTATTATTTTTTCTGACTTCGGTACAGTTTATATTAACCATAATTTATATGTATTTTTTAAACCTCATTTAAGTTTTTTTTAGACTTTAACATAATATTGTTCAGACTATTTTTATATTCTTTCAAATCATATAGTCTATTGGAATAAAATTAAGAAAATCCAAAATATGATATTTTTTACAAATATATTTATACAATGTATTCCGATTTGCAAAAAAAATATTTTTTAGATGTAAAATTATAAATACACATATACATATAATGGTAAAGTAATACATGTATAAGTCATTTTCATGTTTTCAAATGTTTATTAGAGTTTCGTAAAAATTGAAACCGTTTTAATATAAAAAAATTAATAAAAAAAATCATAGATCTATCATGAGCCATGAAACATTATTTTCAAAATTATTTTGCACAATAATAATTATGTTTGTAAAAAATTTACCAGTACTGACAAAGTATAGTTATTTAATCTATCTTCAAATTTCTATATCAAAAAAAAGTGTGACTATAAGCGTTATTATCAAATAGCATATATTTTATATATTCAAAAACTGTTTAATAGTTTTTATTTTGAAGTTTTTTTGGTAGATTAACCTCTATAAAAGTTTTTTTTAGTGTTACAATTATAAACTGTAAAGTAATTTCATTTAAATATAAGTCAATGTTATAAACAATCATTATATGATTATATGATCTAGTAAGGTTTTACTCTGTAAAAGGGAACATTCGATGATCATAATTAACATTTTTTGCATGTTAAATGGCTTTTTTATATGTCAAAATATATTTCATGTATACCTTAATTCATTGTTAGCATATTTGTTATTTTTACTTTACTTATATGTGCTACTTATACTTTTACTACTGTAAATATTTTGATTTTTATACATTTTCTCTATCCTCTCTAAATGTTTACACTGTGTATCTTTTTGTGGTTTTTATGCAATAAAAATAATTTAATCAGTTTTTTAAAAGTGTACATATTTTTCTTTTATTATAAAATGAAAACATAATTTTAACACTATTAAAAAATCATATTTATTTATTATAAAATTTTATATAGATATTATAAAATTATATTACGAAAAAATGTGATAGTTTATAGACAAAGAATTGTCCAAATCATAAAAATAAACTATTATTTCTATTTAACGCAATATTGCACCTAAAAATTCGAAAAAATCCTCAAAAAGACATTTATTAAAATTATAATGAAAACCACTATTGCTGGTCGCTTTTTTCTTGTTTGTATAAAAAATTTTTTATAAAAAAATAAAAAAATACGTTTTTATCACTTTTATACAAGTTAAATTCAATCGCAATTAAAAGTGATTAAGATTCGAAATATATTGCATTTTAAAATTTGTTCAAAATAAAAATTTTTGAGAAAAAAATTTGAAGTGTGTATAACTTTACTAAATTATCATATATGAAAGCTATTCTTAAAAAAAATCTGATACTTACGAAACAATGTCATGTTTTTATATTTTTTCTTCTATTATTTGCCTCTTTCAGTATTTATACAATTTCATTAGTAAATTTTTAAACTTTGAATTCTTACGTTTCTGCAAATACATGTATATCTTCAATTTTTTTCAATACTCATCAAATATCAAGTTTGGATCCCTTTTCTACTATTTTAGATTGTTTGTCAATATCATAATAATACCAAAAAATTTTAATAAATTTAGAAATATGCAAAAACAATTGAATATATACGTTCAGTAATATGTCTTCTGCTGTTTAGTTACAAATTAGCCACAATAAGAATGCATTGTTGAAAAACAACAGCAAAAATATGGTATTTATAAAAAAATTGAACATTAAACACGCCCATATATATTTTTTCGTTAAAATATTCTAAAATTATGATAATAGTAATACCAGTGTATAAATATTAAAGGATTTTTTTTAATATAAATGATATCTGTCTCATTTTTTTAAGAGTTTGATTTATTAGTAAAATTCTTTTATTGTATTAATAAATACACATCTTTTTTCTAATATCGGATTCGTGGATTCATATATAAGTTAGAATTTATTTTCTGTTTTTTTACTAAAAACAGTAAAGTTGATTAAAATTTTTGCTTTATATCAAATATTTTTGCTCTAAGATTACCCTAACATACCTTTAATAGAAAGAATGCCAGTAACACGATAAAATCTTTTTTTATTACCTTTCTATAATATTACCTATAAATTACTGAAAAGTCCAACCAACTGTTTTTATATTTTAAGATTTATACATTAAAGCAAACATTATTTTGTATTCTTAGTAATAAGAGCACTAGATATATATATATATTCTTCGTAAAGTTTCATTTATATTTTTCTAAATTGTTGGGATAAAATAAAAATGTTGTAAATGATAAAATTTTTTTAATCCTAGCTACAGTAAGAAAATATGGAAAAATGGTAAAAAAACTTATGATGGGTATATAATTTGTCATTCTGAGATGGTTTATCAATTTTTGGATGAATCTATAGTGCCCAACTAAGTATTTGAAAAAATACATGATGCACATAGAATTTTAATAACTAAAATTACCTCTAATTATTGTTTTTAATTTCTTAAAAACCAATTATATTCTATCTTCGGTGTTTATTTTGTTAAAAATCTATTAATGCATATAAACGTGCTGAAATAATGTCTAAACAATATTTACATACCTAGGAAATAGATTGCAATAGAATTTAAGGTTTTTTAAGAAATAGATACAAATAAATGAATAATATTAATCTAATAAATTTTAATATATAGTAAAAACTTTGATTTGTTGCAAATTTGTAAATTTACATTCATAAAATGCATAAAGATTCACATTAAAAAAGCAGTTTTTATTAAGATACCAAAAATTAATTATATATCTTTTATAAACTACAAAAAATCCTAGATGTTTTTTTACTTGATTTATTACACAAAATTAAATGTATTTAGTTTATAACTGCATGATAATTTACGAATTGCAGATAATTTGAATTTCGTAGTCTATGTAATTGATATTTATTCTAAGAAAAAAAAAAATGCTGCTCAAACAGGTTTCGTATAAACTTACATGTTTTTTATATCGTTATATAAAAAAATCGAATGCTTCATATTTTTTTACCCTGGTAAGTATGGGTTTTTTTTACTACAATACCGCTCAAAAAACACTATTACTTATTTACATGATTGATCCAAAAATTATCTCTTTTATTAGAAATTCAACCTATAGCAAAAAAGTGCAAAATCATCAAAAAATTTACATTCTAAAGAAAATGAAAAGGCGAAGTCAAATATACTACTGGCATATAAAAAATGTATGATTTTTGGATGAAGTGAAATTTAAAAATTGAAAATGAGAATATTAATAGTTTTTATGCATATTTATAACATTATAAAATCTTTATGTGCTTACTTTATGGTATGCTGCACCAACTGATCCTCTTTTAATAAAATTATTATCTAATTAACAATATTTTTGCATAAAAAACCAACATAATTATATCTCCAAATCATACTTAATTATTCTATTTTATTTTTGTTAAAAATGTTAACATATTGGTAAAAGAATAAAACGACCCTTTCTAATTTTTATTAAAAAGCAGAGATAAATATTTGTCAAGATAAATATTCCCAAAATATTTTTTCAAAGCTATTTTTTTATTTAAAAATAATCAAACATATTTAAATAACATATTAATTAATATAAAAAACTATAAAAAACGATGAAAATATTATTTTATGAGATTTTAACCAACAATGATCGAATTGAAGATGCCTCAAAAGAGATAAAAAAATATTTTTTAAATATTATATTGCTAAAATATGTTTTTTTTGTTGTGAAAACATTTATTAATATTTATTATTAAATAAAAAAATACAGTGATTCATTTAAGGCAAAAGTATTAAAATGCTTCATATTCAGTTTATATACTCGAATTTTTTTCTAAATACAATAAAATAAATAAATGAAGGAAGGAAGGAAGATTAATTTTTCAAATGTATTGCAAATTTAACAATAATCAGTAACCATCTAATATAATATAATTTCAAAAATATAATGAGAATAAACTATTATAGCGAATCTTTTGCTTGAATCATTTTATGTTTCTTAATCATACAAAACCAACACATTTTTTTCGTTATTATCAAAACAAATCGAATTTTTAAATCATGGTTTGAAATCATCGTCCGATTTTTACGATACAAACTTTTATTCCTTGTGAACTTATTTTTACATATAAATATCTAGATGTTTAATATTGCGTTATGTGTTTTTTAGCTTCGCACATACAAAAAAACCTTTTATTTATATCTTTATATAAAAAGGTAAAATTATAACTTTTTTCATAAAATATTTGTTTCTTATTCCACTAGTTCCTTGAGGCATGTTTATATTTTTTGATATGTATTTATTAATTTGTAAATGAAATGTTGCTTAAATTTGTAATATATCAAATCACATTTAATATTTTTTTATTGTAAAAAATTTATTATAATATAATTTATAGTATTGTAAGATCTCAATTTATTTACTCTTAGAAAAAATTCGAAAACTCTTAAAACCAGATTTCTCTAAAATAGATCGTTAAAATGTTTTATTGTTGCTTTACAACAATTTATATTATCGAAAAAGCATAATAAATGTTACATTGCCGCTCTTTGGCAAATAAAAATTGTTTTTTTCAGTGCTATAATGTAATTCAATTCTTCGGTTAATCACCATTATCATTCTCATAAATCTTATATTCCAATAAATTTTTAATAAATAACTAATCTTGTTTTTATGGGCTGATCTTAAAAAGACTTTTTTACTCCTGAGATGTGATCTATAAAATATTATGTGCTTCTAGATAATAAAAAGTTAAATAATTACTATCTTAAGTTAACGCATTTGATTAAATCAGAAATAAAAAAAATTCTTATCTATTTTGTAAACCCGACGTTGAACATTGCTAGTGTCTATGAAAAAATATTATGTTTATAAGAAATATTTTCATCTGGTGCGAAATAATGGTTTTCTGTTAAGAGTGACGGTATATTGTAAAATATTTATATTTAGTTATTTCTAAATCATTTAAAATTACAAAAGAACTATTTAATTTAGTGGTTTCTTTTATTGTTTTAGGCTATTTATAATTATTTTTTATACATGAGGGCAAAATTTAAAAAGTATTTATGTTTTAAAGATTTAAAAGAAAAATACAGAAAAGTTACATTTTTTAAAACATAGCTTTACAGAAGCAATATTTTAAGCTCTTGGGCATTGTTTCTTTGCAAACATCGTCGTATTTCGTTGTTTTTATTTAAATAACAATCTTTTGTTTGACAGATTTTATTGATATTTTTTATTTATTTTTTTAGTATTGAATCTTTTAGTATTTTTACTCAAAGTCTCATGTATGTGATAGTTTTGCCAGCAGAGAAAAGCAATTTTTGAGTAATTTTGTTATTTATAATTATTTGCATTTGACAAGTGATTGAGCAATTGCTTCATTATTCTATTTTTATCACATAAAAGCTAAAATAAGCTTTTTAAACAATAAAAATAATATTTTTAAAATATTTTATTTAAGTTCTCATAATCCTGCTGGGTCCAAAAATTTCGTTCGAACAAGAGATCGCACAACAGATCCGATTAGCTTTTTATTGTTCAAACTGCATTATGTCGCAGGTGACCGATTAAAATTTCTAAGAAAGATATAAAATGTGAAAGATTTTTCGAAAATAATTCCAGATGTTTAAATATTTTTTAATGTATGAACTATGCAGTCACTAGAGTCATCAGTAATCTTAGTTTCTGCAATTATCTGTGGGAATACTCTTAATATCTTTCTTTGGGGGTCTCGGTTTTATGCCTATCGAGTATATGAAAGGCGGTAGGAATACATTTTTTAAAGGAAAGATGCGTTTTAAGGTAATAAACTTATATCTTCAGACTGAATTATTTTTACAACAACCACAAAATATTTTTTTTACTGCAACTACACCAAGGAAATATGCTTGTTTTCTAAGAAATGAAAATATAAATTTTTATAATTAATGAGAATGAGTGATTTTCGAATCTAATATCTAGTCTATACGTTCTTTTAAAAATATTAATAATATATCTTTAATTTCTATTTTTAATAGAACACATCCTGTTTTTAGTTTTGTTTATTTATATTTATCATTACATTAAAGTTTTCTTGTAATTTTGTGTCTCGGCACTGTTATTTTGAAATTTAAAAATCAAATGTTTGTATTTTTATAAAAACTTATAGTATTATCATAGCATTTAGCAATTTTACTATTTTGTTTAATTCAGAATCATTAAAATTATTAGTAATGTTTGATTTATTCAAAAGATTTTTGGAGAAGTCTTGATTTGTTTAATAAAAACAAAAAAATGATACATCGAGCGATTCTTTGTAGCAATCTCCAATATATCTATCGTGGTAAAGATTTGAAGATTGATATCTCATTAAATTTAAATAAACATTTTTGTTTTTTGATTTATTTATTAAATTATTCATCTTGACATTGAGCAATTAATGTGTGTATTTATATTCATTGCAACTAAAGTGAAACTTATTTTTCTATTTAAATATTATTATTATTTGTTAAATTAATCATCCTAAACTAATCATCTAAATTTAATTGATTATTTATTGATTTAATATCTGAATCAATTAAATTTAATGCATTGTGAATCAATAAGATAAATATGTTTAATAATTTTGTTTCACAATAATCTCGCTTTTTTGGATCGATCAAACTTATAAATAAATATTTTTCATTTAAACATGTTGACAAACTTAATTCAAAAAAAATCTATTAAATGTGAAATGGTTAATTTATGTTTTGAAAAATATGAATATGAGTAAGTTTATCGTGAAAACAAATCAATAAACATATTTATCTTATTGATTCACGATTTATTAAATTTAATTGATTCTGATATTCAATCAATAAATAATCAATTAAATTTAGATGATTAGTTTATGCTGATTAATATACATAAAAATTATATTAATTTAAAAACATGAGTTTCACTTTAGTTGTAATGAGTATAAATGCTCACATTTAATTATTCGATGTCAAGATGAATAATTTATTAAATAAATCAAAAACCAAAAATATTTATTTGAATTATATGAGATATCAATCTCATTATCTTGACCACGACAAAGTTGTTTAAATTTATCTACATTTCTACGAATAAGCTCACAAACTATGTACATTATTGTTTTTTGTGTTTTTACTTTCAGTCTACATATTAATAACATGTAAATCCGTATTGTTTTTTCCTCTTTAATCTTTTTTTTTCAATTATTTCTATTTATTTTGGATCTTTTTTTACTAGAATTTCGAATTTCTGTAAATAAGGGCAAAAACCGGAATCCGTTGGTGTTGTCAAGAAGAGCATCAACTTTTATTTTTTTCATTTAAAGTATAGAAATAACATGTGTGTCATCAGTTATATTACCTTATCATTTAGTATTTTTTATGAGCATTGGAAAAACTATTTTGTTTATAGATGTTATTTTTTATGTCAAATTTTTTTTATTAAAATGGGAAAATAATTTTATAAGAAATTAGTACATTAGATTAAAAGATGAAAAACGTAATTAATTAAATAATTAATAATATATTGTTGATAAAAAATATTATTAATTTGATAAGGATGTTTTTAAGTGGTCAATTATGTTTTTCATGAATATTACGGTATTTAATGAATAAGATTGTATTGGTAAAGAATCTCAACCTAATTGATCAAAAAAATTATTATTTCTATGAATAGATTGAAATATAGGCTAGCGTCTTAAAGCATTCTAGGTTTTGTTTCCTAGAATAGTAGAAGAAATTAATAAAAATAGAACATATATAATTTGTATTTTGTGATTAAATTTTATCAATATCATTGTTATGTTGTAAATTTATCATTTTTAACTCTATTGCTTATATATTTACCTTATTTATAAATAATGCGAAACACTATCTTGTAATGCATTCATTTGATTTTTTAAATACATTTCAGTTACACGTTTCAATATCGATTCTTTTATTAACCAAAAAATAATATAAAGTAACAATTATAAGATAATAATTTTATACGTCAAAATATATCAATCACGCATGAAAGCGTTGTAATTTAATATTGACATATGCCTTTTAAGAATGTGAATAAAAATAAAAATAAGACATCAAAACTTACTTTTTCCAAGTAGCATATTGGAAAACTATCTAATTGAAATATACTTTTATAAAATTTATCATATTTTGTGTAAACTAAAAGATTTTTTTTGGCAAAACATTAAAATTTTTTTTTCAGATATATATGTATAAATTTTTGTTGAAATTTTCGTATTCTATTTGGAAAATCAAAATATAAATTTGGTATTAAAGATTTTTATCGTTTTTTACAAATAGAAATCAACAAACTGCTTTTATCTCTTTCAAATTCTACATCTTCAATTTGAAAACCAAATTTATAGTAGAAATCGATGAATCATCACTTACTACGATATTTGTTATGTTTGAAAATTTATAGAGTTGTATTTGGTGTTTCTCAATGAGAAACTCTTATCCATTTTTATTGGTTAAAAGATTTTATTATTATCTTTGTTTTCCTGTCAAAATCGTAAGATATGACTTTTATTTAATGTTTTGTTTAATTGGTATTTTTTATATTTTCAATAAATATCGATATTAATAAGATTTATTTGACGTATTTGATTGATTACTAAAGATCACAAAATGGCTTAAATAGCTTTATTTAAATATATATAACGAGTAAAAAATGGTTTTTAAAAAGCTAAATGATTCTTATAATGGTAAAAGATCGGGTAGACCGGAAAGTAAAACCCGATAATTCAACCACCAGAAAAATTTATATAACTGACAGATTCTTTTTTTTGTATAATATAATAGACTATTGAAATCTTTTTGATGTGTAATATCTTTTAATAGATTATCTAATTTAAGAATTTCATGATAGACGCATTCTTTGAAAAAATTGTTTTTAATATCCCCTTGCTTTCATAAAAATATTCATAATAGTTAAACTATGATAATATATTTTCTGTGGATATTTTAGGTGGCATACATTGCATTGTTTTCGGGTATTGTGATGGTATAAAATAATATTTAACGAAATGGGTAAGAACAGCTCTTTTCGATGAATTAGATATATATTTATATATTTCACTATGTTCCTTTATATGTTGACTACTAACATTAATTTCTTTGTGATGTTGTCTTCATGTGGAAATAGATGGTGTTACTGTAAATTATTTACTGAAAAAGCATGTCCGATAATCAGGATCGAAGATAATTTTTTAATTTAAATGCATTAAATTTTAATTTTTTTCAACACAGATGATTCATTTATAGATAACTTAAATAAAAAAATACGTTAAATAAAAAACATAACTTTAGTATATCGAATTGTAAATATTTGTTCTTACTCTTAAAACTCTGTGATTTTTATTCTTTAATTATCAAAAAAATTATAAATAATAACCATAAGTATATTGAAATTATCAAATTTATATAAAAAATTTTAAACTTAGACTAAATGTAGAAAAAAAAACGTAAAATAGGAATAATTTTGAAAAAAAAAAATTGTTTAAAAAATCTCCTTTATATCAAAAACTAAATTTTGCATTTTAAATATTATAAATATTTCTGAAAAAAAGAAGAAATTTTGTTAATAGATGCATATAAAAAAATTTATTTACAAAATTTCAATTTCAAGAAATAAATTTCGACAATTTACTAACTAATATGCTTTTTTTATACTGTCGGATGTGTGAAATAAAGTGTAATAAAGAACTCACGGCGGATAAGAACGGCAACTAAGACTTTCTTTAGTGGATCAAGCAGATCGGTCCATTTGTAGGAATTCGTTTGGACAAAAAAAATATAATCATATTCAGGAATAAAAGAGTCTCTAAAATTTTTACTATGCACAACTCACAAAAGAAAAAGAATAAGACTAGACAGACGAACCAAAGACAAAACATAAGAGTCGACACTTAAAATACGGAAATTTTAGAGTTGAAATTATAATTATAACATTTCTTTACAATTCGCATGGGTTTGTTTTTTATTCCATTTTTTTGTTTCATAACACGAAGAATCCTATAATAAATATCGTAATGTTTGTCTATAATTTATTTACATTTTTAAAAATTTTTGTTTACAAAACAATGAAAATCTGCTTATTAAAACAAAACAATGAGCTATCAGTAATATGGATATATTCATTAAGAAAGAACTATAGTTTTCAAAATTGTGTAAATAAACACAAAAAACAAATTTTTGTTTGATCAGTAATATTTTTAAACTGACGAAACTCATTTAAGAAATAAATATATAATATTATTCATTGTGGTACTTTGGGAGTTATTTAGATTGCTGAAGATATGAGTAATTTAGAATTTTGGTTTTATGCATTTATGCTATTAGATAGGTATCCCCGGATTCAGTTATCGGAAAACATAATTTAATTATGTACATAACTGTATCTATGGGTTGGGATGGGCGGCATGCATTTTAGAAGACTTTTTAAAACGATTATGATTCTTGCTTGGCATGTTTTTTATTTATAAAAACTTATATAGCTTACTAAAAACACAAAGTTAATTGTTTTAAGATTTGCACCAATTATGTTTCATAACTTTTTGATAGCTACGAAACATTTTAATAACCACCTTATGACACCTAATGTTTCAAACAGAGTCAAAGTGTTATAGAACGAAGCAGAAACATACCAAAATATTTGTGACTTTTAAGCATGGCAAATATATCATTAGCCAACACTGTGCTTCCCAGTACTTTGATTTGAATCCATTTATATTTTTCTAGGAAATTTGAAACTAAATGACGGATTACTTATTTCAGAAATTGCCATACTTTTTTAAATAGAAACAAAACCAGGTAGTAGGTCATATAAAAACATACTGAAGTATACGCAGTATGTTTTATCTATTATTTTATTCGAAAATTACCAATGAAACAACATCTATTTATATTATAGGCGTTTTAAGGTCCAATTAAATAGAACATGCAATGTAAATAGAACATAAAAACTGTTTACATATTTATACTATATCGAATAAACGTGTAACTACACATTTGCATTTATTTTTTAAAGTAATTTGTTCAAATTTCTTAGTTCTACAATTGTCGGATCAACTTTTTCTGTTTTTTAGATATATGATTATCGTAAATAACGATTTCTAATTCTTAGTTAAAGATCATTTTATGTTATTTTTATTTATTTACTTCTCATATATAAAATAGTTAATTAAATATCTAAATTCTAAACACCCTCACACGATATATTCATATGATGTGGAGAGGGAAACAGTTGCAAAATATGAAACATAATAATAAAACCTACCAACCTAAATCTTTTCATCTATAACATAGAACCCATAACCTTTATCTAAATTACGTCTAAAATACTGGTTGTGAACATCACCATAAGAACAAAAAAACATATTGTTGTTTTCCTTAATTTATTGTGTTTCTATTTTTTTCATTCTTTCATTATTCATTTCTTATTCTTTATTTTTTAATGTGAAGCATGAGCGGACCAAATGTACTCAAATGATTCGGTAGTACATCACAATATCTACTTTAACAAAATTTCAAATTCTTGACCAATTCATCAATCGTAATAATATATAAATTAACATTTTTCATTAAAAAAAGCGAATGAAGTAGCATAACAAATTTGATCTTGATAAATGTTTGTTTTATCGACATACAAAATTTTAAGTTATAATTAAATTTCAACATTTTCACATTTCAATAAATATTAACTTTGTATTCTAATAAAAAAAACTATTACCGGGTTTATATATCGTAAAACAATTTTTTAAAATTTTAAATCTCCGATTTCCTATAATTACTTACCTTTAAGAAAAAAAGTTAGAAAAGAAAAAATTGCGAAGAGAAACAAAAAAAGAACGACTAAGAAATAGTTTATGGTTTTGCTATTTGGAATTTAATATACTTCAAAAAAAATCTTTTTGAAAATTATTTTTTTTTTCTGTTTTCTGATCTTTCCTTACTAACCAATTATCTTCAACAAGACATTATATGCAAAGTAAAATAATATAAAGTGATAATAATTTGAAAATATAGACGTGATTGTGATATATAGAAAATTAGAATTTTATATGATTAGATAACTGTATTTTAGCAATGTAATACATGTAATATTTAAATATAATGGAATTTATTTGAAGCAAAAAATATGTATTTCTAGGATCTTATTGGGAAAACCAAGCCAATATTATAAATCTTTTACACTATTCATTGATATACCCCGTTTAAAAAACACTTTCAAAACCATTCTAATGTATTTTCAGTAGGGTGACATTTCATGAAATTTTCAGCGTATTTGATTGTCTAAAAACTAAAAAAAAATTTTTTTAAAACTTGTACATATTAAATAAAAAAAATTTTCTAATGTATTTTATCTTTTCTTGGTGTAATTATTGCTAATGATCTCAAAAACCAAACATGTAAAAATTGAAAAGGTAGCATAAAAGTATTTTCATAAACAACAAATAAGAATAATATTACACGAAATACATTTTTCACAAACCCATAGGTTAAAAGTAGAAATTCAAACATTCATGTATATTCTAAAAGGCTATAAAAAAAACATTTCATTATTTTTTGGATTTTATTATTTTATCAAACATCCGGTTCAAAAACACAACACATAGGATGATTTAATATGTTTGCGATGCACACTGTTTGTATTAAATTTCTATAAATCATAAAATTTTTGTCAGTTTTATCGCTGTTGTACACACCCTTTAAAAAACTTAAATAATCCTCAGCTCCTTGTATTGATTCAAGAATGCTCTTTAGAATAAGTAAATCTTTTATTTCAAGGTTTCCAGCGGAGACATACATAAATAATTGTCTATTCAAATCCTCAGTAGAAATCAACCTATTTTTTGCATTTTCATTTATCGAATCATTTGTTTTCGTTGACTTGATATTCTCAAATGTGTTTTTATGGCGCAACGCTATTTTATACAATCTAGCAATAGAATTCTCATTGTTTCCTATTAAAAAATGCCTTATTGATGCCAACTTATGATCGATCAAACTATATTCCTTATTTTTATTCTTAAAAATCTCTTCTATATTTGGTTTTAAGCTTATATATCGGATCGCATCAATCACGAAGCTGATAAATTCATTGATTTGATCCAGTTCTTCGTTCGAAACATGAATTTCTGATAAAAAATCAGATTTAACGATATCGCTTGTTATCTTTGTATTATTATTAATATTTTCTAAGAAAAATTCAGAAATTTTATTCGTTACTTTACACAAAGTATTAAATTTATCTACTTGTTTTATAAAGTATGAATTTAAATAGCTTAAGGTTTCATCGAAAATATCAGAACCCCATATTTCTTCGATTTCCCGTATTTCTGAACTGCTTAAAAGTTTTCTTGTATCAATTTGTTTTAGTTTAATATCTTCACAAACAGTTAGTAACTCCTTTATCATTACTTTGAATTCAGATAAATTATTTCCAAGCGACACAGACAAAAAACTTAGTAGTTTTTTCAACTGCTCATTTGATTCTGAAACCTGAACACCATTTAATTCTTGGGGATGTTTTGTTTGATCGTCTAAATTATTCACTATGCTTGATGTATTATTTAAATTATTATTGATTATATTTAAATTATTATTAAAAAGAAGTGATGAACGACACAACTGTGGTTTTTTATTGATTAAAACACTGATAAAAGCGCATTCGAGTGCTTTTTTGTAGCATTTTTTGATTGTGTGTAAATTTTTCGGGCTATTTTGATTCAAAACTAAATGATTATCGTTCAAGCAAATCGCGAAGTTTAAATCAGAAATCAACTGAATTAAACGGGAATTAACATAATTACATTTTGTATTGGTACAGTTGAATGTGAATTTCCTGAATTCTTTAATTTGTTCATTCAAGTCTCTCCAAAAATCAATGTATCTTAAACTTGTATTATTCGGATTCATATCGGAAGCATTTGCATGTTGATTTGTTTCGTTTTGATTTTCTCCAAGTAAATAGGAATGACTTTGATTATCGTTTTGTTGGTTTGATATGTTTAAACTGTTTTCTTTTACTTTATATCTGTAGCCTTTGAAATTTATTTCAGATGTAAAAAGAGGTAAATATTGAAATTCTTCATATTTCTTGCAAAAAGAATTAAAATTATCTATAATTGTATCGATTTTTTTTAAAAAAGCTTCTTCATCAACATGAACATCCACATTTAAGAATGTTGATTTATTTGCTTGATCCAGCAATTTTTGAATCAAATTAGAAGAAATTATTTTATTAATATCATTATTACGATGATTTTCTTTCGAAAACAAACCATTATAAAATTTTTTATCGTCTAAATCACCTTTAAAAATAGTCATTCTTGCGACTTTGCGAAATTTTTTTAATATCGAACTAAATTTTGTTATTTCTTTGCTTTTCCCAGAATTGGTATAAAATATACACGGAAGATGCAACGTTTCTTTGTCATTTTTCGGCAACAACAAATCGACAAGTGAATCCACAGCTATTTCAAAATCATCAAAATATGCTTCCAGGCCAAAATCATCAATATTAAACGGTAAATCGTCAAGTTGTGTGGCATTAATTTTTTTAGAGCTATCATTTAAATTTTCATCAACTATTGTTTTATTTGCTTTTATGTAAAGAACAGAATCTTCATTTTTCGGTATAATTCCAAGCATTTCGCCACTAAAAAGATTGCCATTATCAATATTCATGATATTCTTAATATCACTAGATGTATTAATTATATGTTCTGAAGAATTTTTCTTCTCTAATTTCTCATTTAGTTTATTGTTATAGGTGATAGAACTATATAGTTTCTTTAATGAGCTATCAAGCATCGCCTCGATGTTCTCAATTAAGATATCAACATTAGAAGTTTTTGTATTATTTAAAGATCTAAAGCGATCGATTTGAATTTCAGAAGCTGAGATTTCACTATTATTTTTTTGTAATTCATTATGCAGGCTAAAAGAATCACTTCTCGGCAGATTGCATAGAAATATTACCCACATAAAAGCCCATAATGAAATACCAATAACAGACACGAAACCTGTTTTCATCTTCTATTTAGATGTGTTGCATCATATTATATATACATTACATATATTACGTTTATTAAAACACTTTATTTTTAATAAGTTGTTAATTAATTTGTTGGTTTTAAAAAACCTAATATAGCCAAATAATTTTTAGAAATTGCAAACACCATCAATGACATTTACACATCAAATTTAGAGTAACGGCACGTATTCATATTTTGTATTAATTTTACTGTAAAACAATATCAAAACATCAAGTATTATTTTAGGATTATAAAACTTATTGGATGTTTAATGATAATAATAGCCGCTTTACAAAACATTTTTAATTGTGAAACAATAAGTTAAAATGTTCTGAATTACATATATGGGAAAAAAATATAGTAATTTGCATACCAAAATAGGAAAAATTACAATACAGTGACTACTACATAGTTTTAAGTTCGTTATGGAAACCCTATAAATAAAAAAACAACTTTGAAAAATTAAACTTTATATTTTAATATTGTTAAGAAATTTTAAGAATTCAAAAGAAAATAAAACAAAATCTTTATAATTTGGAATTCTTTTATTTAATTATTTTATCACAACATAATAATACCAAAATAGATTTTGATTCAATACAAATTATTTCTAAATGTATATTAATTGTTTATTAAATTTTGATAAATCTACAATTTTCATATATTGTATTAAAAGTTATAAAATCAAAAACAATATAGTTTTTTGAAGTTTCTAATACAAATTTATATATAAAAATCGTATTTTTTTTGAGTAAAATGTCTCTTATTTTATTTGTTACTTAATTTATGGGTTATCAGGTTGATAATATTTCACTATTTATACATTTATTTTTCAATTGCTTATTATTTTGTTACAAATGATTCTTAATATAAATAGGCTTATGCAAATTCAAAACTTGTGAATTTATAAACCCTTTTTAGGTATAAATTTTCTAAATAAAAGTTTAGAATAGTATTTTTTATATTTGTAAAATGCGAAAGAAATGCATTTAGTACATAAATTTCTGAGGCAAAAGTTTTTGAAATACAACTAAAAATGCACATAGTCTATAAAAACATTATTAAATTAGATTTATCGGTATATAACTTTAATAAATATTTTAATAAAAAATTAAATTGGATTTTCGTATTAAAAAGATGTTAATTTTACAAAAACACAGTTAAAACAATTGAAATATATATATTCTATTTTTAAAATAATCTATAAGTAAAAAATATTGTTTCTTTTCTCAAAACCATTTTTTAAAGATATTTGGAAAATATTATTAGCTCAAAAACAACTAGAATTATTTTAATCGTACTTTCATAACAAATTGTTACAAAATATTTGAAGTATATAGCTATATAACTTTTTTTAGATTATATAGTTTTTTACTTTTTTATAGAAAAAAAAACAAACCCCTAAAAAATAATAGTTATTGGTCAATAAAATTTAAGCTGTTTTCATTTTGATCTTAGATTAATCGAGTAAAAGCCTTTTATCCCTTTAAAAAATGTTTTTGTATGATATTTCATTCTTTTAAAAACTTTTTTGTCACCAATGTTAATTTATCACATACATCATAATATAATCTGTTTAAATCGTTTTATTGAGAAAAAAAATTATCTCAATTTATTATACAGTTTCATGAACAAAAATAACTAAATAAAAAATTTATTAAATATACAAATTGTAGATAAAATCAATAGAAAACCTGTAAAAAATATAATAATCTATGTCAGACGTTAAGTCTTTAAACTTTAAAATCATTGATAAAAAATTATTATTTAGTAATTAAATAATAATTGAACCTTTGAAACTTTAAATGAGAAATTTAATGCATTAATGTCAAGACTTTTAATTAATATTTTTTATTGATAGATTGAATATTAAATATTGAAATTTGATAAATAAAACAATTTATCAAATAAAAGTATAAATATATTTTAAATAGAAGAGAAAGGAGAGAGAGATCTGTTTTAAAAATTAAATGTAGATTCTTATGAAACCCCACAAAAACTGTAAATAAATATAGTGGAGCTTACAATCTAAATTATGAGCAATTCTTAATTTTTGTTTTTTAAAAAGTTTGTAAGCTTTTCTAGTCAAGTTATAAATAACAAGTAAACCCTTATACAAAAAAGGCAACCATTTTGTATTTTAAATCATGATCAATTCTTAATTTTTGTTTTATAAACAGTTTGATAGCTTCTCTAGTCAAATTATAAATAATAAAGTAAACCCCTTGACAAAAAGGATAAAAATTTTATATTTAAAATTATATAAACTTTCAAGAAATTTTTTTTAGAATAAAGTGAACCGTAATTAAAGAATTTAGATTCTGATGGGTTTAATAATACGAACGAAGCGACTTCATGTAATTCAAGAATTTTTTATTTTTTGTAAAATTTTAAGAGAAAAAAACTTTAAATCTTTATGAAACAGCAAAAATATTTTTATTAATAAAACATATGATTATTCATAAAATTTTTGATTAAAAAGTTTTTTTCATTTTTTTATACAATAAGAATATGAAAAAAAAAATCTTTTTGTGTCAAAATATACAAACTTGATTATCTTATACAAAATATAAAATTCTTTTTGTCGTTTAGTTCGATAGACATTAAAGAAATGTCAAATTCATAGTTATTTATGTTTTATAAACGAAATGTAACTGCACAGACGTTGTGTTTTTTTGTAATAGGGGTTGCATTTTTTTATAAAATTTTTTTTAATAGTTTTAAGACAGTAATTTGGTGTTTATTAGTATAAATTTTTTCGATAACGTTTCTTTTTCTTTGTAAGGCGTTATCCATTCTCTATATATGTGACAGCTAAAAAGAATGTTTTTATAGTAAAAATATACAAAAAAATAAGGAATCTTGTCCTGTTTGAATTTATGCAAACAAATCAAAGTGATGGTTATATTAAAGTAAATTATATTTTTTCTGATCCTTATAAAACAAATTGATAAAAATACAGATAAAAAATAGTAAGATGGAATAATAGTGTCACCGACCGGCAAAATAAGCTATGTCATATGATTTCACCGACATAATTAAAAATTTAATATTCTGCTAATCTAAATTTACATTAAAAATCTAATTGGTTTTAGATCGCTTTCTATTAAAATTTAGAGAATAAAATAATGATTTATTTAAATTTACAATATAAATTGGTAATTTAAAAATTTGTGATTTAATAGACAATTTATCAAAAAAATCTATTAATAGTGACTGAAATTATAGAGCATGTCTCGAATAAATTACTTTGTATATAATATATATATAAACAATAAAGTCTTTAATCTCTAAAATAGCATGATAGAAAGCATATCTAAAGATGTTTTTATCAAAATACTAATAAAAATTTTTATCCAAAAAATCCATTTTTTCGATTTCTTTACAAAAACTAATCGGTAACCAAAAGTATCTTACATATTATTATTTTTTTATGATTTTTTTTGTTAGTAATGTAAACATTAATTTTATTTTAATATTTTTCATGTTGTATTATGAATTAGCAGAAATACTTATATCAACATTTATTGTATTAAAATTAAGATTTTCTCGTGTTTTTCCGTTTCTTTGCATATACATTTTTGAAAACATAGAAAATATATTTTTTAATTCAATTGTGTCTAAAAATAAAAAATTTTTAGAATCTGCGAAAAATTTCTAAGGAATATGCCGCATATATACATTTGAAAAAAGTTAAGTAAGCATATACAAATACAATATCACATTTATTATGGTTTTACAAATTTGTGCTTCATTATTTTAAAATAAACAAATAATAGCGACAGCGAATGATTTTTATGTTTTTACTACAAATACTATTATACATTTAAATTTTATAAAAAAATCTACTGTGAAATAATTTAATTACGGCTAATATTTGAAAGACCTTTGATTTGTTTTTACTAACAACTTTTTATGAATATCAAATGAAATTTCGTAACAAAAAACTTTGTTTTTATAATATTCTTTATTTATTCTTAATAAAGCACTGTATTTTCAAGTTATTTATAACAACATTTTATGTTTACTACTAAATATCCTGTTATTTTGTATTTTTAACACTGTTATTTATGCAATTTATAAATAATTGAAAATTATAAATAATAATAACTTAAAATTTCTATCAAAAAGATATAAAAATTAAATAAAATCTATTATAGAAAAATAAAATTTGATTATAATTATTTTTCAAAATATGTACGCAAAAGTTGGTTTATTGAAATGTATTTTCGATTTCTACAAATTTTACACTTTAAGATATAAGTAGCTATATATAGTATAAAATAAAAACTATTTAAAAGACTTATACAGGGATTTCTTTACAAAGTAAACTCAAAACACAAATATATGAGGATAAAAAGTGTTTTCAGTTATATCTAACAATGTAAAATCAATGAAGCGTTGTTTTTGTTGGTTTTGTAAGTAAAATATCATATTTTTAACACGAATTAAAAGTTTGTGTCTTAAATTCATTTTATCATTTTTTTACACCATATGTTTCAGAGTATTTGATTTTCATTTTTTTTATTTTTTTTTTGAATCATTCTTTTTTGTTCTTTTTATGCAAATTTTATAATAATTTTAAAATATAATTTGACAATATTTGATTTTTGTCTTTCTTTAGATGGGCTTAGCATATTTTTTGTCCAAAAAAACATTATATAGATTAGTGATAAAAAAATGTCATCACATCCATAGAAACATATAATATTGTTTTTTTGCCTATAAAAACCCAACTAATACCTTTAAAATCTGCTCTAACGTAATTTGAACAACATAACATCTAACAAAACTGGTTCTTTTAATAATAATAAATTAGGATACGATGGTATGTAGAAACACTAACAGTAAGCATAAATTATCATAATTACGATAACACTGGTATTTCAAAACCGATATCCGAACATAATACATGCAAAAACAACACACTTTCTTCTAATTTGTGTCTATGGTCATTCCTTGACAATTATCATATAATTTTCCATCTGATATAACACGAATTAAACACAAATTTTTTTGTTAGATATCTTACATATTATGTTATTTTGCGGACCATTTAGATAAAAGAAAATTTTTATATAAAAAAATGGGGACTTATATGCCACTTCGCTTAAGCTTGATTTTCCACTGTTTTGACCTGATTTCTAGGCATCATCTTTCTTGGTCATTGTAGCTAGAATAGTTCGAATCCACGCATAAAATATAATGACAGCTTTTTGAAATCCACAAAGTAGTTGTAATTAATCAACAAATAAACTATTTTTTTACTACCTTTCTCACATAATTTTATGTGCTTTAGCATTTTGAATCGAACAACTTTCATACAATTTAAGTTGGTAAAAAAAAATTAAATACTTCTATCGATGTCTTATCATGTTGTATTTTTTAGTAATTAACATAGACATAGAAAATTCTTTAAAAAATATTGGTATGCAATCTTTCTGATTAAATTTTTACGCATCTTATAATTTAATGAACGTAACATTAGAAAAATTCTGTTATATTATATTTCAAATGTGCATTTCTTCAAAAAAAACAAATATCAAAGAAAATTTTGTATCTTTATAAACAAATAGGATTATGCATAAATAATAAAACGCCTTAAATTTCTTATTATATAAAAATATCTTTTAGTTTTAAAAAAAGTTAAATTTAATTGCGTTTAAAATAATAGTATAGTTAAAAAAAATCAGTTTCTATTTTGTTTACAACAGATAATGATTTCCTGAAAGACAACTATATAAATACTTAATTAAATATTTTTCACATATACTATTAATTTAGATTTGCCAATTTAAGCAATTCAAATATCAGCCTCATTCTGAATATACATGAAAAAAAATTCTTAGATATAAAAAACATCATATTTTGAGTTTTTCTCGAAATTAATATTTACTCCTCTATCGCGGAAATTTTATTTTTTGCATAATATAACATTTTAATTTTAAAATTTTACTAATAAAATTTGCTCGTTATTGCCATATAAACTACAAAAAAAATAATCCAAAAAATTTCAGTAGAAAATTTATATTTTATTACTCATATTTTTGTAAAGATATGCATAAAATGGTCTTTTTTTTTATAAGAATAATTTTGTATTTTGATCTTAAAATATAATATTTAATTTTAATATATAGACAGAGAAATTGCAGAAAATTTGATTATAACGATTTTCTTGAGATTCTATTGTTTTTTTGTAACGCATGGCACAAAAAATGCTTTTTTTAAAACTAGGAAAATCTTGGCAAAATAAAATACAAGACATTTCCAAAAAAAACACATTATGACTTTACTTAAATCTTTGAATATGGTGAAATTGTTCATATGCAAATTTTTTAATGGAAAAATTCGATGCCTTTCATTATAGAAAAAAATAATATGTTTTGGTGATTGTATCAGTGTTTTTATACAGACTAACACAGAAAGAAAAAAAAGTGTTGTATTAGATATAAAATTAAATAGTTCATATATAAAAACATGTAATTGTCAATATTACCTAAAAATAAAAAAAATTCAAACTTTCGGTGAAAATAAAAATTGATTCCATGGTTTTTGTTTCTTGTATTTAAAAAAAATAAAAGGATCCCATATGATTGCATATATTTAAAATTGTTTTTTTCTATATTTTATCTTTCTGCTTTCATTTATATATTTTTAATATTTTGTAAAATATTCTAAAATTTCGAATTTTTTTATACATATTATTATAGATGTAAAATAAATATAGTACAGTGTTTTTTATATACATGGCACAATAAAAAAAATTATTATACTATATTTTCATATGCACCTACGTTTTATATTGATTAAAAATGAACTTGATTTATAAAATACAAATTGAATGCAAGAAAGGATTTTTTTATAAACTATATATTACTTTGTTTTTTACTATTTTATTTTATAATAGATTGTAAATTAAAATTTACAAAATCATATCAAGGATTATGTTAAGCTCTAGGTTTTGTTGTCTAGAAACCCCAAGAAACGAATTCGAAAACGAAAAAACATCGGAATTGTATATTGACTAGAATTTTGTTATTACTTCATCGTTTTTTTTAAAAAAATTTTACTCTATCATACATAAAATTTTAAAAAATTTATGATCGTTTTTATTATGCACTATCAATTATAACATAACCATCATAGTTTGACATACTTCTGAAAAATCAGAAATTACAATATTTTGGAATGCAGGGCTTCTGGAAATCTATTCATTTTGTTTTCTTCTTTTCTACCATCAATTACCTTAAATAGGCAACTGTCACTACGTAAGACTGACAGTTAAAATGTGTTTTATAACGATCATATCTCTAATGAAATAACAACAAAATCATTTTACTATAATGATCTAAAATGACACAATAAACTAATATCAAAGTAAATTCGTATGAAAATTGAAACCTGTCAATCTCAAACGACGGGTATTGCAAAAAATACTCAACACAATAATTTATAAAACCAAAATAAAAAGATATGCCAATATTTATTTATGTTACAAACTTAAATACTAATACATTGAATTTTTAAAATTGGAAAATCCTAACTTGATTGCGATATATAAATATCAATTTTTTCAAAATTGATATTGACATATATTTTCTTAGTTAATTTTGTAATACCAATCGAAGGAATTGACAATAGTATCTGTTTGTGTAGCTATGTGCAGATACACCATATATCAAAATAAATTTTTGCACGTAATATACTTTGCGAAACTTTATCCATAATTGATTTATTTTTAAAAACACCTAAACAAAATTTATACTCTACAACTACACTCATTTGGACCTTCTTTTAAATTCTAATTTCAATTTTGAGTATGCATTCATATTAAAAATATCAGTTATACCATCTACTTTAGCACAACTGTATACATTATTTAAAATGTTTTTTTTATGTCTTATTGCGACCGAAAATATACTTTTATATTGTAATGAATTGAAATCGCTGCATTTTGCTTCACCAATCTTTCATAGTTCTATTACAGATGTAACTTCATTGTAATACAACCTATCGTTGTGTGATAGTGGTTCACGAGATTTTGCCATTGTTTAATTTTTAAAGTTTTATCATATGTGTGATTTCGGTCACTAAATTATTATTTTAAAATACTAAATGGTGATAATAATTGCTTTTAGAGGATATAATCTTCATTATAAAGGCTATCAAAATAATAATTAAATACCTCTATTGATATTATGAAAATAATAAATTAAACAACTAAAAATGGTAAAATTTATCCTTTATTTTATTAAATATCAATAAAATAAAATATTGAATGTTTGCTGAATAGTGCAAAAAAATTCAAAAAAATGCATTCAGTGAAACTTCAAAGTTCCATGTTAAATGTTGGAAAGGGTATATATAAATTTAATATATGAATAAAAATGAAATCATAACATCCAAAAGTCGCAAATATTTTTCTTTCTCTGTTTAGTTGCCCTATAAATCCGTAGCCATCATTAATAAAAAAATATAATATTTTGAGGCAGAACTAGTGAATGAAAAAATCAATTTTACATACTTAAGTAAGAAAATGTATCCAGGTCCTACAAATCGTAATTTTAATGATTAAAGTATTTATTCAATATATAAATTTTTTATATTGGAATTTTCTTTACCCTTTTATAATTCAATTTCTAAACACTTTTCAAAGAACAAGTTACCAGGCGATTATAAAGTATAATTATATATAATTTTTTCCCAAAAAATGCGCCTTACAGAATAAAAATTAAAAAATTGTACGCGTTTTGTTTGAATCTTTCGAAAACTTATAAATAAATGTTTTGACTTACTATGTAAAATTTTAAGTGTATATTAAATGTTTTGAATTCAATACGAGTAAAAAAAATAAGTTTTTCATAACAGCGTATGCTTTTTCTGAATTTTAACAGTTCGTCGTAAATACAAATTTCCAGCCTAATGGGATAATTATCCTAATTGAGTAATAGTTTAACAATTTGGAAAATTTGAAATCATATTTAAAAATATCTTATTAAAATATAAAAGGCTACGTAAAATTAGAAAATACGTGTAGAATAACCACATGCTGATAACATGCGGTTTAATCATTGTGGTTCTAACTTTCATTAATTGTAATTTTTTCGATAAAATATATACAATATTTATATAATTAACCCAAAGAAAAAATATAATTTTATAAAGTTGCGGTCGGCTATACAGGATCTGTCTCTTGTCTACCTGATTTTACCAAAATATATTGTGGTTTATATTTGGAAAATACAGAAAAACACAGTAATTGTTTAGTTACATATGAAATCTATGCTCTTTATTGTTTTTCTAAAATCAATCATATTTTTTCAATTTAAATCAGAAAATCAAAATTTTAATTTTATTAATTTTTGTGTATGATGAACAAACATCAATTTATTACATAGAATATTTTGATCACTATTTTAATCAAATTAGAAACATAGATTTCAATAAAATAATATCAAAGAATATAAAAAAGATTTTTTCAAATATTTCAAGATATGAAATAACAAATCGTTACTTATATTTTCGTTTGAATAGTGGACAGCAAAACCAAATGTTGAGGTTAGGAAGTGCAGTAGTACCAGAAGAAGATAAAGAAACATGTTTGTTTAACGATTTATTAGCACACATAATTTATTCACTAACTGGCTATAAATAGCCAACATGAAACATAACTGTTTCACTGTGTCCGTTATCGGACCAATCAACAACTGTGGTTTACTTCAAAACCTTATCTGCAACAAACCTGTGTGTATCAGGTGTTTTATAAGATATGGATTTTTTACAATCCAACAGTTGGAACTTACAAATAAAGCGTTATCAAAGAAAAATGTTGTTAATTTGGTTTTTGGAAAATTTTTTTGACAGTTTTTTAAACAAAAATATGTCGTAACACTTTACCAATGTTCTTTGTAGTTAATAATAATGATATTATCGATAAAATTCTTTTATTCTCTTATAATAGAAAATTTATCAAGTATTTCATTAGAATCTTTTTCATATTTAAATATTAATATTTTTCCATAAAACACACATTACCTTCTTTAAATAAATATTTGAAATACAATAAAAACTATTTTAATATGAAAATGCATCGAATGATGTTTAAATATGTTTTTTTTATTTTTTAATTACATTTTTAACCATAATAAATATTTAAGAACTAAATTTACTTATTGATTTATGCACTGTATGGATATATTCATTTATTAGAAATATAAGAAATATTATAGAAATTTTATTCCCATCTTTTTGAAAAACTAAAGACTTTTCAATGCTATCTGAAACCTGTATTATCAATTTTTTTCTTTTTTCATCAATAAATTATGATAAAAGTAAATTCAAATACGCAATATGTTTATTGTGATACTTTCGATATCAATGAAGTGATGAAATATATAAAAACAAGGAAATTATTCGATAGATAAGCAATTTTATCATTCAGAAAATAAGAAATATTCAACAAAAAATAATTAAAGTTTTTTTGCATAGATTCGCAAATTATTTTCAAGAAAATAGTAAATAAGAATTTTTTAATCTACTTAATAATTATAATAACACTTTTTATTTTTTGAATAGAGCAATGAATAAAAAACCGCTAATAACGGACAACTAATTTTGAATCAAAAACTAAATTTATTACAAATTATGCACTTTTTATTATACAAATATGTTATAAAAACTAATGTTAATTTTGTATTTCGCAAATAAAGATAATTACAGAAGACTCTGTAGAAATAAATAAGCATCTTTTATTGTTTTTATATATATTCTTTCTTACACATGTCTTTAAAATATTTAAAAACATATTTATATTTTTTAATACTAAATTATATTTGCTTGATTTTACTTATCTTCTTTATATAAAGCTACACTTATTATTATTACTCTTTTCGTTCTACTCGATATTATAATGAGTATGTTTATAATATGATATGATCCTTTATAGATAAAATAAATGTGTTTTGCACAGCATTTTTCGGCATTTTGATTTGAATCAAAATTTATAAAAATTTTTATATTACAAATCTTAGAAATATTTTATAACTATAAATTATGCAAGAGTTTATACTGATCTTTTGAAAAACATATTTACTTCATGCAATTTCTATCTCGTAATAGGTTCATGATACAAAAATAGTAATAAAAACATAAAAACACAAAATAAAAAGATAAAGTTCATAAATTTTATTTTTAAAATAGTTATTAGTTTAATGTATATCATTTTAATTCTTTAATATTTTTATAACTTATTTATAGTTTATTTGATACTTTATAAAAATATTATGAATTATATATTTTGATCAATACAAAAACAGTATAAAAAGTCTGAATTTGGGGATAAAAATTAAGCTATCACATTCGGTTGATCCGGTTAACGATCTCAAACATCTAAGATTATGTTCAAATTTTTTCTGGCCGCAATTTATTTGCTGCTAGTAAAAAATTTTACTTTTTTTATAAATTTGGGTGATTTTTCAGTTACTATTGTATAATTTCTCCCTATAATGATTGAAATTATGCGTATTGTATTTAGTTAAAACCTTAAAATTTTTTATCCGTTATATAAACTACGTGAGGAATGATTTTCAATAATTGATGAAGCATTTTGTTAATATTTTTGTGTTTCTTGAATTCTGGAAAAAGAAAATTCTTTTAAGGGTAAATGTTCAAATCTGAATCACAAAAAAAGATGAAAATAGAAGCAAAGAAAATTTAAACAAATAATCAGATATAGTATTGTTTTTGTAATTGATAAAATTGAAAACATTATATTTTTTCAATATTTTTAGAATGGATTATAAAACCATAATTAAATAATATTTTAGAACATTATGTTGATCATATAAGAAGAATATGTTTCAAATGCGGGAAGTTCGAATATTTGATGTATTACAAAATAATTTGAGTAGAGATGATGCATCCATACTGCCCCCCAGAGAGATATAGGAGATAAAAAAAATGATTAAACAAAAGGGCTAGAAAAATTAATTTAACGAAAGCTAAAAAAATGTAATTACCAATATTAACCAAAATATAATGTTTAAATTTTTTGTAAAGTTTACTTTTTATTTTTAAATTGCCGTACTCTCACTTTTAATGTATTTGACCTGCAAAATATCTTATTTTCGATTGTGTTACCGATATGAATACGCGCAGTCTCAATAGATATACAACACATAATGCCGTCTGGAAAGGCATTTCTTTCAAAAAAGAGAATTCTTTGAACACATTAAAATAATATGTTTTGAATTATATGTATATATTATAAAATTTTAAGATAAAAAAATTGTGATTGGGAGTATTTTCTATGTTTTTCATAACCTAGGAATGATTTATCACATAAGATTCAATTTTTAATACTTATAACTGAATTTTTCATCCTTTTTTATTTGTTTCTAAGCTAAAATTTTAAAATCATTATAATTTATCACTATACTATCCGTTATCTTTGGAAGTAAAATGTATTATTTACGAATTAATTAATATAACACATTTCGCTTTTAATTAAAAGACCGCTACATTCCACAAATTTTTAATTCTTAAAATCGCTTCAAAATCACAAGCAATGATGATACGGTTGGATGTTGCTTTCTATTTTTTGAACCGGGAAAAACTTTGAAGCGCTTATATAACTTTTCTGTGAATATATTAGCACATTTTCTTTTGTAAAAAATTTATATAAAACATCCAATAGGAGAGTTTGCATATCTTTTGGAAAACAAAAAAACTTTCGTTAATTTCTTGATCAATATTTACACATGTTTCGTCACAAGATGCTTAGAATTTATTGTCTGAATCACTAATAAATACAATGTTGATCACAAACAGATAATCATAATCAAGAAAGAATACAACAAATTTTATAAAAAACCAATTTGTTTTGTTTTTTTTTTGTTATTTAAAAAATTATATCGTAAAAAAATTTAAAACCATTATTTCTTTAATCGTATACAATATTCAACTATCATTGAAAAAAATAATTAAATTTTAAAGTCTTTAAAAAAAATTTAAAATTATTGATGATGATTGAACCACGATTTCATTCATAAAATTGTTGCATTTTTCCGAAAAGATTCAAAAATATTATTGGCTAATATGATATAATTTTATGTTTTGATATCGTAATTTCTTACGCAATCTTGTTAATACAATTTTTTTTGTTGTTAATTAAAGAAGCAAATATTTAAAAAAGAAAGAAAAGCAATTTTCACTGTTGCAATAATAGATAATAAGATACTAAATTTATAATAAAAATTTTTAAAAACTTAAAGTAAATTTATATGTTATTGTATATTA
>AFBI03000002.1:48479-102851 GCA_000230595.3 Edhazardia aedis USNM 41457 | reverse complement strand
TCATTTATACTGCTAAAATTAAAATGTTGAATTACTGTCGTGTAATCTAAAAAACGAGATTCGGATTTTCTATTTATGAAATTTCCTAAAAATTACAACCAATAATTTTTTTCGCAAAAATTTCACGAAAAATAGATCGGAAAATCCGGACCAAAAACAAACACAATCAAATCAATTTCCATTTAAACAAAAATGAAAAAAAGACAAATGAAAAGGAACTTTTGGTGGAAATCCAGGAATAGTAATGCCAGCGTTATTAATATGAGTAGATGGGCTGACGAAAATATTAAAAAGAAATAGAGAAGAACGAATTAATTCCTGGTATGAATATTTTTTATAAAGATTTCTTGAATAACTCCTTTCCTTAGAGTTGTTGAAATCGTTAACGCCACTGTTCTTGAATTCTCTGTTTATTTGAATGCTCTCTGGTGTCTTTACCATTTTTATTAATATAATATTTTAATTTGTGGTATTTTTTTATTTGGCGAAATCTGATTGGTTGTTTTAATTCCACATTTTTTGTACCCCTTTTTTGAATTGTGCAGCAAGCAAAAGCTGCTGCGGTAACTCAAAGAATTAATTAATAAAAAGCACTTATCAATAACAGTTTCCTTATTTAATATTTGCTTAAATAATAGTTTTGGCTTTTTATTTGATAGTCCCGTCAGTTTTTATATTTGGTATTGATGATTGTGTTTATAAAAACACGTATAAAACAGTCAATATTTATAGCTTTAAATGATCGATCAAATTCTATATTTTATGCAATAATAATTCATTTATTATGGAACAAAAAATGTTATTGTAATGATACTTTGTGTGTGCAACCCATGAAACATGTACATTTTTTATGACAATATGTTTAACGAACCATAGTACAATTATATGTATTTTGCGTAAAATATATATATGTTTCAAAATTATAAATTACTCTTATTTCAAAATATTTACCAAATTCGGTTAGTTTTTCCAACAAAAAATATTAAAAAATTATTGAACTTCGTTTTAAATGTATATCGCTTGTATTAATATGCCTAGTATAATGAAATCATTATAATTTTTTGTGTTAAATGCGTATTTTAATATTATTTTAATAAATTAAATTAGTATTTGATACAAATTTTTTAAAATAAAAGGAGAGAATCTAAAAAAAATATAAACTTAAATAACGTACAACCTTTATTGATATATAACTGTGGCAAAAAGTGGCTCACAAACGTATATTGCGCGCAATATACTGGGTGTACCTCCAAACCACGGTTTACCTACCATAGTTTACCGCTTTAAGTCTATAAAAGGAGATGAACATGAACCCAAACATGAGGAAACCAACAAACGATGTGGAAATAAATATGAAGGATGTAAACAGTGACCGCTGGAGTTACCCCCGCACTCATAAATTAAACCATGTTAATAAACACTATTACTCCAATCTTTCCAATTAGTGTTTATTCTTACGCCACTCAACCAGGTCACCCGATGATTATGGCAATAGTATTTTGTAATTTAATTGAATAACACATTATAAAGTTTCTCATCTACTTAAAACAAGACCATTTTTAACTAATCAAAACTTTGAAGTATTTGTTGTGGAAGAACATAAAGCGAGACGTTTTAAATGTTATTTATGAAGTGTTGCATCGCCGTAAGCAATAAAACTTGCGATTAGATGTAACCTCATCTAAAAAAGGAGAGAGCCGAGAATGAATTCCTATCAATTCATTAACGGATATATTATAGAAGGAGCATTATATGTCTTAAAAAATACTCTTAAACCTTATACACTTTTTATTTTATATAACAAAGTAAACAGGATTTCAATTAATAATATCCTTTGAATATACTTTTAATAGAAAAGTTGTGGCCACTCCGTGCTTTTACCACATTTGTGATTCTATGTTCAAATAAAAAACAAAAATAACGACCTTAATTGGTATACAAAATAAAAAATACAATATAAATTTAATTTAGGTATCAATAATTTCGTATAGAAAATATTATTTGCTTCAATATTTTAGCCTGTTGATAAATATTAGGATTTAAATAAGACAAAAACCATTTAATAATTTTATATGCTATAGATGTACATATAAAAAAACAATAGCTATATTCAGATTTCAATCTTCTGTTGAAAAATATGTAAAGGCTTGTTATGTGTTAGAATAGATCAAAATAAACACACGAAAAACAATTAGAAAATAATCAAAAAAATAAGGTTGTTACAAATTTTTTCAATAATTTTTCTTATTCTAAAATTTATTTTTTTTGCTCTAAACTCTAAAAAAAAACATATAACGAAAAATATTTCTGTTTTCTTGGAAAAAACTTATATATTTTAAAAAACAAATATACGGAAAAACAATAAACACAACTTTAGTGAAAAAACGTCTTAAAACAGTAACACAAATAGAAAGTATTAGAAAATTATCGATTTTTATTATTTTAATTTTTTTCGAAATAATTTTCATCCTATTGTATAAACTTTAAGTTGTAAATAAAATCTTATATTTTTTTCTTGGAAAAACGGAATCGATTTTTGAAAATAGATTACCAGCTTGAAAAAAAATCCTATCTTTGACTCTATAATCAACAGAATCGATGGTACATTCTCTATAAGAAAAATAACCATTATAAATTTCGAAACCATTGGTATGAGATAAAAATGCTTTATCTTTTATTCTGAAGAATTTTTTAAAACAACCATAGTTTGCTACTAAGAAATTTCGAGGCAAATAAATATTTTGGGAAAACATGTTGCCTATATCGATGTGGGATCTTGAGCCAACATAGCAGTTCAGCGAAAAAAGATTATTTGACATGATTGTAACCATCGGTTTGATTACACAATTGATATCGAAAAAATTTTGATCGTCAATTATTGTGTGAAACATGGAGGTTCTGAACCATGCGTCGAATGAAACTAGAGCGTATTTTCTATAAACATCAATTCTATCTAATATTTTAGAAGGCAAATGTCCTTCATTAATTATAACTTTTTCTTTAAGAATATTGTTGTTGCCTATATAAGTGTTGCTACCAATAAGTGAATCATTTCCTATGAAAGTACCTTCACCAATGTATGAGTTCTGATAGACGGTAGTATTATCTAAAATTGTAACATTTTGTCCGAAATATATGTTGTCAAAAATGGTACAATCCGCGCCTATTAAAACATTGTTTTCCCAGTTAAATTCACATGATTTTATTATAGCATTTCTATGTACAGCAATTCTCAACAATGGATGTTTAATTCTACGATAAACAACAAAATCGTCATGTATAAGTGGAATATGAAATTCGAAAAGTTGTGAATTTTGAAAGATTTCGTGTGCTGTGTAATCTTTGTATTTGGCAGTAGTAGGTGACCATCTATCAAAATCATTTTGCATGTATTCTAGTATTCTTAAATATTTCACCGGAATGAATTCAATGATAGATTTTTGTGAAATTATAGAATGCCGAGTAAAATCAAGCATATATAATCTGTCTCTTATTATTTTATCGTATTCATCTCTATTTAGGTTACTTGTTCTGATTTTAATGTTTTTTTATGATTCAATATAAATTCTAGCATTTTGTTTTTTTCATCTCCATTAGCAAAACCTAGGAGATCATCTTTGACGCAAAAAAAAGTTTTTTTTCTGAGTAATTCGATATGCTGCGGATTTTTATAATAAAGATTAAGTAGATTAACCGCTTCTTCTAATTTCTGGTTCGCTTTACGATAATTTATTTCTGAATATTTATCAGTGTCTATTATATCGCTACAGATTATGTATTTGTCAATATAATAGTTGCAAATTTCCATTTTTCGTTCAAAAGAATCAAAATCATCATCATTTTCTAGATTAAACGGTGATATTGATTTTTCTGAAAAATTACAAGGAATTTGTGGATTTTGCTTAGCGGTTTCATCACCATCATTTGCATTTTCATTATTGTGTAGATGAAATCTTTGACTAAAGACGGTGTTTTTCTCGTATATATTACAACTATTGTGGTTTTGAGAATTTTGATGCGGTGTAAAATCGTTGGGTGGAATGTTATTAATCCATGATTGAACTTTTTGATGCACTGAAAATTCTTCCATATTCGCAATGTCAATAACTTGCGGAAGAGTTTTTTGATGTGATGGTGCATTTTTATCATCTTTAATATTTTTATCATGTGAAAAATCCTTTTGATTTGGTTTAAAATATTCAATGCCGTTTACATTTTGATCTATAATTTCAATTTTTTGATTCGATGAAAAATTATCATTATTTGTAATTTGCTCAGCATTTGCTTTGATTTTTTGATTAGAAGAACAATTTTCTCCGCTTTTAATAGTATTAGGTGTTTTTTGTAGTTGTTTTTTGCAATGGCGATATATTTGACGGAGCAGATTTTTTACGATTCGATTTTTTATTTTTCTTTAACGGCTGTGTTGTATTGTTTACTGATTGTGATGGAATATAAGTTGAAGAGTCTGTCTTCTCTTTCGGTAAAATTGAATTTCCTTTGTTTTCTTGGAAATTCGATTGTTTTTTATCTATGAAATCAACTGTTTGTTCTGTTTTTAGGCTTTCAACAGTGCTTTCATTTGCTTCAACTACGGTAGATTTATTTTCAAAATTTTTCATAGAATCAATTAAAATTTTTTGTGGTTCCGAACATGATATTTTCGTAGTTGGTGAACAGTTATCTTCCAAAGAAAAATTTTTTATTTTTATCAAATTTAATTTTTCTTCTGATTTGGAATCTGACTGTATGTTTTCAGCTTCTGATTTGCTGGTCGGATTCTTCGATTTATATGGTTTAAAATTTTTAGATATGATAAGAACACTCCTCGGTGGTCCTGTTTTAGGCAAATTTTGAATATCAGATTGCAAATTTGGTGTTTGATTGACTTTGTTTTTTATTTCTGCTGGTTTTTCCTGTTCTTTCTCCGCTATTTCTGGCGAATTTTTGCGATTATCTGGCTTATTATTTTGTATTAACAACGAATTTTTAACACCGTCTGATTTTAATGATGAAACTGCACTATTAATTTTCGAAAAATTTGAAATCGAACGTGGACTTGCAACATGTTGTGGTTTGGTTTGCGGCAAAAAATTGGGATGAATCCAAGATGGGTGACATGCAGGATGATTTTCTGCGTTTGTCTGTGGTAAATATGAAAATTGATTTGGATATTGTTTTGTTTCAAAAAAAATAACGTTTTGTGGATTTATGGGAACTGGTTGAGTTGAATACATGATGCAATTTTCTTGAAAATCTGCGTTTGGTTGTTGATTTGCGCTTGGTGGCGATGATTGGCGCAGTATCTGATACTTTATGACATTTGCAGGTAATTGTGATGTTACCGGATGAATTTCATTGTAACAAGGATGTATATTTTGTTGATCAGGTGATTTTATTGTACGTTGCTGATACGACAAATTTATAAAATTTTGCGGATAAGAAGGTATTGTCTGATTTTGTAAGTGATAAGAGTATGTGAAATTTTGATGATAAGGTGATAATCCTTGATTTTGAGGAAGTTGTTGATGCGAAATATTATTTTGTGTTGGAGAATGAATTGAATTTTGAAACAGTGGCATGTCTGAGTTATTATTACCTGTAGGTGAGATTACTGTATTTTGAGCATATAATGGCTGTTCGGAATTAGGATATGAATATACTCCTTGGTATGCAGGGAAAAAAACCAATTGCTGGGAATATGGCTGACAATTTGGATTTTCTGTGGGATATAAATTTTGATAAATTGTTGTGTTTGGATCATGAACAAAATTTTCTTGAGTAGTTTGAATATAAAAAGGTTGATTTCCTTGGTTATATGCTAAATTTACACCTTGAAAATAATTCTGTTCCACGCTTTGGTGATATACTGGTTGCAAAGGTTCATCAATATGTTCGTTCAAAGCAAAAGTCTGATGATAAAACGGATCACAACATTTATAGACTAAAAAATAGGAAATAAATATTTTTAGTCTCGAAAAAATTGGTAAATTTATTTCATGTGGAAAATTCTGATCCTCTATCATTCTTTTCTCTTATTTTTATAAGGATTAAATATAAAAAGATTTTTTATTATCAAAAAAGTCATAAGTTAAATAACACTAAAAAATTTGCATTTATATAATAAACTATAAACTGATAACCAAAGATTTTTTAAAAATTATAAATTTTTTTACAATTTTTAAGCATATAGATTAAAATGATCTGTTTTATTTTTTTAAAACTTTTTATTCGCTTTACATACTCCATTATTTTATATTGGTTTGCTTTGAAAACACGTATAATGTCTTTTTAAGTAATGTTTTACCATATATGGAAAACATTTTTTTATTTAAAACGCAATTAAATATGATGAAACATTCTCCTTGTATGATTAATGAATAATTGTATATAATTACTGAAATTATACCTCCTATATAATGCAAAAAAAAATTTTAGTATAGTTAATTTATTCTTTTTTATCTTTTATTCGCAATGTATTAGTATGCAAATAGATCTGTTTTTATTTTTTTCTATAAAAAATATATTAAGCCATGCATTATTATTTAGAAAATGTTTTTTACCTTAAAATTTTTGGTGTTATTTTCTCAATGAGGAATTTTTATTGTTGAATAAATCCTTTTGACTACTTTATAAAAATTATTACCAATAAATAAAACTTCAAAATAAAAGATACATTTTAAACCAGAAAAAAATATCTATTACATTAGAACTATTTTAATATATAAATTTTTATAATTTTTTTTTAATATAAAATATTGAAAAATGTAAAAAATATTGCACATGTTGTAATTTCGGCTGAATCTAATTGTTCGTTATATTGAAAAAATATAAAGTCTAATAAATTAATTTTTTTACTTACACAAATATAAGCATTTGATAATAAATAAGAGCTGTTGATTATTTTATAAGCATTTATAACAATGAATTTTTTGCTTGAATAATTTTTTATAGAAAAAACGATCAGCTTTGATAATCATCATTATTGTGTGTTCTACCACCAAAAAAATTAAACATCTTTTATAAATAAATAAATAAATTAAAAACAATCAAAATAAGTTCGTTTAATCATTTTTATATATATACTGCCTCGTTCGACGAACACTTATGGCATTATCTTTTGTATAATTCATATCAAGATTCCTTTTTAGCTCACTCTTCAAACCGATATTTAGTTGTGGCAACTACACAAACCTTTAATTTATTTCTCTTAAAGTATAAACTTCAAGATGTTTTATTGCAAAAATTTTCTTTAATTCAAAAAAACAGTGCAACTACATAAATGTTACAATAACAATGTTAATCAAGAAAAAATTATAAAGATCATAGTAAATAAACGTGTTTCTAATAAGAGTTACAAAATTTCTAAAATAATGATATACACGAATAAAAAGTTTTGTAATTTTTTTTATCGAACCACTATTAAATACTATCACGCAGCAAACCTCTATCACCCCAAAACGATTATAAACAATATTCATATTCGAATATTTTTAAATGATGAAAGCATATAAACTTTGGTGAATGATAAACAATTTAAATGAAAAAAAATATAGAAATTTAATATGTCTAACATTAAAGCAGCATATTTTTGTTTGATGTGTTCTCGTTGTGCAAGCCAATACATAAAATATAGGAAACTTTTACACAAAATAGCAAAAATTTAAAAAGTCAAAATATGAACAAAATGCCACACATTAAAAAAATTTAATCCTTAATCTTTATATAATCCAATAAAATATATTTTTTATTTAATTATTATCGCATTCAAACCCTCATAATCTGCATCAGATAAAATTTTTTAATGCATTTTATGACAGAATAATTATGAATTTTTATCCAGCAAATTATCGAAATTTAAAGTTTTAATGTAAAAATTGTAAGTTTTTTAATATCAATGCATAATATAATCCAAATTTTTTACTTTTCGTGCTTTTAACAATATGCTATATTTTTCATACATACATACACATATATTTGTATATATATCGTTTAAAATAATAAAATTGATTTTTGTGAGGAATTCAATCACAAGAAATAATTTAATTCAAATATATGTCTTATGAAAATTTCCCTGCTACCTTTCGTTTAAAAAGCTGATTGCATTTGATTTTGGCTGTTTTTTTAGAAATAACTGTTAATCAGTTATTGATATTAAAAATGAAAATTTAATGCATTTGTTGATAGTTTATCAGTTTATCAGTTTAGCTATAAATAAAACGGCTTTCATTAAGTTAGAAAGCATGATAACTAACAAAAATATCATAGGTTAAATGAATGTTCACATAAAAATTTTATTTTCATATTCAGTTTTTATTCTTTATTTGTATGGCTCTAGACAACAACATCTAGAACAAGACAATTTAAAAAAATAAAATTGTATTAAAGGTTATTACTACAAAAATATTTGTTTGAAATGTGGATTTAAAAATCAAATTTATAATATATTATGCATATGTTTTGATAAAACAATTTGTTTATAATAATAGATTGCTTTTATTAAAAATATAAAAAAAACATTATAAATAAATCCTTTTTGTTATTAATCGTTAAGAACTAACTAATATTTTTTTCATAAATATTCTGTTATAGATTTAAAAACAAAACAAATATTGCTAATGATATACAAAAAACATATTTTGTTTTAAGATGATTTGTTCATGGCGGTGAAAATTCGGAAAACATACATTAATAAAGTAGCTTATTAAAAATTTAAATACACAAATATTTAATCACTTTCTTTGTAATAAAATTAGATAATAAATAATATATTTGATTAGTTAGTTTACTTGTAAATTCATAAATAGGGTTCTAAATTTCGTATGAGCAACATTTTTCTTAAAAAAAAATTTGAAATCTAACGCATAAAAGAGTATTATTTGTATTTTTTTATTTACCATTGTATAAATATTTTTAATTTATAAAACTAAAAATAGAATATGTAAATTTACGTCTATATGTGTATTTTTATTGAAAAAATCCAAATTTGTTATTTTCAGTTACACGTTTTACAATAATTCGAGAGGAAAAAAGATAAATTCAAAACAAAAACATCATAACAGTTTAAAAAAACATTACAATTTCTTTATAATATTGTCCGAAATTCAATAAAAATGTTATAACCCTTGCATTGTGGAAAAAATTATTATTTTTATTGTCAAATTTACAAATAAAGTCTTATTGTATACTTAGGGTTTTAAAGTATTACAAATAAAACAAACCCTGTAGTAAAAAGAATATTCGTTTATTCCTAAAGTATATAGCTTAGGATACTTGCTAAATTACTAAATGGTTTTAAATTTAATGTCGTATGGATTTGCTTATTTTTACAATAATTTTTGGTGATTCTATGACAGAGTAGATAGATTAACATTAAATAAAAAATAGTCTAATAAAAGTTTTAAAAAATAAAAAAACAAAAATATATCTATTAAAATAACATAAAAAGCTAAAATAGGAAACGAAGAATTTTACAAGGTCTTTAAAGAGTCATATAATATTAAGAATATATATATATCTACGATAAAGGTTAATACTGAAATTCAGCATTATTCAAATACACATGTAGCAATATTTGATTCTGTATATTATATGATTAAAAAATTGCTAATCATATATAGATGAAAAAACATTTACTAATTATTTGTTTTCACTAAAGAGAAAAAAATATAAATTTTTTATATATTTGTAACACGATAAACTGCATAAAAAAATGTCAATAGACAAAATTAAAAGCAAAAATGTAATTAGAAATCAATTTATAATATATTTTACGATAGATACTTTCCGAAATTTCTCGGTTTCAATGTGAGTGGCGCAAAATTTTCTTATAGATACACAAGGGAATAATAAGTCGTGTTTTTAATAAAAGCCATAGGTGCACAGAGTTTTGCCAGCGGTCGCGATCAGTTTTAGTTAATCAATTGTTCTCTCTTTGCTTTTATTTTTGTCGACCATAAGGGTACAAAGAAATAAAGAATCTGAGTTTTTTGATATACCGCTGCGATATTAAGAAAAGAAAATCATTATTTATGTAGTTTGCTGTTTTACTATATTTTGATAACAAAAAAACTATTATTTAACAGCATATCCATTCCATTTTTTTTTGTTTTATGCATTGAACCTTATAAAATGAACCCATTAATGTATGTAAATATATATTTCTTTTAAATATTAAACAAAATGTATCTAACCGGTATAAGAGATTGTGGTATAGCATACCACATAAATATTATTAAGTTTATTAAAGTGTTATTGTTTATAGTTTATAGTTTATAATGAAATAATATAATATTTAGAAAATATAATTCATTTAAATTGCTTATTATAAAAAAAGAGAATTATTTTTTTTACAATATAATTTCTAATATTGTGATTACCTTATAAAGCAACATGATTATCAAGAGATAACACAGATCACAAAAAACTATTTAAGTTGTAGAATAAAGAACAAAAAAAAGAGAGAGAAGGAGAAAATGTACAGCCATAGTAGTAGAAATAATAGTAATAGTAAAAATAATAGGAATAATAGTAATGATAGTAGAAGTATAAATAATAGTAATAGTAATGATAGTTATAAATTGAATTATAATGATAAATATGTAAATAAATTTTATAATAAAAAATGTTTTAGTATTTTAGAATTTTATTATAAAAATAACAGTGTCCCTGTGTTACAGGACAGAGACAATAATATAGAATTTTGTATAATGGCAATATATAGTCATATTATTTCACAATTTTTTTAATAAGGACAATATAAAGAACATTAGATTGACATGTTTTTTTGATTTAAGACGACAAATATGTAATTTATTTGATTATCACATATTAAATTGGTATACATCGGCAATTTATAATCAAGTTTAATAATTCGAGTTTCGTTTTGAAATAATATAATAATATATATATTATTTGAATATACATAATGATTGATCGTGATGCAATTAGCACCTATATTAATGTGAAAAGCGGGTTTTTATATTTTAAGGTTCTATAGTATTTATTACAAAGTTAGCTATGACATCAAAATAGAAAATGTTTATTTTTTCATCACATATAAAACTATCCCAGACGTATTACAAGCACTAATGCAAATTTTTATAAAGTATAAAGAGAATATCTTATTTAACTTTAAAAATCATAAGATATGGTAGCATATTATGTGTGATGTCAATGTATTAAATAATTATTATACCTGTATTTTCATTATTAATTGTTTTTTCTCGAGGTTTTTTTATATTTATTTTTAAATATTAATAGAATTCTTATGATATGATTTTCTAATATCAGATATTCAAACACAATTTCTTATATCAAAAAATGTATTTTTTTGATACCAAGTTATCATAAGAGAACATATAAAATATTTTTCTTGGCACGATTTTTTCAACTTTTTAATCAGTAAAAATTTTTTATGATGAAAAAAGTGTACAGGTAAAATATTTTTTTATAATTTTAAAGAAATATAAATTTCATTTTATGTGTATTTGTGTTCAAAATCAATTTTTTCTGCACAGCCCAAAATTTTCTTCCAGTTATGTAACATCTAATTAGTAAATAAAACAACTAATATATATTTTCAAAAAACAAAACTTAAATACAATTTTAGGTATTAAACGTTTTTTTTATTATTAAATAGAAAAAAATAAAAAAATTTCATCGAGAATATAAATTGTAATTATAAATTGTTATTTTTTTATATTTTTTGCAATATAATTTTTTTACACAATAAATTATAATAGAACAGACATAGCGTTAAATCTTAATTTTTTGGTTTTTTATAAAATAATTGAAGTTATTCTTAATTACAAAATTTTACGTTATATATAATTAAAATATTTATTTTAAAAATTGCATTATGATAAATACGACTTCGTTTAAAATAAGTATTGGAAACAATTATATTACTGTTTTTTGTTTTTATGACTTTTTCTGAAATTTATTCTTTAATACTAAAGTTTTTTTATCAATAAAAAAATATGTTTATATAATAGCAAGGAAACAGATATTTCATTAATAAAATTATTTGATCGAATAACTAAGAAATGTGGAATACATTTTTTGTTAAATATGACTTTTATACTTGACCTTAAAGTTTTATTGCAAAAAATTTATTTACTTTACGTGACAACAAGTCAAAGAGAATATATTGTTATTAAATCAACAATAAATACCGAAAAAACAGCAAAAATTGTCAGTAGAATATTATAATTTTTGCTGTCTATTTTATACACAAACCTTATTATTTTTATAATACTGTATGCTTTTATATAGTTTAACAAATAAATAAGAAAAAATTCGCAGTTTCAAACGTTTCAGAACACAAAAAAATCTACTGTTATTAAGTTACTCTGAATTACAGAACAATAAAAGATCATGGTGTGTAATTAAAAGTTAGTTTCACAAATCAAGCTATGTATTTAATATGTGTTGTTTAAAGATCATAAATAAAATTGAATAAATTTTTATTTAAATAGTTTATCTTAATAAAAAACATAAAAGTGATTTTATTTGTATTATTTATCTAAGTAAAATAAAAAAAAATATTTTTTTCAGATTTAAAAGTAATTTAACATGAATTTGTTATATTTTTATAATGATATGTTGTATTCATTCAATTTTTACTATAAGTTATTAAGAAATTCATAATTATGATCAAGTGTTTTTTTCGGCAAACAAAACTATGTTTTTATATTAAAATTTGACCTACAATATGAAAAAATCAATATCTTTAAATAATATATTGAAGTACTCTACCACCAACACGTAAAGGAAAAGAAAGGTTATTTTAAATTAGCTTCGTTTTGATAAAAAGAAAAAATCGTAAAACCGAATTAAAAAAGTTCGCATTTTAGAAAAAAAGAAGAATTAAAACAAAATAAAATTGAGAAACCATCGAGAGCAACAGTGGTATAGAAAAAAGAGATGCACAGACAATAAAGCGCGGGAGACACCATAGAAGCACAATCCCTCTAACCGACATACTTTGGACAAAAATTCTTTGCTTACTCTAATAAATATGAAGTAATATAAAATAATTTTCTTATTTTTGGTTTTTTCAGTAATATTTTTATAAAACTTTTTTAATTATTTACTATTTATATTTTATTTCCGTTTAAATCGAATATATAATATGAAATCTATCTAAAAACAAAAGATATGATTGGAATTAGTTCAAAAGATAATAAGAAGTATATTCGTAAAAAATTTTTATATTTTTTTGATAGTAAAGAATACAATATAATGTTTTGTTTTATTAATGATATAAAATACGCTGTACATATTTTTCCAAAATCTAAAATATATATTATTTTATAAAAAACGATTAATATCAAATTTGTAATATTACACTAAGATAATAATGATATTATTCTTTTTTGTACTTAAAAATGTTATTGCACGATAGAAAAAGATAGCCAATTAATTAAAGAAGCAACTAAAAACTCAAAATTATGCTTGTAGCGTTTGTCTTCTAAAACATTTTTTTAAAATATTAATATTTAATTTTTTTTCATAATTTTATTACCAGTGTATGTAAAAATAAGAAGTTTGAATATATAGATTAATATAGAACACAATTTTACTGCTCGATACTTACAGTATATAATTAGAACCATTTTTTTGTATTTATAAGCACTCTTTTTGGTGATACCATGAGTCAGGATCATCTTCACGGTATTGCGGTTTTGTATTTCTGTGTTATATTTAAAAATTTAATTATGAGCTATGTTTTTTCAAATCTACATTTCCTGTATTCACAATTTCTTGATTTTTATTTGATCAACAAACAGATGTTTTGGTTTTCTTTTTCTTTTTTGTATTTGAAAGAATTCCTTCGTATCAAAGTATGCAAAAATTCGTAGCTAATAAGTCTGAATAAAAACAGGCATTTAAAGATGTTATGGTTATACAAGAACGGTATAAATGGAAATTTCAAACAATAAAAAGAAATAAAGACTCAAAGATTTATATATGGAATGAGATTTGGATTATTTATCAAAAGATGCATGAAATTCATATTATTAATAGCATAAATTTATTGATTCTTATCGTTGTAAAAAATTAAGACTTTTTCATATTATAAATTGTTTAATTATCATTAAAACATTTATGCTGTAAATTTTAGTAATGACAAAAATTTATAATAAAATAATTTGAATAATTACAATCACAATAAAAATTATTTATAAAATTGGTAAGATTAAGATAAGAAAGATTTTTTTAAAAAAGATCTCAATGTGAAGAAAAAAGAAATTCCGAAACAATAAAAAAATTAGCATTTAGGAATATTAAAAGTTTGCATATTTCCCCATACAGGTCTATATCAATATTTTTTGATGACAAAAAAAATCAATCTTTCTAATCTCTCGATAGCTCGACATCATTATCTTAAATCATTTTTTTAAGCTGTTGATTATGTTGGTTTTATTGAATGGTTCCTGAGAGTTTTCGTCAGGATTTTTAGATTTACTTTTATTCTTCATTTTCTCCTCTTCTCTCCTTCTATATCTTCAATCTCTATTTAAATCTTTATTTGATAAATTAATTAATTTATCAATTTCAAATAATTAAAACATTTTAATTATATATTAAAAATATAGATTAAAATTATAATGCTTTTTAATTTTAATTAAGATAAATTAATTTTAATTATCTTCTACGTCAGATGTCATTATTCCTCTATTTGGAATTTGACATTGCGTACATCTGACATAAGCATTCTCTTTTTTCGATGATATATCTAAATTACTCTATATTTTTCTTTTTTAAAAAATTATTATCAAAAATTTATTCTACGCTCGAGGACATAATTTTTGTGTTATAAAATTTCTTAAAATCAAACTTTTATGTATTTTTTTTTTTATTAATTCAATGTCTCATGTTTCTTCTTCTTAATGTTATAATACCAATAAAATTGTTGATAAAAATAAAAAAAACACCACTCTTAAAACGTTAAATTGTTTTGCAGAAAATTTAGTGTTTCATCTATGGTAATTTTCTATTTGTTGTTATTTATATCTTTTTTTATCTAAAAGCCAGTATTATGCTCTTAATAATAACAAAACAGATTAGAATGTATTAGTGCATCATTCAAGGATTTTTTTATAACGATTAAAAGAATTCTTCTAGATATAATTTGTTTTGTTGTAAAGTTTTTATCGCTTTCATGAAAATTTTCGTTTCATCAAAGTGAAACGCGCAATAAATGTTGTTTTTTTAGCTATTATATAGATTAAACATATTTAAAACATATAAAGAACTCTTACGTCCTAAACGAACTAGACAAAACGAAGAGGCAGAAATTATGCAAATTAAAATAAATTTGTATAAAGGCAAAGATATAATTTGCCATAAAACGAAAAAAATAATTCTCCATATAAATCTAGTTGAAATGTGATTTTCAAAGTCACTTTCTGATTTTTTCTTTACTGTAATTGTATCCTTCATAGAATGAAAATTCACCAGACTTTTTTGAGGAACCATTTTGCTGATTAATATTATTTTTATGTGCAATAATATTTTTAAAGCAGGATTTGTGCTCAATTTGTATTCATTTATAATACTTTGGTTATACTTCAAGTATTTGTCTTCATTCCTTACAAGTGTCTTCTCATAATTTTTAAGGGAGCATATTTTATTTTCAAAATAGACGATTGAAATAAAAACAAAAAGACATAAAAAGACAGTGTATGTTTTATTTACGAAACCTAAAATTTAAAAGTATTCTATTGTAATTCAACACTTTTATTAATATTACTATTGTTTTTGGTTATCGTACATTTTAATTATAGCATTCGAGTAGATGGATACTCAGATATATAAACACCATTATCAAAAAATGCTGTTATTAGTGGATTTATAAACTAATAAAAAATATAGAATTGTGTTTTTTGTAAAAATATTATATGAAAAAACAATGTAATTTTAGGTACATATTAAATGTTTTATTGTAAGGAATAGTTTTATTATCTAATCAAGGAATCGTTTGAATAATAAAAAATATACAATTTGTGGATTGTATATAAATAATAAAATAGAATTATACATAATAAAAATGATATATACCCTTTATTCTTTTAAAAAAACTTTATACTATGGAAAATTAATAGTTTTTTTTTGATCTTTTGACAAAATATGTTGATAAATCTTTTAAGTAAATATATATTATGCTAAAATCAGGTTTTGTTTGTTGATTTATACTATGACAGCAAATATAATGCTGTTATTTTTATATATTTAAACCAGAATGATGATATGATATTGTTTTCAATTTTTTTTTCTAACATTATTTATGAATTGGGCTAGTTATGTTTTTAGTTGTAATATATGATTATTTCAAATTTTAAATTTTATGTTTCATATATAGCAGAAAAACAATATTAATTAGCTGATTGTTAAGAAAGACTATATTGTCTAGAAATAAATGAGGTATAGGCTTTTTAAAATACTTTAAAAAATTTTGTGGAAGAATATTGAACGAAATTATATAAATGTCCTTATGCAAATATTACTTCATAGTTGTTAATAAACATTCCGTAGGGTTAATAAAATTATCTATAAAGGAGAAAGGCGAAAATGAATGTCCATCAAATTTTAAGAAATTTAAAACCTGTAAAAAATCATAATGGACATTTGTAAAACTGAATCTCTTTTTAATAGACTAGATAAAGTTATTTTTGGTTGTGTTCCATTAACATCAATACAGAATAATATTAAGAGAAACGCTGTAGCCACACGATTTTCCTTTATAAGCTATAATTGGTTAAAAAAAGGTTGATAAAAAATTAATGTGTTACAATTTTGACATTTTTAATTTTTATTTTGAAAAAAATCTTGTATATCCATAAATTCCAATCAATATATATTTAAAAGAATGTTAATCGTACAACTAAAAATGCATTATTTTAAATTTTGAGAAAAAAATATTATCTTTTGTTAGAAATACCAAATTTAAAATTGCATATAATTGATATCTTAATATAGATTCAAAAAGAGATATTTTTAGTTCCTAAAATTAAAAATTTGCAATTCAACATATTAGAGAAATATAAAAAAATAATATTTCTTTGATTCAGTGTAATTTATAAAAAAGGAAATCTTTAAAATTAAACAGTCGAAATAAACGAAATTATGCAAACATGTAAATATCGCAGAGTAAAACATTATTAAAGAAATATTATTTTAAATTTATTTTATCACTCAAGATTTTTTAATTGTTCTTTAGTGAAAGGATTGAAAATCGGGGAAATGTTATTATTAATTTTATGATCTTGATCCAACAGTTGAAATTGATCTTTGAAGAGTGTATTTTGAACATTCAACATATTAAAGATCTTCTTAGAAGTTTCAGGAATGAATGGCTCAATCAAATCAGCGAGTAAATATATAACTGAGGCTGCTACGGAAAACATAGAACATTTTCTCGCCGGATTATTATTTTCAGGCAACGAAAAAATTTCTTGAACATATCCGTTAGCCTTGCTAGAAATTTCCAAGAAAACAGCAATACCGTTACGAATTTCGCATTTACTCATAACTGTTTTATATTTTTGGTAAAGTATGTTAATATCAGCTATGAACTTTTCATCATGGTTACTCAAAGTATAATTAACTTTTCCATTTTGATTTTTACTGATGAACTTGAGGGTTCTGTTAACCAAATTTCCGATATTATTGATTAAATCACTAGTTATTGTTTTTTTGAAATCGGAATACGAAAAGTTTGAATCTTTTGTTTCCGGCCTGATTTTCATTAAATAATATCTCCAGAAGCACGACGGACCAAAGCTATTATCGATCAAATCTGAGCCGAAAATACCGACACCTCTGCTTTTGCTAAATTTCTCGCCCTGGAACATTAGATATTCTGTGCAGCTGATAACATCAACAAGCTTGTAATTTTTTTTTGTAGCCAACAATATTCCAGGAAATACTATACTGTGAAAGGGCACGTTATCTTTGCCCATAAACTGGTAAAGCTTCGTGTTGTCGTTGAATATAACTTGTTCATAATCCTCATCCAAATATTGTTTTAGAAAAGTGAAATACCCGATTGGTGCATCAAACCACACGTAAAAAACTTTATCTTCGTAATCTTTTATAGGAACAGGAACACCCCATTTGTATTTTAAATCTCGTGTCATGCATCTGCTCGTTAATCCCAAATTCAGCCATTGTTTTGTTATCTCTTTCGAATTATGTGTCCACTTATCAAAAGTTTTTTCGCAAAATTTAGAAATCTCATCTTGAAGTTCATGTAATTTTAAATACAAGTGCTTTGTTCCTTTTAAAATAGGATCATTTTTGCAGAGAACACATTTTGGATTAACCAACTCCGTGCTTTTCAATAGAATTCCACATCCATCGCATTGGTCGCCTTTTGCCTTGTCGCTCAAACATTTATAACAGGTTCCCTCAACAAACCTGTCTGCTAAAAACACCTTACAAGCGCTACAAAAAAACTGATCACTCGTTTTTTCTTCAAAATATCCGTTATCATAAACATTTTGAAAAATCTCCTGTACCATTGTTATATGCTCCTTGCAACTTGTTCTTCCAAAATAATCAAATTCAATATTGAACCAGTCGTAAATTTCTTTGTGCAATTTAGAATTTGTATCGCATATCTCGCGTGGGTGTTTTTCTAATTCTAAAGCTTTTATTTCTGTTGCGGTTCCATATTCGTCAGTTCCACAAATGTGGATTGTCCTTGTGTTGTTTTTCTTCAAGAATCTGTTGTAAACATCGCTGCTTAAAACACACCCAACGATATTTCCAAGGTGTGGCTGGTTGTTGACGTATGGCAACGCGGAAGTTATTATTGTTGTTGGTGTGTGGTTTTCCGGCATCTTTTTCTGTTTGGGTTTAAATTTTTTTTTAATATTAGACAATGTCATATTTCAAAATACCGTTGAAACGATTATAATGTGTAATATGTAATGTGCTGTATATGTTAAAAAATACGTAATTTTGTCATAATATTTTTATGTAAAATCACTCTCAAAATATTTTTTTGTAGAATCTGCTAAGTTAAAGAATTTTATTTTATTTTTTTGTAAAATCTGTAAAAATCAAGATTTAATTTTTTGTTTTTTTGTGAAATCTATCTTAAAATGTTATTTTGTAAAATCTTTAAATGTTATTAGAATTTTATTTTAAAATATTTTTTGTGAAATCTGTCAAATTTTGATGAAAAAAATCTTATGTGTAAAAGATGTTGTAGTTCTTTTCTTAAAATCCACAAAGGTTAAAGAATTTTATTTTAAAATATTTTCTGTGAAATCTGTCAAAATTTTATGAAAAAAATCTTATGTGTAAAAGATGTTGTAGTTCTTTTCTTAAAATCCACAAAGGTTAAAGAATTTTATTTTAAAATGTTTTTTGTGAAATCTGTCAAAATTTTGATGAAAAAAATCTTATGTGTAAAAGATGTTGTAGTTCTTTTCTTAAAATCCACAAAGGTTAAAGAATTTTATTTTAAAATGTTTTTTGTGAAATCTGTCAAATTTTGATGAAAAAAATCTTATGTGTAAAAGATGTTGAAGTTTTTTTTTCCTAATCAATTAAACATTTTTTTAAGAATGATAAAATTAAACATTTTTTTCCTAATCAATTAAACATTTTTTAAGAATGATAAAATTAACTTGAAGTTTTTTATAATTTTATTTATATTATGAAAAAATATTACTTCATAGAAAAATTAAAATCTCAAGATTCTTTTGAATTTGTGCTTATTTTTAGAGTAAAAAAATGAAAATCGTTCTATATTTATATTTTTCTCATAATAGTAATCAAAAAAACTCGCAAACAATTATGACTTTACATTTTCAACTAATTTTTTTCTATTCGCAAAAAAAACATCTGTATTAAATCACATTTACAAATTTATTCTTTATTTCTATATTTTTTCCAAAAATTGATAACAAATAACCTACAAATCAACGCAAATTCTAAATCGTCTACAATTTTTTTTCTAAAATCATCTTAAATTTATATCTAAATATTGCCCAAATTCTACAAAAACTCACAAACATAAAAAAATGATTGAATTTGAAAACAAGGAAGACGTAGAAATCCTCTTCGAAACATTGTTTCCAACAAAAAACCAAGAAGATTTATCGGCCGTACACAAACTAAAAAAACTATTTCTCAAGCAAATTGTTTTAAAGCCGAACAAAGAGAAAGAAAAAGAAATACAAGAAATGACACACAAATTGGCCGAACTCGAAGAAGAAGTCGACTTGAAAACACAGGAACTCGCATTTCTCAGAAAAGATCTTTGCAAAGAGATTCTTAAAGACTATCAAGCTTATTTGAAAGAGCTCGATGTTACAACTAAGCTGATACTTCCCCAATACGAAATTAAAAATTCCATCGATAATGTTGAATCCCAGGATTATAACGATATTAAAAGTTCGTGCAGTGATTTGCTGGCAAAAATTCGTGATGAATGTTTAGAATGCGAGCAGACTAAGATTTTGGTAAACGGTTTTGTTAGCAAAGGAACAGAGCTGCAAGTTAATCCTTTGATAAGAGCAAACGAATATTTTAGAAAATTTCACAAGTAAAAAATCAAATTGCAATTTCCTAAAAATACTATGTAAATTTACATTCACTAAATGGCTTTTTATAAGATCATACATTGTTTCAAATTTGAAATAACGTGTACACTCTAAAATAAAAATTATCCTTATACCGTACTTAAGTAAATATATATGTCTTTATATTTTAGATCTTTTATTCTAAGTATTATAGTAAAATATATCATAATAAACAATTATTTATCTAATTTTAAAAAGAATTTTTTGTATTTTAAAAATTTATAAAATACTAGTCTAAGTCAGATAAATTTTTGCAATACATTATTCTTCTTAATTTAAAAAGATCATGTGTGGAGAAAAACTAAATAACATAAAATATAAAGCTCAAAATTTGCGAATTGTTTGATTTTGAAGACATATACATCTATTATTGTTTAAGAAATAAAAAAATAAAAACAAATTTTGTATAGTTATGAGAATGTAGCAGAAAATCAAACAATATTCATTTTATTCCATATAATTGTGGTAAAAGGTGGTTCACAAACGTATATTGCGCGCAATATACTGGATTTACCTCCAAACCACTGTTTATCTCGCAAAGTTCTCTCCCTTAAGTCTGTAAAAGGAGATGAACATAAACCCAAACATGATAAACAAAAAACGATGTAGAAATAAATATGAAGGATATAAATAGTGATCGCTTGATTTACCCCGGAACTGATAAATTAAAACATGTTAATAAACACTATTACTCCAATCTTTCCAATTATTGTTTATTCTTACGCCACTCAACCATGTTACCCGATGAGTACGGCAATAATAAAGTTAATAATTAAAAATCTATAATTGAAAAAATGTATTGAAGATCAAAAATGAAATACAAAATACAACCATGAATAAATGTCCCTGAAATATTTTTTTCACTTTTCAAAACGACATTTATATTGAAATTTCTAGTAAACTACATACATAAAGCAATTGATAGCACAGTGGAGTTTGCCTCCTTTATTTACCACCTTTAGAGATATTCAAAGATTAAGCTTTCAAACCTTAATAAAATTACCAAATAAAGTAGAGTATGTGAAAGACCTAGCACGAATGGCCCTTCTGTGCATCCACAAAAGCTGTAGATAAAACTAAGTTTTATAGTTAAATTTTTTTTTAACCTTTACTACACTTTAATACGAAACTTACACCAGCCTCCAATTGAGTATACGATAATTATAAAATTTTTGATTTATATTTGACAAGATTTTTTCGCTAAATAAAATGCGCTTCTAAAAACTTTCGTTTATAAATTATTTCGTTATGCTTTTATTGTATAATAAAAATCATTAAAAAATATTATGATTAATCCTTAATTAACTAGCTTAATTACGAATGTTTTTATTGTTTAATTACATGTTTTAATCCTCATTATATTAAATATCTAGTCAATATAAAAATTTATGACTAATGATTGTCTTAAATGTTTTAAATGGTAAAATACACTAATTTTATATAATTATATTATATTCTGTATTGCATAATGGACAATATTTTTACTTTTTCCTTATAATTGGTGTAGATAATAAAGAGAGTATAGAAAAAATAAAAGATTTGCTGCTGCATATAAATTACATATTTGTAAATATTTTCGATTCAGCTCGGATCTAAATTAGAATTTGTTATTTCTTAAACTTTTTACAAATTTTATCTGTTTAATATTTTCATGTATTTGTAAATTGACTTTATTGATATTTGTTAAGATAAAAAGAATTATCGTTTCATATAACAAAGAGAAAGGTAAAATACGATACAGAAAATAATATTGCAAAAAACAAAGATGATCAGGTATTAAAATATATTAAAGGCAAATTTTCAGAAGATAAATTTGTAATATTATTTTCATGGAAAATGCTTATGATAAAAATATTTAAAATATATACCAAATATTTTTTTATTGAATTTTCTGTATAATTTTCTGATCTTTATATCTATCCTTAATTAAAGATTCTTTTTTTTCGCAATATGTCCTGTATTGGAGGAACATAACCAATTTTTAAAAAAACACCAAATACTATGTGGTAAATAACAGTACCACATACACCAACGACGCCTTTAGTGGTGTTCTGAAATATAATCCCCTTTTACTAGATAATATTTGGCCGCAAATTTTACCTCCATGCCCTAGATAAAAATAATAAAACCCTAAACAATAATGGATACAATAAGGCATGAAGGTAAAGGTAACAGAGATCAGATACACCCAACCAGCAGGCGTAACCCTGGTTAAGCAGCTTTAAAAAAAATAAAAAATATTTTTCTACCACTCACACGCACCTTTATTGTCTTCATGCGTTATTTGCAAGCCGTGTCAACCAATCCCCGCCGACTTACCGCATACTATCCTATAAATTACGATTTTTTTGTTATATTTATTTTAAATATTATTTTTATGTCTACTAATTATTTTAATGTTCCTGTTACTGATTACTTTTTATCAATATTTATCATTTAAGAAATTTTTTCAAACTATTCTGCATCTCATAATTCTCTTTGTGGGATAAGTCAGCTGACAGCAAGTTGCCAGACTTTTCCTATGGAGAAGTTTCTGTATAATGTAGTTGGTAAAACATGGAAATTAATTAGAATGTATAAATTAATAAATGATGTTCGTTTTTAAAAATAAATTTAAGTTCAATTTGCATTTACTTTCTTTCTTTTATTTTGATTTTTTCTTTTTTTATTATTATTTTCCTTTTTATTTTTATACTTCTTCTCATTTCTATTTGTTTTTTTTTAAAAGTTGGTTTTTTTTGTTTTTTCTCTTGTTTATGCTCATTTTTATAGATTACCCTTGCATTCGTATGCTAGATCGCAAATTCTACTATAGAACAAAAAATCACAATGATTTTATTCGAATCTTTTTGGTTTGTGATCGTCACAATCTTTCACACTTATTTTTTTTCTTCTTTTATTTTTAGTATTTTTTAGTAATCTTTCTTATCTCCTAAAAATCGATTCTGAAAAAATTATACTGTCAATTAATTTATTTTCTATTAATAATAAATACATATTTTATACTAAACAAAATCAATGTACATTTTTCAAGAATATATTTAAATACAATTCATTTAAACTTAACAATCAAATGATTCTATTTGTTAAATAAGATGTGATATTATAATCACGCATTAATTTTTTAAGTAAAAAAATTAAATTTACAAATATTTTTTGTAAAGAAGGGTGTGTGTTGGAATTTTGATTAATTTTTAAATATTTTTTTTATTGTATATTATACTTTCTTAAGGCGTTGTTATATTTATCTTTATTAGTACTATTGATATTACTATTTTTTTATCTAAACTACCAATAAAACTATTTCTTATGCTAAAATTTATAGTATTATGCATTTTTATACTTATTCTTCTATCTTATTTTTATATTTGCATATTTTCTTTAATCCTTTTCATCAAAAAAAATTACCGATTTATATGTAAAAAACAATAAAAATAATTAATTTTTATTTACAAAAACAGAATTCTTATTATTCTAAATCAATAAATTTTTTTATTTGTATAAAGGGTGAATGATTTCAAATATTTTAAACTCTAATTTAACTAACAGCAAAAATATAAGTAACTAATATTAGATTTTATTATCAAATGATATAACGTATTTTTTGCAAATAAAAAGCAATTCCAAATAACAACTGGATAAGCTATGTTTTTAATTAATTCAAATTTATGATTGAAAGTTTTTATGAACTTTCAGGATAAATATATATGAAATAAATATTTTCACATTCAAGCATTTGTTGATTTGTTGTTTCGATTTCGACTGGTGTACTATAATGTTATTTCTTTAGATCAGGAAATACTAAATTTTCAGTAATAAACGACTTGAATGCATCTGTATCACTTAGGCTTCAGATTTTTCTCGGAAATATGCTTTTTATAAAGAACTTAATATCTTTTGGTTTTTTTTTCTTCGGAAAGTCTTTATATTATATTTTTGTTTTATTTTTTACGTTACTTATTCTATTGGCATTCTGTTTCACATTTAGTAGGTTTTTCTTTCTAACTGAATATTTATTGTCATCTTGACTTTGACTTCTATGGAAATGATAATATTTCCCTGTTGTTTCCTATGTTGCAGAGATTCTTAAATATTGTTTACCATGATTACTATGTTTTGTTTAATGTAAAAAGTATTCTGTAAGCATTCTTTCTATCATCGAAATTTCGGTTATTATGATTTTTAACAAAAAAACGTCATCTGCCAGATTGATTCTAAAATATGGTTCTAATTCATTCTAATGCTTCTTTCATATGTCTTTCAAAATTAATATTATGATTTTTCATGCATAAAATATTATATCGTTTAAGAATTTTTTTATTGTAGTGTTATGATCTGCAATATAATAAAAATCATTTTATTTCAGTCTTCTTAATTTTTCTGTGCTGAAATGTGCGTCAGTGTTGGGGCACCTACATTCAAAAAAAAATTTTATTACTGTCTCAGTGTCTGTAAATCAATGTTTTCGTTTATAAAATTTTTTATCAATTATGTTATTCAACACATTTAGATTTGTTTCGGCCATCTAATTACTATCAACCGCAATACTCAAAGAATCACATATCTAAAAAAAAATTTTAGTTATTATTTTTGATAAACAATTTGTTTATCGAACACTATTTTTGCGCTTTGTATTGTGAATTCGAAATTAGAAAATCTATATTTTAGAAATTTTGGTTTGAAAATTGGATAATTTTTTTATCGAAATTCAAATTAGTATATTATGAATTTATTATGTAAGCGTTTGACATCATAATTATAAACTTTAAGGCTGACCAGTTAGAGTGGCTTAAAATTATTATAAAGAGATAAATTTATATTGTTATATTTATTTACTATTACTTTTTCTGCTCTCCAAAAGTAAGCCATGCGGCTATTAGTAGAGTTTCTCTTCATTAATATTTATTCTTCAAATCAGATTAAGATTATTGTTTGGATTTGGCCATTTATAAATAACATAGCTTATTTCGAGATTTAAAACCGCTTTATAGCTCATATATGTAATTAAAGTAAGCAAAAAAAGTATATGTTTTAAACATGTTAAATATAAGATCAACAGATGCAATCGGTAGTTTATTGGAATAAAATATTATGTGATGCTAAGTATTTAATAAATTCCATATTATTGGTAAAAAGTTTTTAAAAATAAATATTTATTAATGTTTCAAATTTCTCTTTAAAAAATTGTTTTTCTACTGCTGTTTTTCCATTTAAATTACAAATTTAAATTTTTTATGATTAAAAACTTTATTTTTTTTGATTAACTTAACTAATAGTATTTTAGCCATTAAGATATTTATAAATATATATTGATGTATGATCAATTGCTACTTTAGCAAATAATAATTTAAATTGTTGTAGATTTTTTGAACGGTGAAAAAAAGTATGAAAATAAATTAAACTAAAAATTTTACAAATCATTGAAAAACATTTGCCACATATCATACTAAAGCAAAAAAAAACAAATTATATTTTTTTCAAAATATTTCTGGTTTTTTAAAAAAAATATATAATATAACCATATAAATATGTTTGTTGTTTTTTTGCATTTATTAAATATATTTTTTAACTCTATATTGTTTTCCTTTTTATATGTAAATTCTAGACATTTATTCTTTCGAGATAATCCGCAGATACATTCAAATAATAACACACCGAAATATATTTCTTGTTTTTAGAATGCCGAAGATATATTTAAAATACAATTTAAATTGCAAATTTACTGTAGTAATTGTAAATGCTTTTTACAAAATATTTAAAAACGATATAATATTAAAAAAATGCAAATAACACATGTTGTTTATGTACTCAAAATCTAAGATCTTTTTTTGTTAGAATATGATAGCAAAATATGTTTTTTTTTAATATTTACTCAAAGCGTTTTCGATACAAATAGATGAAGTAAAAAAATTACTTTGATGTTTTAAATAAATTTACATTAATTCGCAATCGTTATTTCTATCAGCTGAATTATTTTAATACTGAAGGGATGATTTAGTTGAACGGAAAATAATTTATTTAATATTTAGATTTTTTTTGTTCTTCTTTTCCAAAGAAAGGGATCAAACATTTTCTGTTGAAAAAATCAACATAATCTAATTTGCAAAGTTTAGAAAAAGATAACTTTTTAAATGTAATCATCTAAAGAAAGAAATCGTATTAATAAATATATATAAAAATATAGAATAAGTTTAAATTTTTTGTAGTATATGATATTTGCAATTTTTTTCTTTGAATATTGTTTTTTTTATAATAAGAAAATCGGGGATTTTAAAGTTATTTCATGTGCTACTCAATGAAGAAAGCTGAAGAAATTGTTAAAATATGAAATAAGTTGTATTTATAACACTAAAAAACATTGAATATTAAATCTGCTTTTTTATAACATAAAAATATATTTTACATAAAAAAACAGATCTATCCTTTTAACTTGACAATTTTGTATTTAATGTATTTTGGAACATTTTGCGTTTTTTAATTCGTTGTTTTATTTTGTTTTCAATTTGTTTCCTTATATTTATAATAAGTTTATTTAATTTATTTTTTGTTAAGATTTTGATAAAAAGGTCATTAATTCCAAATCAATTTCTGTTTATTTGATTAGAAATCATTGTATTATATATCTTTTGGAAATTTAATTGGTATATTAACCAATTAAATAGTGTTATAACAATATTTTACTGTTATTAGCAATATCGAAGAAAAATTAAACAGTGTGTTGTTGAATAAATTCAAAGATAGTTAAAGGTAAGTATTTCTAGTTGAAGAAATTTAATTTCAATATACTAATATTTTAAATTATTTTAATGTTTTGATTTTTTTTTGTGTTGGGTTTGTGGTCGCTTCGATTTATGAAAACATTTATAGTGTAATAGAGAACTATATAAAACATATTATAATAATAATTATTATTGTTTGTGGCTTTAAAATTAATAGAACTCAATTGAAAATACATGTTTGTTTAATAAAGAAGATATTTTTTTATGAAAAAATTGCTTACAATATAACGTTTTCAATTTCTTTTGAAATATAAAGTGATATTTTTTTGTTGACAAGACTAAATCATAAAGATTTTTTTAAAAAACATTTTTATTTAATACATAATTTTTAAACACAATAACTAGCTAAATTTCGATAAATGAAAAATTAAATATTGAAAATTTGCATATTTAAAAAAACAAAGCGTTTAGACGCTTTGGAATTTTGAAACATCTGATGAAATCCACTAGAAAGAAAATTAATTGATATTTTTTTATTATATTTCTATAAGACATTACGTGAAGAATTAGATTTTATATCGAAACAATGTTAATTTTATTATTTGAAATTTATTACGAGTATTCTTTATTATTTTAACAAATAAATAAATTCTACCCTACGGCAAATTTAATTTGATTATTTCGGAATTTTTTTAAAAAAATATGTGTGCTTGCAACTCTACCTTGTTATTCAAGACTGACATTGGTTTGAATCTATGTTAATATTAAGAAACTTTATGATGATACAATTAATGAAAAAAATTTTTCAGCTTATGTTGTTTGAACAAATTTAACATTATTTTCTTTTTTTTACTAATATTCAAGTTTTCCGGCTTTTCTATGTTTGATTTATTGATTTTAAAACAGTTTTTTAGTTTTTTTTTATTGTGGTACTTCGAAGTATTAACAAAAAATAAAAAAATTATTATCAAATTATGCCAAATGTGATATTTATTAGAAATTCTTTTACTGTGGTTTTCAAATTTTATTGAAGCATATAAGAGTGAATGATGTATTTTAAATCTAGATCTGCCATATTTAGAATTATATTTTTATTTTATCATAATTTTCGAATTTGCCAGTAAAGAGAATATAAGAATATAAATATATGGTATTAATTGAAATTAGCTCACAGTGCAATTTCGAATTATATTATTTAAACACGTAAAAGTTGATCGTGTTTATCAATTCATGATGCGCCTTGTTTAGAATTTATTTTTATTTTTCAAAAGTTTCACAATCAACCAAAAAGAAGGTATTGAAATTTAAATATATGAATCATATATAAAATAATAGTTTATATTAAAAATGTTTGTAAAAATGGTTTTTTTTTATCATTTAACACACATAATCTAACATTTATAAAAAACATTTTAGAGTGTTTTTTAGGTATAGCGAAATACTAAATGAATACAATATGAATAAAAAAATCAAAAAATTTTTTACTTTGTATTATAATTTCCATTCGAATTTATCTTATATAAATATTTAGTATATTTTTTAACCAAAATTTTGATATATAATTGTCAATTGAATCTACAATTATTATCGATAAAATCATGCTTTCAAACATTTTTTGTTAAAATTTACATGAGATTAATTGAATTTTCTGGTTATAAAATTTGTATTACTCTAAAACTACACACAATATGATATTTATTACATACTTTTTTAAAATTTAGTAAATTATAAAACACAAACAATTATAGAGATTATTAATTGTTTGTGCGAATAAAAACATTAAATTAGTACCGATGGTTTCTTACTATTTAACTTTTAGTATGGATAGGTATTAAGAAAATAAATAAAAGATTATATACTCTTTTTTAATTTCTTTTTGGGGATTGCCAATTGATATCTTTTTGTGCATTGTGTTTAAAAAGAATTAGCATTCTAATGAAATCTTTTGTATAAAAAACCAAGTACTCGGAAATACAAATTTTCTATTCGAAAATTTTCGGCTGAAACAAAGAAACGCTGACAGTTTTTTTTATATTGGTGAATTGCAATATATTTATACACATAAAAGTATTATTTTAAATATTATGGCGAATTCCAATTAAATATTATTGTATATTTTTAGTTGAAAAATAAAATTGTAGCTAACTAACAAAATATTTCTTCATATATTGTATTTTGTAGAAACCATGATATATTTTACAATAAAAAAAATCCAAAATATTTATTAACTCAGATTTTCATGTATTTGTATGATTTTGCGTTTTTTATGTAATGTGATTAAATGTTGAATATAAATGATGGAAATTTTTATAGTTAAATCTTTGTGAATATTTACAATGTTACTTGTAATTTTTGCTTATGAATTATCATGAATTTTTTTCGGTATTAACGTACTGTTATGTATAATTTATGAGATTTCGAAACACAATGAGATCTGTTATTGACCTGAGAGTCTTCGATTCGGACTCTCTTTGATTATTATTTCTATCTTTATTCCACATTTCTCTCTCTCTATTGCTATCTTATGCCTTTAAATGGCTTTTATTGATATATCAGTTGAAAATTTTTAATTATATTTTAATCTTATTTCAGAATAAATGAAATATAAACTATTTCCTAAATTGAATTAAAAATGAATCTTTAGTTAACAAAATCAATTATTTTATCTGACATTCTATATAAGTAAAATTCAACTTGATAATTTTTTACAGAAATTCTCATATACTATCCTTCAAGATAGTGCACACTTCTAACGTGTGTCATTGTTGGATGGAGTACGATTCGTATCTTGAATAAATGAAGATAAAATTAAAGATTGTTTTTTATGCATGTTTATTTAAAAATAATTTCTTTATATACTTTCTTTTTAGTTTTTTAAACCAATCATCAGTCATCAAAATCAATATTTGAAAACCATTTAATTTACAGTAAACCATCTTAAATCATTTTATGTCTATTTCCATAAAAATAAACAATTTACATTTGTAATAATTAAATTAACCAATGACAATTTTTTATTTCAAATTTTTAACAATTTTTGACAAGATTGATTTGTCGAATATAATTTTATATTTCCACAAATTAATGACGTAATTTCTATAAATAAACATTAAAATTTCCCTAAATATATAGAATTTTAATATAATAATGTTCACTAAATTCTTTATGCTCTTTAATATTCAACAGTCATTTACTTTGTTTTTTTTTGTTTATTATTTAATATTTGGTTACCGTAATTTTTCAAACTTAATGGCTTTTCTATTTTTTCTATATTGTTTTATAGGAAAAGTGTTTTTAGACCGATTCGAGTTTTTTAATTTATTTACTTTAATAATTAGGTAAATACATGCGCAATTTTAGCTTGATTATCTATTTGAAAAATAAGATTTTGAAATTGTGGATTTAAATTTCAGGGGTTATTTTACTTTAAGCAATTATTGAAAGTAACTAATGGATGTTTATGTGAATTTTTTGTAACTATTGGAAATTCCATTAGTTACAAAAAATTATACGAAATACAAAATATATAATACTTTTTATTTCAAATCAATAAATATTTTGACTATTTTGTAATGATTAGGTTTGGTTTTACAATACCTTTTTCACAAAAATGATATATCTTCTGTTTTATGAATGTGTTGTATTCACATGGTATTTTGTTATACCTATAATAATATTCTAAAATGTTTTTGTTAAAAGTATTACTATTATAATTTAAAGAAAAAGAGATATTATTTTTGTTGATCATTATTATTTTTTTTAAAATGTAAACTATTTATAATTTAAAATATCCCATATTTTTCAACATTTTTTATTCTTCTTTTTTTTTTATAGCAATTTGCAACTTTTGATAAACCAAAAGCACATTCTATTTTCGGAACAACTAAAATTGATAAACATAGTAAATTTGTATTCAGTTAGAAATTGAAATACAAAATTCCATATTTAACCAAATTCTAATTATCCATATTTGTTCTCATTAAGAAGAATGTTTTTTTAACAATTCTTCAATATTTTATACTACCACGGAATGTTTTTCATATTTTTTGTAAAAAATGATTTTCCAAATAGTATTCAATATAAAAATAATTTTTTTATGATTTTTATGCACTTTAAAGATAGTATTGATTCCGAAACTAAAGATGAAAAACAGAAAAAATTACTAAATAATGACGAAATAACACACATATGATATAAAAATATGCTGATTTGTAGTTGAATAAAAATTGTTTTAATATATTAATACAGCCTGTTGATTTAAATCTAAAAATAATATTATTACTTATTCTAGCATATTTCTTATAGCATAAGTGCTTCTGCGTGAATTCGTTGTTTATATTATATTTTTATCACTTTTTAGTAGCTTTTTTACTTTTCTCAGCGTACTCTTCCTTTTTTTTCTGTATATTATCGCCTTCTGACTCACAATAGACAGATAAATATCCTTTGAGGACAATGCCATCATCATCCACGACATTAATCTTTGTTTTTTCTTTCACCTGCTCTTTCTGCTCGACAATAGCTTTAAAATCTTTGACGACTTGTCCATCGTCGATTTCATCAACGTAGTTCTGAATTCTAATGCATTTTTCTATTGCGATTCTTTTTTCTATATACAGTGCATTCAATTTTTGGTACCTTTTTCTGATAATTGCATTCAGATCATTCAATGCACATTTATACTCCGTCTCGATCTTCAATTTAATCTGATCGACCATTGCTTTGTAGTTTCTGTCGACTCTGTATATATACTCTTTGATCTCTTTTTTTGTCTTTTCGAATATCTGCTCGATGTCGTGCTCCTCGTCTTTCATCTTGTCTTTGATAATATCGCAAGCTTCGGAAAATTTGATAAGCTTGTGTTTTGAAAAAGGCTCGCTCGAATGTGAACCGTTGACTTTGCACCAGCTGCACAAAATCACCATACACTCTTCGCAAAAAAAATCGCTGAGGTTGTCGGGATGAAACGGACATACCAGTAAACTTTTTTTTGGTCTCGCTTTCGTAGTAGTACATCTGGTGTCTTTTTGTGAATTCGTTGTCGTGTATGCCTTCATCGCAGTATTTGCAGAAAGATGCGCGTTCGGCTAAGCAGTACATCGATGCAGGATACTGCTGGCACTTTTCGCACAAGCCTTTTCCTCTTTCTAGCGCCAGATCGTAATCAAAATGTACTTCATACAGGACGTTGATACGAGCAGGATCTTTTACTAGGTAAAACAAGCTATCGAATTCTATACAGTCTTCGGGTATAAGCTTTGAGCGATCGAAAATCGGCGATCCTGTCCGTCTTCGCAGTTCTCCGTTGCTGGCTGTGTAAAAATCACCACTTTCGCATAAACTGGCCGTTTCAGACTCGGAGATGGGGAAGTAGACGGCTTTAGCAGCACTTTTCCCGAACATTTCGTTTTCCCTATCGACAATTGGCCTGTAAATAGCTTCAGAAGTTTTTTGTTCTTTTATGCCTTTTCCTGCAACTGATCCCATGTAAAAAATTTGCTGATGGCGGTTGTTTCCTGCGCGGGTGTCTACACTCATAGAATTTATTTCGTCATTCAGCGTTCCACTCCGTCTTTGATCAGTTTTGTACCTGTTTGTGTAAAAGCTGTCGATAGATTTGTGTGTGAGCTGGTTTTTATTTGTATTTGCAGTGTAGGAATCTTCATCCTCCTCGATATCACGTATTCTGTGATTCGAAAGCGAATTTCTCGTGCGTGAATTTGTTTTTCTGTCGGCAGTTACGCCTGTTACACCTGTTCCGTTCTCATACGATCTGTTTTTTGCACTTTTTTCGTGTAAACTCTGTCTATCTGCGTTTGTTCTGTTCATTCTCTCGTACGAGGACTTCAATTCATTTTTTGTCATCGTATTTCTATCAAGCGTAGGTCTCACATCGTTGTTTGTTCTATTGTGATCATACGTAGATCTCATATCATTATTTGTTCGATTGTGATCGTACGTCGACCTCATATCATTGTTGGTTCTTGAATTTCGATCGTACGTTGATCTCATATCGTTATTAGAACGTGTATTCCTGTCAAAAGACCTGCCTTGTGTCCGCTTTTCTGTGCCGCTTTTAGCACGAAAATCTGTATCACTTTCATCAAAATGATTGTTTTGAAACTCAACCTTACTTTGGCTTCGCATTTCGTCATCGTTATTGTGGCTTCTGAAAACAAGGAAGGAATCGCTGCCGTCTGGTAAATTCCCGGACATCCCTATATCCCGCGTAACAAAAAGAGACGTCCCAACAGCTACCTCCGCATAATAAACCTTGTGTCTGAGCTCATTTAAATCAATAGGCACACTAAAAGCAGGCACCTCAATGATATTCTTAGTAAGAAACGTGTTTATGTCTTGGTACCTTAGAAAACAGTTGATAACACGCATCTGGTCGTATTTCTTCTTGAATACCTCGCTTTTTTGTTCGTCCCCAACTTGCCGTATGTTTGTCACACGTAGTGTGCTGCTCCGAAGCATTAATCGCAGTTGGCATTCTATAGTTGACATTTGTTTTTGCCTCTGATTTGTCTTTTTTAATTTGCCTTTTTGTTTCTGATAAAAAAATATATGTTTGTTTCAGTTTAAAATTTTAAAATACTTAGGAAATATATCTGAATTTGTAATATTTGCTTTGTTTACAATTTTTTATTCTCCACTATTTACTTTTTCTTTGACTGTGTACTTTATTTTTTTAATATTGATAAAAATTGCGATTTGTTACTACTTTTCTAAATTTTAACTTGTCCTCGGTTAATCAATGAAAGGCTTACACTATTATTTTCTTCGCGTTTGTACTTTAACTGCTATTGGTTCGAAGTAAATTACTGCTTTTTGGTCGGTTAAGAACGTTTGCGAACCCATATATCTAAAAAATTTTGAGACATCTGTCAAATATTTTAATTCTAAACAGAAGAGGTTTTTATAGTAATTTTAATAGAAAATTAATTTTTTTTCTTATGTGAAGGTCACTTACACTTGATTTAAATTTTTTGTGAGTTATTTGAGCATTGTGATGCCATTTCTACTTCTTTGAATATTTTTGAACACACTTTTATATCATTTCTTGCTAAAGTATTTTTGATCAAAGAAAGTAAAAAAAAGTATTTTTATTTGTTCTAAAATCTTTAATACTCTTAATTTATTCAAAAATATTTTTTAGGTCTTCTCAATTCAATTTTTATTTTCTATGTTGAAAAGAATTTTTAGAATATGTAAATTATAGAAAAAAAATTCATTCAAGTAATAAATTTGGAAAAAAATTAATTGTGAAGTTATTATATAAAATATCTGCTTTTATAAAGTATAAGCATTGTATTTGAAATTTAAAATTGTTTTTTGACGTAAAACAAATAGTATGCTAGGTTTAAACTATAAATTACTATATATTTAAAAGATTTTGTGTTCTCACTTCAAAATTTTAATTTACCACTTACTTATTTTCAATACAGGATTTTTTTATATTGTTTTAATTAGGAATCAATAAACCTTAATGTTTTAATAAAAGTGATTTAGAAATACCTTCGAAAAATAAAATATAAATTTTATAACAAAACTAAATATTTTTTTTATTTTTGTCGCAAAATAAAAATCACAATAAAATATTTGAGATAAAATAATTCAGTTAATCACATTAGCTATAAAAATACAAAAAATTCTATTATATTTACATCATTAAACAAAAAAATTGCATAAATAAAAAATAGAAAATAAAAGATTTTAAATCTTTACTTTATGAAATTTGTAATTTTTTTAAAAAATGTAATCTTAAACGGAAAAAAAATAATATGCATCGTGAAATAAAAAGCAATTAAATTTTATTGTTGTACTTTGTGATTTTATTTGCAAAGCTGTGATTTACTATCTGATTTTTTGCATAAAGCGATTGCTATAAACTTATCTTGAATTTTTATTTACAATCTTTTTTTTTCTTTCATTATTTTATTCTTATAAAATTTGTACCTTAAAAAAATTTAATATTATAAAAAATCTCAATTTAATCTATAAAACAGCAATTTTTGCGATATAAGTGCATATAGAAACAAAGACTGTTCTAAAAATACAAAAAAAATCAATATTTGTGAAAAAAGTTATGTTGTTATTCACTTAAAATTGTAATAAATGAATATTCTTATATTCATTAATGTATTTAAAACGATAGTTTTTAGTTTTAATATTATATTTAAAAAGTTTTGAATATGCAGTTTAAATGAATATTTTATTTATTTCATTACATATATTACGGTAATAAATAAAAAAAACCTTAAATTAAAATGCTTTACTATAAAAAATATTTTTGGAGATATACTATTGTTCATTCTATGAAAGTAAATCTAACAATTTAATCAAATACACACGTTTCGCTATCAAAAAATTTCTTTTCATCAACAACATAATATTTAATTGAAAATTTTTACATTTTTAGTGAATAGTGGATTCACATTTATATCTATTTCCTTGCCTATTAGTTTCGTATAAAAATTAAAAAAATATGACCAGATATTAAAAATAAAAATTATAAGATCACAATAAAAAATAAAAACAAAAAAGTAATAAAAATGTATAGTAAAAATGCAAATTCAACAATTGTTTCAAATTGTGTCTTTTTACAATAAATTATGCAAACTTTTAAAGTTTGAGAAAAATGGAAGGCAATTGAATCAAATTTAATTGTATTTCATTATTAAATTAATTTTTTTTTAAAGTTTTAAATTGCAAAAGATATAGTTATTTTCCAAAATAAAAAATGTTGTTTAGTGCATTTAAAATATAATAATTTTAATTTACATAGTAATCGAATTTTTATGATATGGATATATAGGATTTTAATGGTAATTAAAGAATTGTTTTTTCCTTTTAACAAAAAAATATATATTTTTAAAAAAATCAAATAACATTGTTGGATGTGCCATCCTCTCGTATGGAAAATAAAGTAAAACTAAAAATTTTGTTACATGTTTATTTAATAAAGGCTTTTTTTATAGGCAAGTAATTATTTTTTATCAATAATTTAACATTCAAATCTTTCATAAATGAATTAATCAGATGTTCTCGATAATAAAAGTCCAAAAATTTACTCTGATGTCAAAATTCTTATAAAAGCGATAATAAAGTATTTATGTGATAAAAAATAATCAATCAATCTTTATATCTCAATTAAGAATAAGCTATCAACTGTTGAAAATTTAATCAATTTTCAAATTCCAATGATCCAAACCAACAAACATATTATTATTTACTAAAAAATTTTTTACTATCTGTAAAAATATCTAACAAGAAAATACCATACCCACTTATAAAATTCAAATAAAAATAGGATAAGTTTTATCGAACAATGATATATTTTTCATCTAAACTTATATTAAGTTCATAATATTTCATCATTTAATAATAATTAAATTATATGGTTTATTGATGTATCAAAACTAGTTTTATCGGCAAGAGCTTACATTTTTTGTGAATCAAAAATAGTAAATAAGAGTCTACGTAAATTTTATACAGTAAAAAGCTTGTAAAATTCTATGATATCTGATCAAGTTGAAAATTACTGCACATAGTTTGTCACACAAATACATAAGTTTGAATTATTTTAAAAACAGTTCAACAGCAATAAATATAAATAACCCCTAAAACATGAAAATTTCCCAAGCATGTCATTGAAGGTACAAAACAAACCAATTTATTATTAAAGAATAGTAAATACACGTCATTAATTTTTTTTGATTTCCAATGTGATTTTCATCTTTTACTGCTAATTTTATATCCAAATATTGTTCGTATCTTGTAAAAAATTTACATAATCAAACATTTCTTGTGTGATTCACTATTTAGAAGTCCAATATGTTTTTTCAAATCAGATGTTTTTTTTTGTTCCATGTGCATATTTATTAATATGACTGAAAAATGACCTTCAATTTCTTCTATCATACTGTATTACGATCAGACCATTCAATTAAATTTATAGAAAATGTTTATTCGATGGCTGGTTTGGTAAGAATAAAATAGAACTTTAAAAAAAATTTATTCTTTCAATAAAGGGCACACTTTAAAAATTTCATAAAAAACACAGTAATTCATTATAAGAACATAAAAGCATTATTTAGTAAAATAGAATATACACTTACATGCAAGAAATTCAATTATAAAATCCTATTACGTAATTTTTTTCGTTTAATTGTGCTAACATTATATCTAATACATGAATTTTAAAATGACTTTCTACGCATAAAATAAATTTTTGTCATATACAAAAAAACATCAAAATATGAAGAAAGAAATACTCTATAGGTTTAAAAAAAATTTAAAAAGAAGTTAAAAACACAAAAAAATGCTATTGAATGTTATATAATAGCAAAATCAAAATGTCAAAAAATAAAAGATTTTGAAAATTTTCAAAATATATGCGAAAAGAATTTTTTATTCATGTTTTTTAAATAGCCTTTATAGAGATAAAACTAATTTTAAGTTTACATACATCTGAAATCTTACAAATTGAATGATAAAATATAATATATCAATTGAAAAAACAGAATAAAATCTGTTATATTACACTGTATTATATTTATTGTGTCATGATAAGTTTTTTAAATTTTATTGTGTTATACAATACTATGTTGGTTTTTAAAACAAATGTCACATCTATCACAGCATTGCAAAAATAATTACGATTTGACAATATTATTATTTATAAGAAAACTTTATAACCAGATACTTAAAATTATATATTAATCTGTATTTTTTGTTTAATAATTTATAAAGAATAGTCCGAAAAATGCAAAGGGTATATATCACAAAAGAAACTATTGTAATAATAAAAAACGAAAAGTAAATAACAGTATTGTGGTGCTAACGTTTTGATAGCCACGATTTCGAAGGACTTTCTCCGGGAAAGTATTTTTTTGATAAAATAAAAAAACTTGAAATATATTTTAAAAAATTTAATCTATCAGAAAAAATAATATATAAACTCAAAAACATATTTGATCCTATTAAAAACAGAAATATTAAGACTAAAAATCTAATATATTAGTAATAAGAAAAATCTATTGCTGAAAAAATCACGAAACCGCTTGTCGTGGTCAAAATAATGAGATTGATATATCATGTAACAAATAAACATTTTTGGTTTTTGATTTATTTTTTAAATTGATCATCTTGACATTGAGTAATTAAAAGTGTGTATTTATACTCATTGCAAATAAAGTCAAACTTATGTTATTATATAAATATTATTATTTATTAAACAAATCAATTTAAAATAATCATATAAATTTGCTTTATTTTATTGATTTAATATCAGAAACAAAATAATCAAACACATCTCGAGTCAATAAGAAAAAAATATTTTTATAACTATACCGCTCAATAGTTATAACTAACTTTTGATTTACTAAAATTATAATAAATTTCTTTCACAGAAAAAATATGTCTTTTTTATCTTTTTAAATACGCTTTCTAACATATATTAGTAAATAACAGATTATGAAATAATATCTTCAATATAGATCTTTGTGGTTAAACCTTTTAAAAAACTTTTTTAAGTGATTTTTTTTCTATAGACATATTTTACGATACAATTTATCAAGACACATAGAAAATACATTATTCAATTTATATCTAAAAATAAAACGAAAAAAAACGAAATTCGAAAGAAACCGTAAAAAACTATTTTTTTAAAATTTTAGTCTCATCTCAGCCATATTCAAACCAGAAAAGCAATATAGAAATATTGCCATCAAAATATGTATTTTATTTTCAAAAATAAAAAAGTAGTTCATTTTTAAAAAGTGATAATCTAATAAGTTTCTTTTTACTTAGATATTGAATATTTTATCTTTATATGCTGCATAAAATCATTAAAACTAATTATCTACCATCAAAATTCAGTTGAATATTTTTATCTACTAGTCACATATGCGTTATTGCTGTTGGATCTTTCAAAATACAACCAACGTAATTGAAATATCATACTAATACTTTTATTAAATTTAAAATATAGTTCTACTATTTTTATGTTTAAATTTAAAATATGCTATAAATAAATATTTCCCTACATCCGTATTTATCTTTTCCTTATAATAGATTTGGCAAATACAAAAGTCGCCAAACATGTTGCAATGGTGAAAAAAAAAAACTGTGTAACGATTTATAATATTGAAGATCGCAAAATATTTATATTATGCATAATTTTTTTTGTATATATTCACATAAAAATCTTTTATATCAACTAGCATTAAAAAATTTGTCTAATATTTTTGAGTCATAGGTTTACATTTATAAAAAAATATTTTTCCGAATATATATTTGTCTTATGATTATAGTTTTCTAATATGATTAAATGAAATCAACAGAAATATTATATAATTTTATTTCACTTAGTTTAATTTTTGAGTGCTTCTTTATAAAATAAAATGATTTCAAAACGATTTATGAAGTTTTTCAAGATGAATCAATATAAAAAAATTTTATGTTTTAATGCATGAAATTTCATAAATTACTTTTTTTATATAATTTTAATAGTGTAACAAATGTTATAAACAATTAAAAGATAACTTTGAATCTTTTTTTTGCGAAAACGATAAATGATTATTTATATTTTTCAATATTTTTTGACCATAAAGACTTTTTTTTACTTTAAAAAAATATTTTCCATTTGTATTGGCTATTATTCATGTTTGAAAACGAATAAATATAAAGAAAACAAAATTTTAAATTTTAAAGTGTATAAAGTCTTTAGCCATGTTAAAAAACAAATGTTTAGGTTTTATTTTTATTTCTGAAAAGTATAATAAATTTATAAATATATATAAAAATATTGTTTTGTGCATTTTTTACAATATCTAACAATCGAAATCTATTTTATATAAATTTTTATACTAATTGTAAAAATAGTAAGTGCTTATTTTAGTGTCCTCCTTGAAGAATTTTTCAATACAAATAGAATAAAAGATTTATTTCTATTTTATTTATTGTATTTTTGCCTATAAAATTATATATATAAATATTAAAATCTTTTAAATAATATGATGAGACATTGTGAACTATTAGTTATTTTTAAATCTTAAATGCACATACCGACTTTGCTAAAAAAACATAGTTGATATGTTTTGAAAATTGTAAATAGTACATGTTTAAGCTATAAATATATTATTATTCGGTTTTGTTGTTGGTATAATTGTAATCTTCTATCCGAAATTCATTTCTACCATTATAAAAAATTAAAAGTTAGAATTTTGTGTAAAAGCTATATTTTGATTATAAAATAGATTTGCTATAATAGACAAAAAACTTCACCTAAAATTTTTTCTTTGATATAACTTACTATAAGGCATATGTAAAAAATAAGCTTCTCAAAAAAATTGACGATAACAATAATTAGATCAAATATTTGATTTTTTGATAAAAAAAATGCGTAATTCAGAATTAAATATATAGCAATTTTCAAATTTATGTTTAGAAATATTCTAATAAATTTTGCATATATTTTTCATGGAAAAAAAATCTTATTTATATGAATCGCTTTTTTAATAGTCTTAAAAATATCATAACAGTAACTAAATTTATGCTATCAAATATTAATTTAAAAGAATAAAGTATGCATTAAACAACTTAATATACAAAAAATTTTGTTAATAAAAAAAGCATGTTTTTAGAATTACTAGAAAAATAAAAATATTCAAAATGCACAATGAGAATAAATTGTATTGAAATATCAATATGAATTTTATATTAAAAGAAACTTTTTTTAGCAAAATTTCAAAAAAATTAGAAACATATAAAAAATTGAGGCCTAAATAAGTAAAGCTTATAACCTTATATCTACAATTTTATGTTTTTTGTTGCTATTTGTCACAGTCAACAAATGAAGCCATTGACATATGTAATGAAAATATAATTCATAATTAATTTTTTTTTCGAATGGTAGATTTTAAATAGTAATAATTTTAACAAATTAAATCATATAACCTTAAATGTAAATAAACCTAAAAGATTAAATAAATATTTATTATAATTAAAATATTTAATCTGTATGAAATATTTTTATTTGTCATAGATTATTTACTCTATCAAAATAAAATATATAAAGGATGTGAATTAAATGATTAAGAAGAAGTAGAAAAGACACTGTTTATAGATCTCTAAATAAATATGAATATTGTTAAAACACCAAGTATATTTGTAGGGTACTGATACTATTTTACTAAAAATACAATAGTAATTTATCAGAATAAAAAAATCAGTAAAAAATAATAAAATCCGAAAAAAACAATATATTTGTAATATGAACAAAAACAATATAAATTATTTTAGATCTCTTGAATCTTCTGGTAAATCTTATGAAAGTTAAATATATAATCAAATGATTCTATCTTGCGCTTCGCAGGAATTACATTTTTTTTAAGAAATGAAGAATTATAAAGTAGTATTTTAAAAAAATTAAAAATATATGTAATAAATATTTTAAATGTAGTTTTGCACATAATATAAAGGCGATAAATTCGTCTCACTCGATTTAAGAACATTATTTGTTCAAAATATTTTAATATATATGCTGTGAGAATCAATAATACATACATGAATTTTTCTCTAAATATACGCAGAACACTTATATATTTTTTTTCAAAAATCTAATAACGACTAAATATTTAACGTTTAGTCTAATTCAAAACGAAATTTATTAGTTTCTAGGTTCGTAAAATTAATACAAATAATTTTTACAAAATTAATTTCAATAAAAAACAATAAAATATTTTTTTAACATTTATTAAAGCAATATCTACTAATTTCTTTCTTTAAAAAATTTACAGATTATATAAATTTACAAAAATATATTAGCTTCTTTATTAATTTAAATTGTAATATTCAATTGCATTGTAAAAATATTACATACGTTTTCTTTTCTTTTTTTTCTAAAAAAAACTTTTTTAGTAAATTATTTTGCCTCTAATGTAGATTGTCGCTTACTATATAACCTTTTATCATGTAAATATATCGACATCATATAAAAAAAATAAAAACTAGTCTTTATTTACAAAATTAAATATTTAGATATTTAACATATTACCTGAATAAGTTAAAAAGCTAATTTTACAATATATAACAAATAAAAACTTCTAAAAAAATTGTTCTTTTTTATATTATTTTATTAGTTAATTGCGTCAATTAATGAATCATTGATTTACTTTATTTTATCAAAAAAAAAATTGCAGATTATTATCTTTTATTCAGTAGTTTTCATTTTAAATATTGAATTTTGAATTAATTTAAGTAATTTCAAGTAAATTACTTTCTTTTTATTTTTTTAATAATATCTATATTAATTTTATAGAAATATCTTTTAATATATCAAAGAATATAAATTCTGGTAGTTAGTTATATAAAATGCTTTTCAAAACACCATAGTTATGCTATTTTTTATTACATTTTTTTTATCCCTAAATAAGATTTTCCTGGCTGATATTAATATTCTATATATATACAGATTACAAACATACATAATCAAAGAAACGACTAGCATCTCGCTATTCAGATCAATTTTTTAAAGTATTGAAATTTTAGAAAATATGCAATAATACCGTAAAAATACACATAGTAAGCCATTTAAGCTCTTTATTCGTTTTGTATAGCCTAGTAGCATTTGAATATGTATAATGTGAAAACAATAGATAATATTATATATCAAAAATGCAATAAAATACTTTAAAATGTAAAAAAAACAATATAGGATTGGAAAACAAAAACTCGCGGGTAAAATGCTTATAAACAGAATAAACGCAAAATATTATAAAGAAATATACGACTTTTAAGAAAATAGCCAAAAACTACTTGAATATAGCATTTTACTTAAAGCTTTTTTTGAATAAAAAATTTGTCTTAAAGTCGTCGATAATTTATCCATATTATAAATATATAAAATTTAATTTTTTCTGCACCAAACAAAACTATTGCTCTTTGTAGCAATAATTCATTGAAAAAAATTTAATTGTTAAAATTTAATTACTTGGTGAGTATGCGTGTAGAGAAAAAGTAGATAAGATTACAAAAGAAAATAGTAAGATGGTGTAGTTTTTTAGATTTTAAAGTAAAGAGTTTGTATTACAATCTCTTTTTTGTATATTTTTTAGCAGTTTATTAACGATTTGGCCATCTTTCAATATATTTGTAACTTAATAATGTTTTCCCGTTAAAAATACTAACAACATGTGTTCATTTATCTTTGTGTAGGTCAATCGAGAAGAATATATTTGCAATGTTGTATTTGCAAATCAATTTAAATTGTTTATGTAATTTCTTTTTCTTGTTCTATCTCATTTCCCAGATGTTTTATAAACAATATTTATAAAAAACATTTATAAGTTATGAAATTGAACAGAAAAAAAAACAAAAATGAACAATACACAAAGTTTTATTAATACTTACTTGTTAATACAAATTACATTGTTTATCGTTCTAAAACATATATTCTCTCTTCCGTCTTTCATTGTCAACCGCTTTTGTGGTCAATATTTTGACAATATCACTATAATATAAATTTTATGTGTTTAAGTCTAATTTATTGACCAATTATCGTTTGAAACTTAGAAAATCATAATTTATATATATATATATATATAAGTTCTTTAAAATTATCAACTTCGTCTAAAAAATACTTTATACTAAATTCATACATATTATATTTTACCCTTTAACTGTTTTTTAATTTTTTAAATAATTTTCATGTTGTAAAATATAGTCTGAGAGAATGTATATTTAAAATTTAAATTTTAAGACTGACTAAATAATAATTGTTTTGTTTGAATATTACAAATGCACTTGCTAATAGCAACTAAAAATTCGAAAATATATTTTCTCGTCTCAAAACACATATTATTGCTATATACAGATGCATTCAATTATAATATTTAGAAATACATTTGCCATCAATCCATACTTTTATTCAATTGATTTTTCAATTCTAACAAACGGAAAGCTAATTTTTAATATATATCTTTTTAGATTATGACGCGCAAATATCAGTTATACAGCTTTTGAATCGTATTAAATGTTACGGAAGCTTCCAGATATTTTTGTGTTATTTTTTCATATTTTTCTACTACTATCATTCTTTTTTGGAATATTTATGTTAGAACAATGTAAATTTATTTTGTGTTTTTTGTCTCTAGATTATTTTGCTTATGTATATTTTTTGTGTTTTATGTATTTCTCACATTTTTTAGATACGATTCATATACAGATAATGAAATACTGTTTGCTGTTATCATTTAAGGGATAAAAAATACAGAACCATTTTAACAGCGTAACTAAAATGCAACATCAAATGTCTTAATATAACACACATGTTGTGTTCTCTGCAAAAATTGCAATAAAATAGGGGCATACAAAGAAGATACTCAAAATGTGGTAATATTAAGTAGCACAAATAAGTAACTTTAAAAATTTATTATAAATAAATACCCTTCCAATCAACGAATATTTTTAATTTAAAAAACAATTTTTTACATTTTTAAGTATAGTTATTTCACGATCAAGAATCTTGACTTTATGTAAAGAAGTTCTAGGAACTGGAAAGCCGGTTTAGGACAGGTGAAATTTGTAAATTACGCCAATCAAAAATTGTGCCTTGAAGTATACTTCAAGACAGGCCGCATCCCAACTTTCCAACACAACACCAAAAATATTTGGCAAGCGTACTCGAAAAAACCCTTTTTTATTGCAGTAAACAGTTGTTTGCGGCATGAAAAAAAGAATTCATAAAAAATATGTTTCAGCCTGAGTTCAGTAACAGCCAAATAATGGCTTTGGAAAAACCTGGTGCATAATGCTATATAAAGGGTTTTCCGATCAAACCAGATGCAATCAGACATTATGGGCCGAAAATATATGAAACGAAACAAAAAAAACGCGCCAGGAAGAGCCCCAGCCTTTAATTAATATCCAAAAATGTTATACTTAATTCATTTATTTTATTTAATATATTCTTATAATATCCTAATACTTTTAATGAAGCATGCAATATTACTAATATTTTTTGAAAAATTTCTAGTAAAATTTTAAAGCGAATGAGAAAGGTATCATTTTAATTAAAATTAATCTGTAAATAAAAAACCGAAAATTCGATTGATTTAATACTAACATTCCATCAATATATTTTTGAATGATAAATGTTTAATATTCTAAAAAACATCAGAAGGGTACATACAAAGACAAAAAAAAACGCTATATTGGATACAATTCAATTATTAATAAAAAAAGAAAACAAAAAATAACAAATCTGAAGAATAAAATTTTTTATTACTAAATATCCTAGATTTGTACGCATATAATTATTTATTTGAACATATATATTTTAAATTTTAATAAGCCGAGAATTCGCTTTACGTTTATTTATATCATATTAACAAGGATATACATTTTTAATGCAAATAGTATATTATTTAGTTTTTAAAAACATGCCATTTTAATAATTACAGATCTTTTGCATGAACAATCTTGTTTGATATTTCTCACTTGATCTAGTGAAACAAACAACAAAAACTATTCAGACTTGCTAAAATTATTACAGCTATTTTAAGATCGATAATTAAAGTAGTTTTTGTAATTATAAAATAAAAGAAGATAAATTTTTAATTATAAGAAAATTTTAAATCATTTTGTTGAATTCAGAATCACATAAATAGTTTGTTTTTCGTGTATTAATACTAAAAAAACATATTTTTCTTTTATTTATACTTTTATATTAAGAAATAGTCAACTTAGTGTAATCTTAATTTTTTTATATGTAAGTTCAATGGGTGTTTGATTTTTTAGGTGAAGATTTTTGTAAAAGAACAGCTAAAAAAAAACAATACATGACTATTAGAATTTTAAGAAAAGAATAATTTTCCCTCCTGTGATATAAATTACATAGTTTCGAAGCAACAAAATAATATAAAAAATGCTGAAATTCTTGTGATTCAATAAATATCCAAAATGTTACAAAAACATTGAAAGTAGCGCGAACATAGTGCTTCAATTTTAAACAAAAACGTTTTCTATGTTCATTGAAATATTCAATTTTAGTAAAAATTTATTAAATACACAAAGAAATACTTTTTTGGTTTTTTAAGTCTCAAAAATGACACATTTTCATTCTTTACAGATCTGTAATAAAAGTAGTTATTTATAGACAAATAAAAGTTTTGTTACTATTGAAAAACTAGATAAAACAATTTTGTTCTGATATAATAAATAATATTTTAATATGCGCCTATACAAAAAAATTATATTTTGTATTGTAGTTTATAAGCAGAAGATAGTATAATAAACCAATTATTTTATGTGTATTTCTCATCTATTTTATTTTTTTACGGAAAATAAAATATATAACGTACACAAATTATCTTGTCAATATTTTTGATTTTTTGTAACATCATATTTATATGGCGTCTTTATAAATAGAATGAATCAAGTTTATTTTAAAACATAAATCTGCATCATACTTTTTTGTTTTTAATAGACACAGCATATTTATCATAAAACACTTAATAACAAAAACAAATGTGTTTGAAGCGATTATGACGAAACATTCTATAGTTTAAAGAATTATGCGAAAAAAAATTGAATTATAATTTATATATTCGGTAAAACAAATAAAGCTCTAAGATAATATAGAAATGTATATTTCATTGAAATGACTATCATTTTTGTGACTTATAATGTATATCAGAAACAAGTGAATATTTTAGAGATTATATGGTTCGAGTTTATAGATTAAGATTAGATATATACTTAACATTAATATGTTGTAAAAAATAATGTATTTCGTTTTAAACGGATATTCATTGCCTAGAAATAGTGTGCGAATTGTAGAAAAGTATTTTAGTAATAATGAAAAAATAATTATTATAAGTGTCAGAACACCATTGATGAAAGTAAGCCTTTTGTGTAAGAACAGCAAATTGAAAAGATTTAGGATGGTTTGTATGATAAATTTTCAAAATAGGGCGATTATGCCAATTCTATTATTCTTAGGTGATTAAATTTAATTCTGTAACCTGTATATTCTTTCCTTTATGGGTTATTTTTAAATTTTTGTCTTTATATTAAAATTTTTAGAGTTTTTTTTAAACTTAAAGACAACTATTAACAAACAAATAATTATCACTGTCTGTATTTCGTTCAGAATTTCTTTTTGAATTATTTTTAATTTCGGTTATTTGAGACAGTATTTTATTCCTAGACTTATTATTTGAATTTTGAATGTTAAGAGAACTTTTAAAACCATTAAAAAACTGAAAAGCAACATATAAATTCACATTATGTGTTGCTTTTTTTTTTTAAGATTGAAGACTACAGCCTTCATTTTTCAGGCGGATAAGTTGACATTTCAAAATAGCTAGTCAATATTACATAGAAATGTTTTTTTTTGTAAAAAATTGTTATAAAAAGTTATTGAATAAATTTGTTGCTCAATTTTTTTTACTTTTTTTTAGTTAGTTGTGAAATCAAAAATTACAAAAACGAGGAATAACAATAATTTGAAAGAGAATTTAAACTATTTTGCATTCAGAAAAAAATTTCAAAATATTTAAATCGATAATATAATAAAATATACAGACACCCGGACATAATTCTATAATATAGATATATTTAAATTTTTGAATCTGATATTTTATTTTCTAGACATTAAAAACGAAAAATAAAAGTAATTGGTACATATCAATAAATTTATAGTAAGTCAAACTTTCTGCTAGAATCTTTAAAAAGTTTATGGTATTGAAATTGTTATTAAGAATTTTTTTAAATTTTTTTAATTATTTCAAATGTTAAGATAAGAAAATTATAAACCTTTTTTTGAAGTTCACACTATATTAAAATTTTTTATTATATATAAATTAAGGTAAATTTCTATAGATCTTAAAAAGGATGATTTTTTAAAAAAATTTTTAAATTAGAGAGTTATTATATAGCACGATTTTATTAACTAACAAATGGTATATATGTAAACATGACCACTTTAGTGTTCATATTTACATGTTTATTTAGTTTGACTTTACAAATATATTTTTAGTATTGAATATTTATTCATTTTTTTTATACAACAAATTTTATACATTAACAAAAAAATTCAAAAAAATCTTGCATTTTTATAATAAAATATGAATTATAAATGATTGAGTATTGCGTGTAATTTATATAATAATTTATTTATAACCACAATTTACAATTTTCAGCTTTTATTTATACCAAAAGTAAAAAAATATTATTTTATAAATGATTATATCTCTAAATAGTTTGAGTGTAGAATTTCAAATTTGTTTTTTAATAAAAAAATTTTATATAAAATGTATTATCTGAATTAAAAAAAACTTATCGCGAGAAAATACCTTTGATAATTATATTATCCGTATTTAAAATAAAAAATACAGAACAATAAATTTATATTAAATGTTTTATCTAAGATAGTGCTTTTATAGAACTGAAAGCGATTTTTATAGATACAGAAACTTGTAGTTTGAAGTGAGTACAATTTTGATGATTTACAATCATTTTTTAACATTTATTAGATTATAAAATTTTGAAAATTAAATTTTGAAAGTAATAAGAACAAAAATTATTGTTTTTGTGTAAATTACGTGTCTATAATATTATCTTGTTTGTGATTTGTGACAATTAATACTAGTAATCAACCTTTTTTTGATTTTTCTGGAATTATTTACTTTTGTTAAAATATACGATATTTAAATTACCTGAAATTAAAAAAAATTAATAGTCTCTTTTTCATTCACAATAAGTTTACTGTGATAGTATGCAAGAATATGGTGAAAAGTAATTTAGTATTATTTGGAATAGGGTAAATTGTTTTTAAAAAAAACGAACAAATATGTATATAAAAAATAAAAGCAAAAAAATGTATATGGTTATGTAAAAGATTTGATATACTTTTTACTGAATCTTTTTTATCATTATTTATATTTCGAAGAATTAGTTTCAAGTGTTTTTTAATATATTCTTAAGCTACATAATATTCAAATTAGTAATTAATATAAAAGAAATGATTTATGGGGTGATATTAAAATAAAAATTTTTATTATTTCATATTATATCTTTTATTTGAAGCAGTATTTTAATATCACAACAAATTATATTTTATCTGTATTAATTTACATTATGATGAGTTATTCTTACAATTAATAAAAAAATAAATTGAGTAAGTATTTTCAATTAACAGAAAAAAAACATTATAAAATGTATTACAATTATGTGATAAATTAATAAATTACTTGTGATATTAAAGTTAAAAAAAACTATTAAATAAAAATTTGTTGTTATTACAAAATTCTTTTTACATTTATCTAATAAATTCGAATACGTACAATTATTTGCATTTTTTTTAAATTAAATTAAAGTTCTATAAAAACAAGACAAGATATCTTTAATGGAAAATGCAATTTCCATATTTTCTGTATAAAGGAACATACTTTTAATAAATTGGTATTCTTAATTATTTAAATAGTTATTATTAACATATTTATTATAATGTTGATTTTTCAACTGTTTCTCATTGTAAGCATTACAGCTATTGCTTCTTATAATATTATTACTATTACTACTAAAATTTTTTATAATTAATATACATTTTTTTTCTTTTTCTTTTTTTTTATTTTTTTGTGATATTTCTTATCTAAGAAAATTACAATTGTTCTAATATGGAAATTTCTTAAATTAGTTTTTTACGTATACTAAATTTCTTTTATTTCAAAATGAACAGTAATTGTTAGACTATTTCAAAAAACCAATATTATTTATTATATTAATTTGTAAGATACCATAATATTTTAATAAATAAAGAGATGTGATAATATATCACACTTAGCATATATAATCTACACAGAATATACTTTGGATTTATTTTAAATATATTGGTTTAAAATAATTAAAACATGCATGTAAATTCCGATATTTTAGGATTTCTAATAATAAAATATATATTATTTGACTATTTTTGTTAATAGCAAAATGTAAAATTGTGTTTTGAAGAACAAACATTTTTAAATGAATGGTAATATTGCAATTAAGACTTATTTAATTATTGCATATATTTAAACATTGATATTTTTGAATTTTAATAATAGTTAATGCATATACTGTTTTAACTATTTTTTTATATATTAATATGTAAAATTGAAGTTTTGAAGAATTATATTTTCATATAATATAGTACTTTTAGATTGTTATTTATAGTATATTTTGCAAATCTAATGTAAGTAACCAATTTTTTTAAGACAGTTTATCAAATACTTTCAAGAAATAAATTTAATGAAGTTTCTATAAAAGATAGATGCATAAGAATTTCTTTATTTTTTCTACTTGTAACCAGATATATACATTACAAATGCATAGACTATTATTTCTAAAATTCTTTATTCTACATCGTAAACTAGATATTGCAGTAAGTTTTTAAAAAAATGTTTCAAAAAAAATTTAAAAATTTTACATACTGAGTAATTAAGAAAAAAGACCCATACAAAAGGAAAAAGATATTAAAATGCGAAAACTAATAATAGGAGCGAATTGGAAATGCAACTTCGACCGAACAATACTGAACCGCTTAAATCGTAGCGAGGCGATTAAAATCTTTGGATGCCACCCTTTTCTGAAAATATTCATTGCACCACCGATTATTAATATACCGGAGTTCAGTCTCAAACTGCCGCCGTATATCAGTATTGGTGCGCAAGACTGCAGTCAATACACCAACGGGCCGTATACAGGCGAGGTGAGTGCGAAGATGCTAAAGGACGAAAAGGTTGAATTCTGCATTTTAGGCCACAGCGAGCGGCGCATAAACTGTTTAGAAGGCAGTTCAGTGATTCGTGAGAAAGTGAAGCGGGCGGTTGAAAACGATCTGATTGGATGTTTGTGTGTTGGAGAGAGTTTAGAGCAGAGAAGTAGGAACCTTCATTTTGAAGTTGTGCGAGAGCAGCTTGGGAAGTGTTTGAGGGGTGTTGACATATCAGCAGATAGGATGTTAATTGCGTACGAGCCTGTTTGGGCAATAGGAACAGGTATGAAAATGAAGAATGACCAGATCGAGGATATGATTGAGTTTATCAAGCAGGTTCTCAGTGAGATGAATCTTGATTTGAATATATTGTATGGAGGATCTGTGAATGGAAGCAATGTCAAGGAACTTCTTAAGGTAAGCATTTTGGATGGTTTTTTGGTTGGTGGTGCATCTCTCACTGAAGATTTCGATGAAATTATCAGGCAATGCAGAATAGCAGTACAAAATAATGCCGAAGTCTGGTGAATGAATTAATACAATGTATTATGATTAAATAAAGTATTCTTAATAAGATATTTATGTATATAAAATACAATTCAACCTATTTTTGATAGTATTACTTTTTGAATCCCGCTGTTAGTATTGGTATAAATATGATAATTCTTAATAAGATGTTTATGTATATAAAATACAATTCCACCTATTTTTTAATAGTATTACTTTTTGAATCCCAATGTTAGTATTGATAATAGTATGATAATTCTTAATAAGATATTTATGTATATAAAATACAATTCCACCTATTTTTTAATAGTATTACTTTTTGAATCCCATGTTAGTATTGATAATAGTATGATAATTCTTAATAAGATATTTATGTATATAAAATACAATTCAACCTATTTTTGATAGTATTACTTTTTGAATCCCACTGTTAGTATTGATATAAATATGATAATTCTTGCTTTTACCTTTTATTAAGAATTTAGTAAAGTATTTCTTACATTTCTTGTCTTTTGTTTATCCGTTTTTCATTGTTTTCTTCATTTATTTCTTTCTTTCTTCCTGTGTGCCCTTTGATTTCTTTTCATGCAAATAATTTTGTGAAACTGATTTAACCCCTCTAAAATGGCTTACTCAAGAAGAATATGTATGTTTACAGATAGACCTATCAGCCACATAGACAGGTCAAGTGTACAAATAGCATTAGCAAAGCTTGATAATTCGGGAAACATAACAGGGTCGATCGATATTTTAGACTACTGCGGTGATATTAGAAGGAAAGGATTAGCTGATGGTTTAGTTACACTTAAAATGCGATCAGTTGATGAACAAGACGATATGGAAAATGAAGGTGAAGGCGTTATTGAAAATCAAGAGTAGAACATGTTGAGAAACATTGATTAAATAATAATTTATTTTTTTTGTTTTGATATGATTATAATATTGGTTCTTTTTTTTGACGTATTATTTATGTAATCATCTAATATATATGTTTTTAGATACAATGCATCTACATAGTTTAAAAGTAAATTTTGTAAGAAAAAAACATATCTGGTGTGGCGATATTTAATAATTGCAATACAAACAAAGGGAAGAAGTATGTTTAATGTGTTTTTTTATAAAAATAACATTTTAATTCTTCTTATTTTCTTTTTATTATAGTAGAGTATCTTTTTATATTTTCCCAACAGTCAAAACCATTTCCACAATTTTTTAAAAAATATAAATTGGTTAATAAATTTTAACCTGTGTTTAATAGTAATTCAACAGTTTTTTTGTGATATTTGTGATTCTATTTTTTGTGATTGTGGTTTGAAAGCAAAAGCTTATTACAATAACATCTAGAAATAAAAAAAATGACAGAAAAACAAATTAACATAGATAATTCTACAACCTAGAATCATACATGTTGTAAACAACATTGAAGTTATGTCTAAATTAGACTATAACTTCAATTAATTACCATTTGTTGTTTTTAATTAACTCTTTAGCCCTTAATAATAAAACAGATCTAAAAACAAAATAAGAAAGAAAACCAATCAATTGGGGCAACACTACCATAGTAGAGGAAAAGCCGCAAAGAATATAAGTGTGAATAATAATTATCAAAGAAGAACCGCTGATAGCTGGTCTCGCGATAATAATTAATATAATTTTACCCATAATTTTATTTTTGTTTTATTCTTGCGTAATCAACACCGAAACCCGCTTGTAACGTTATATATAAATCTGGGTTAAAATTCGTCTATCTTTTTTCTGGCATTTAAACATGTGATATGCAATATCACATATATTTGATGTTTTAAAACTAGTAATTAAAACAGTAAGTTTTAAATTTATCTTATTGACATTCTATAAATAAATTTATGTTAATAGTATTGTGAAAAAAATTTCATTTTTGAGATTAAAGAAATTAGTATGCGTAAAAAAGTAATATAAAACATTTATATAATCAATTTTTTATAGAGAAAAGAAAAAACACATAAAGTTATTTAAGTAAAAAAAAGAGAAAAAAGAATGTTATTAAATAAAAATAACTTTAGTCGTAGTAATAATAGTAGTAGCAATGATATTAGAAGTAATCATATTAGTAGTAATAATGTTAGCAGTAATCATATTAGTAGTAATAATAATAATAAATATGACAACAAAAACATAATTAATTTTTTAGAATTTTATTTTAAAACCAACAGTGTTCCTTCTTCACTGGACAAAACAAATCAGTTTCCTACCATAATAAGATATGAAAGTTTTTTATTATATGTATACAATTATTATAAAAGGAATAATATTTTTTTGTAATCTTTAAAATTATGTTATATAGATGATAAAAGAAATATTTTTTATTTAATAATGCGCGTTGTTTGTAATTATTTTATAACTTAGCATACCTTTTGAATAAAATAATTCTTTTCATATGTTGTGGTACTGATGTCCTTATTGGACCGCAATTCTGAAGGTTTTGTTTTTTACATGCGATATTTCGATAAAATAAATAATCTTTAAATGATTGTAAGGGTTTCAATAAAAAAGAAAAAATGATATATACTGAAGGTTACAACGACTCACAAGACAGTAGCAATAGAGAGAAAAACATACAGGCATTCCATTGAGAGATAAACACCACACTTAAAAAACCCAATAATGGCTTAATAAACATTGAATTTATTTCCAATTTTAATGATTTTCTTATAAATTTATACACCGTCAATATGTATTTTTTTATTGTGGAATTTATTTGAAATTTCTTTTAAAAATTCTGCAAAATTCGATGTTTTAG
>AFBI03000002.1:17028-40461 GCA_000230595.3 Edhazardia aedis USNM 41457 | reverse complement strand
GGATTCAGATTCTATTTATTCTTCTAATATTTTTATAAAAATTGATGAAGATAAAAAATCTGTATTATCAAATTTAAATTCAGATTTAATAACATCTAACGATAAAATATCAAACCAAGATGAAAATTTAACAGAAAGTATAAAGAAAGAATCTAATATTAATAATAAATCCCATATCTTCAATGAGAATCAGGCAGATAAAATTTGTTATGTAGATCAACATAACAACATAGATTGTACTAAAAATTATGAAAAAATATACAACACAACTGAATTGATAGAAAAACTAATCTTAAATTGCAATAACATACAGTCTAATGATTTTAAAAATAACTCTCACACAAAGCAAACTGTAAATTATGACACATATAACTATTTTAGTACAATTGAACAATGCGATAAAAATAATTTCATAAATAATGAATCTAATCACTTTTATAATATTAATATACAACATACAGATCAAAATACAAATTTAAAATTTTTCGATGAAAAGGTTGATCTAAGTAAATTTGATTTTAGCACATTCAAAGATCCCTTAAATTGCAAAAACAACACGCAAAATTCTTGCATACAATCTTTAGATGAAAAAAATGTGTTAAATGAAATTGATTTTGGTACATTCAACGATCTCTCAAATTTCATTAATAACATCCAAAAAAATCAAAATATATTAGAAACATCACAATCACTCGATCAGCTTTTCTTAACCGGTAATTATGAAAATTCTAATACAGAAGAAACTATTTACATGCCTGAATTTTGCGGACTTCCAATCGATGTTAAACAATCTTTGCTACAGAATACAAAAATATTCAGTGATAATTATCCACAAAACATCTTAACGGATGACTTTAATGGTTTTCAAGAAGATAATATTAATATTATCAACCAGTTTGATGCAAATCAAACTTTATTTGAAGATTCAAGTCATTTATTTTTATATGATAAAGAAATTGAAAACAACAACCTTTTACACAATACACTAGATTCAAAATTATTTGATGAAATAATATATAGAAATGAACATGAATCACGTTTAGACATGCATAAAACTATTTCAAATGAGATATATAAAACACAAATACCTGTAGAATACCAACCAGAAAATTATATACATGAATGTGGCTATCAGGAAGCTCAAAAAATCCTTGATAACGAATCTAATATCGAGAAAAATTTTATAACTTCACGAATCGGCAAAGAAATTATGCAAAATTCACAATCGGATTTTCCAGATCACAAACCGTTTGCCAAAGATGCCGCAAATTTAGATATCATAGGTAAAAAACAAGTTAAAGGAAAAAAGCGTGGTAGAAAACCTAAGAATAAACCTACACAAGATGATAACCCAGAATTAAATGGTTTTAATAAAAAAGAAAACGTTCATAGTAAAAATGATGAAGAAAATATAAGCATAATCGATCAGAAAAACATCGATAATGCTAGTATTCTTAAAAATTCTGCCGATACGCCATTCGATAAAGTTACTTCTGAATATAAATATCAAAATTTTAACCCACATGCTTCATTGCTACATCCAATACATTTCGATCAAAACCTTCCTTATGACTTCTATAATTATAGAACTAATTCTTCGATACATTTAGGTTTACCATATAATATTCCACCATTTTATCCAATGAATTATCATATTTACAACCAAAATAGATCTCATAATATAGAATCTTCAAATCTTCCCGTAGAGCTTATCAATAATTCTCAAATCAAATTTATATATGAAAATGTTAATAATTCGGTCAATAATCAATATCATCAATATTATGGACAAAATGAAATAAAAAATACCTCTACTTATAAGCATTTAGATTTCTTTCCAGATAATATGAACTTGAGAAGTTTTTATCATTCAACTGATAAGATAAGCAATATCAGCAATTTAGGAAAAAGCGATTCTCATAATTTAGACAAAAATTTTTGCAACAATAAAATAATAGATGGTCACAGTTTCATTACTGATACTGTTATTAGCTCTCATTCGACAGATCCAAATTACCAATTTATTCCAGATCAAACACAAATAATAGATAATTTGGATGCTAGTGCGTCCCAAAATACTTTTTTCGAAAGTTTTGATAACACAAAAGATAACATTTGCAAAAAAATTGAAAAACAAAATATTGAAAATAATGATCTTAAATCATATAACAAGCAGACTAGCAAAAATAAAAATCAAAAGGCCTTAAAAAAAACTTACGAAAAAAGCAAGAAAAAATCCAAAATATCCGCAACAAAAAAGAAAGTAATTATACAAACAAATCAAATAAAACGAATACCAAGAAAATATAATAAAACACTGAAAAATACTAAAAAACAAAGAGATAAATTAAATGTTAATATATATAAGATATCGAGTGAAGAAAATACAGGGCATGATGGTAACGAAGACACTTTTGTAATCCCACAAACTAAACATGACTACGACCTCTTAAGATATAACCTCGATTCAAATTTAAATAGGAATAACATCCAAGAAAATATTTCGCATATAAACAATTTCAGCAAATTTGATTTTGATAATAGAAGTATAAATGGCAATGATGTCGTTCCTAAAACCCTTTTTACTGATGATAAAGCACATGAAACAAATTTTTCGTCACCATTTCCTTCTTATAACAGCAAAATGCAACACATTTTCACTAATAACACCTTAAATTCATATATATATGACCCTGTTGATGGTGTATATGATAAAATTTATGCTAATCCTGATAAATATGATGAAATCAAAGATGACATACAATATAAACAAGATAGTATATAATGTTTGCACAAATTAAATAAATATATTTTTTATTCTTTTTGAGCGCAAAATAGTATCATTTTGAAAGATAAAAATTTAATTTTTATAATTTACTAAAGATATTCATATTTAACAAATTTTTTGCATTTACATTCATTGCATTTTAATAAATATTAGATTTTTTTAAAAAACTTTAAGCATATATTTATTTCTAAAAATAATGGTATTTTCTGCACAAAATATCTATCAACTGTTTTACTATCAAAATTTTTGTCTTAATGGTCCTACGGGTCATAAAATTATCACAAAAACAATTAGATTGCTTCAATTTATACTAAACAAGATAATTTAAAATATTTTGTTTTGTTTATATTTTTTTATATCAATAAACAGAATATCTCGTCAACTATATACCTTAGTATACCAACTTCTTTCGAATGATAAATTTGTAAATTATAATTACAAAATGAAATCTTTAAAGATTACAGGATTCTGTGTATGTCCTTTCCTATTCTAAAGTTTATAGGAAAACAAAAATTGCTCAAAATCTTTCACATTTCATTAAAAGTAGATATAAGCGTATTAAATCATATTTAAAAATAATTTACATTAAATGTAAATTTTTAGCAATATTCTTGAGAAATCAAATTTACAATTTGAGAAAAAGTTTTTTGTGTTTTTAAATTAGAATATATATAAATTAAAAAGGTATTTGAACTGGATCATACAAATAAATTGTTTTATCAATTATATTATTTTTACACTAAAAATAAAAATTTAATAATAATTTAATTATATTTACTTTTTTTTTATCGAATTATATGCTGAATACTTCTGCGGCAAGCGCTAAAAATGCTTTTGTTGCCAAAGTAGTTCTCAAGGAGAAATAAACAAGTGTTTTGGCTCTTTACATATTGACCTTTGTTTTTATAAAAAATATTTTTAAGATTAAAATCAAAACAGATTATTCATTTTTTCTATTTATTATTCTTTGTCTCAATATCGCTCTTATAGATGAAGCATAACCAATTTACCACATTTACTTTTGTTTTATTAGCTAGATTTCTTATGATCAGTAAAGAAATCATCTCTAAAAATGTCAAAAACAAAACTTATCTCTAGTCTATAGATAACATAAAAAGATTAATGAACAAAAAACCAATTCTCTTTGTTGCTAATGCAACAACTTCATATAATCAATTTTATATTTGTTCCAATTTTAGAGAAAGAGGCAAAGGATATAAAAATAACAATGATCAACGCACTTAACATATAATATTTGTATGTTTTAAAATATTTCAGTACTAAAATTTTAAACATAAAATGAGAATATTCAATAAATAAAAAGTTCATTTCTAGAATTTTTATTATATCTTTACTTTAATGTTTTTTATTAAAAACACACACAGAAAATTATTAAAAAAATCACTTACAAAAATTATATTTGTTATAATTTAAATTTGATATTTTTAGTATTTAAGTAGAGCATTGTCGGATTCTCCGTTTGAAGAATTAATAGCAGAAGAATAAAAAGATGAAATGTAGGAATTGTAAAAAGATTATTACATATATTTTCCGTTTTCGGAATGCCAGGATATATGAGCTTTAACTATGAACCTCTGCTCCTATAATCGTCCTCTTCCTGTCTCCGAGTTGATTTTGCATAGTTTTGATTACAAGGAATCTATAATTTCCGAAATCGGACAGGATTTTACTTGGCTAATCGGATTACCACAATTAGTTTTATCTGATTAATCCAAATGCAAAAATCTAATTGATAGATCTTTCGCCGGCATGCAATCTTCGGAAAAACGGTTATTTACTACCCGGCAGTGTGATATTGGTAAAAAAAATTACGTTAGGTAATTAGAGACATATTCAAGATATTCTATATTTCTTCCTATTAGGGAATAAAATTATTTCTATGAAAATATTTAAATATTTCTTCAGAAATTGTTTTTATCTCACGATTATAGCTTCTTCTTATTGTTTATTAACAACGAATTGTCATTTTTCCTAAATATTTATGTAATTTCTAAAAAGCATCAAATAAAATACAAAATTGAATTTAAAAAAGAACGGATTGAAAAAATATAATATGTTAATACTGTGTGAAAAGTAAAAATAAAAAAAATTGATAATTTCTCTTTGTTTTATGCACCCGATGAGACGGCGAATACTCACATTGATTATTTAATTGGAAAGAAGGTATTTTGTAGCTCTTCTATTTATATATATTAAATATGAGGGTATGAAAAATTATCTATAAAATGTAGACTTATAAAAATATTTATTTATATATCGTTTTTTTTTAATTATCCTAACTTGAGTTTTATTTATGATAATAAGTTTTCTCTTTGCATCTCTTATCTTTCTAGGGTAGTATGAATACATCATTTATAATTAAGTTTGCTAAAACACATCATTATATTGTTTATTCTACATTCGAACATCTAGTATCTCTTTCATCATCAACACACAGAAGAATTTCCCTAATTAGGCTCTGTAAAAATGATTCAGGATTAAAATTACATCGAACAAATTTTAAATTTAGAAATACATGTACAAAAAATGTTTTTAATTATAACTTTTTCAGGAATAAGAGAATATAACTTTTTTTCTTGATTGACCTTATCATGTTATATCTAAATAAAAAAAATCTCTGGATTTAAATTTAAAATTTGTATATATTTTGATCCGAAATTCGGTGTGTTTTTTGCAAATAGAAATATAGAATTATGGTAATGCTGTATTAGAAACGCAATATATATAAAAATAAAGGTGAAGATGATGATTAATGGAAAAATTAGACGAAATGCTACATAAAATGGTATTATAAGGTCAAAACAGATATTTGTAATGTTTTTCTAACTTTTATTTAGAAATTCTTCGAAAAAAAATAATTTTTTGGAATTTAGTATTTAAACAAATATTAATTCAAACAATTTATAAGAAAATAGAGAACATAAATAAAAAAATGCCTCCGACCTGCATTGTGATATGAATATATCGGGTCTGCCTTTTTTAATATCTATTATTGGAAGGCACGCTTTACATAATTTTTTTCCTATGACACAAATATCTTCTCGCCTTTAATAGGTAGCTGTCATAAAATTTGAATTACATTTAATTTCCATAATTTAATATGTCAACATTTTGACAATTTTTTTTGAATTCTTTTCCTATACTAAAAAACCGTACCTAAAATTAACGAATCAGAATTGATTCTTTTTCGTTGATATATTTCCTTGTTCAATGTTATCTATTTTGAAATTATTCAAATTTTAAACTAGATATTGTTCAATATAACATTGATCATTCTTTTTGCCTCTTTGTTATTCGATTTTATGTTTTTTTAAATTGAACAACATTTATGTCTATATGATTGATTATTTAAAAAGTTTTCCAATTTTCTACAAAATATAAAAGAGCGATTAAGAAAACAAATAATCAATAATACTTTATTTAAAATGAAACACAAGACTGTACACAATAAATGTAGCAATAAATACAACAAAAGTAAAAAAAAAGTATGGAAAAATAGTTAAACTTTTGATAAATATGTTTTATTGTTATTTGGCAAAAACAATTTAAATATCCATGATTGCAATTTCGATTACGATCGCAAGCAATCAATGATATTTTTGAATCTTTCAAAAGATTTAATTCTCATGAATCTTACAAAAAAGCTTTTTTTTGATTTTTATAAAAAAACAAATTTCGTGTTTTTCTATACAATTTTAAAGTGATTAAACTATTTCTAAATGCATTAGTTTATGTAATAGACGAATATTTATGCCTTTTTTGTTTTATTTGCAGATTTGACTTTTTAAAAAATATTATAATGAGCAACATTAAAGTTATGGTATATTAGATTTAAAATAACATTGAATATAGCAAAATTCGTAAAAATTCTTTGGTATAAAATATAAAAAACTATAATGTTACATAATTATCGATCTTTTGCTAAAAGTGCTATACGGTTACAAAAAAAACAAATGCCGAATTTTGATTATTTTTTTTCAAAGAAAAATATTGGATAAAAAGTTAAAATAAAATGCATTAACAAAGAACTAAAAAAAAGCCACATTTTAAGAGAATGTAAAAGAAACCAAGAAGTGACCAAGTTTAAAAAGTGAAGAATTAACCGAGAATGTATATTACTTTGTGCTAAATTGAGACACTTTTAAAAGAGATATAAAACTGCAATTTATACAATTATTATATTTAAAAATTTTTTTTATACATTTTTGGTTGTTTTTTTCAATTTTTTTTATTGAATAGAAACAAATTCAATATGTGCTTCGTTATTTCATCAAAATTCATTTTTTTTCTGAATTTTCAATTAACACTTCCTCTGTGACCAAATAAAATAGATAACCCGCTATGTAAAATGAAGTTTTTCTGCGATGCCAAAAAATATATATTAATTTTCCTTTAGGAATGCAAAAGATCTGTTTTAACGGCTGAAAATTATCAGAAAACATTAAAAAAAGCGTTAAGCAAGCTTTATAACATTGTAATTGTATTTCAAAAAATCTGTTCGGCAAAAAAAACAAAGCTAGAAAAAATACAAATATAAACGTTGGTCAATATCAGACTATAATGCCAAAACAGTAAATCTTTTTGAATTTTTAAGCTTTATTCTTAGCCCATTGATTCTTTTTTTCAATTCTTAATTACATTTATATTGCAAGAAAAATCCGGAACGAAAATTTAAATATAAAGGATTATTTGAATAAAAAGCCACCCTTAAAAAATGTATAAAAATTTTTTCTAAAAATAATTACATAGTCCAAGAAAACGACCTGGTTGAGAAGAAAAAAGCAATGTTCTCAGGGAATTCGAGACGTATACTAAACATTGTAGAGTATTTCCTATAATACAACCAGATCCTTTCTTGTTACAGAATAAACACACTAAGTATTTAGAAATTTTTTCTTAATGCAAATCGTTACAAATATTCAAATTTTGACATTTATCTATCTCTTATTTAATGTATGGTCTCCTTTACATAAATAATGATAAGTATGTGTTTAAAGAATAAATTCCATGTGTATTTTTTATATAAAACTCTAAAAAAATATATATGTCTAATGTTTTAAACACTATCCATAATTTTAGATTGCTCTTCTCATCTGCGATACAATCATTCGTTCATGAAAGAAATTTGTTCATTTTGTATCAGACAAAGCGTCAAAAACTGCACTAACATGTAAACTTTATAAAAAAATATTAAATTATATTTATAATAAAACAACGAGACTGTCCTGTCGTAAGTTTCTCCTACCAAACATGTGGAAGTTGTGAAACAGGGACTTGGTCAGCTTACTAACCATTGGTCTGCAGTCTTAAGTGACGTTTTTTAACTGTAGTTGATTGATTGAGATTGTTTCATTATTTTATTATCAAATAGCAATCTTAATTGTTATAAAATAAAGAAGGAATTTTATTATTTGTTAAGAATTTATTGAACTTTGTAATAGTATTTTTTCTAAAAAAAATATGTTAAGGCCGAACATTGGGTATAACAGGGACTTAATCGATTTTAAAAATAACATCAAATTACTAAAAAACTTCTGGTTTGAAAATTCAATGCAAGAAAAAAAATCATTAACTTTCTTACTAACATAGCAATTGCAGTAATGCATGCTAATCCTGTTTCAAATGATGAGCATCTTGATTTTTTGGATTTTCGAAAATAGAAGAAAATCTTCGTGACGTGAAAAATAAAAAAGCTATTAAAGACACATTATATTCTTGCATCCTTAATGATATGGAGAACACCTTGGAATTTTATTCACAGCACAAGGTTATAGAAGTTTATTTAACACTGGAAGAACTTAAAATCTCAGAAAAAACACAAAAAATACTTAAATTTCTATTTTTTAAAACACGTTTGTATAATCTATTTGTTTGATTCCTATTCAATTACCCACAGAATACAGCACCAATTTTGCTATGATATTTAATTTACTTATTTTATATTTATAATCTTTACTCTGGCAAGTATTTTAGCATTTAAATATATTAATTCTTCATTTTTTTTCTTCGTTTTATATAAATAGTTTATTTATTTTTTTGTATCTTAAAGAAAATTTACTAATCTAAATAAGGATTTTATTATAATATTTGCTTTTTGTGCATATTTAAATTTTCATTTTACAATAAAAATATATTACCGAATATATTTCAAAATATCTAAAATTGAATTTAAGTACAAAACTATACAAAAAATGAATATTTCATTAAATGAAAATATGTTATGTTTTGGCACAAATATTTTAAGCGAAATATAATGAAATTATTGATTTTGAAATGAAAATTTCAATACAACATAGTATATATTTAATAAAAACACATTTTTATTTTTTGAAGGCGAGGTTCTCGAAATAAAATTGAAGATTCTTCTTTTTAGATTTCAGAAACAATTTTTTATTTTTTATGGTCACCTAGCACTCAAAATGAAGCTATCAAAAATCTTAGCCAAAAATTGTAAAATAAATATAAAAAAATACATTTAAATTTTTTTTAAAAAGTGAAATCTTATTGTATAAAATTTGTTATTCAATATTTTCACTTGTAAAAACTAATTTCATTAAAATTAATAATATTTTTGAGAGTGTTAAAAAGAACAAAATCATTATAAATGGAATTTACAAAATCTTTCCATAAATTAAAAAACAGAAAACTTACAAATGTGATATTCTCGTAGGTTTCTTAATTTTTGACACCTTTTTATACTATCCTGAGGGCATAAAAAAATAGAGTTTTCTGCCCTTTTAGTTATTTTTAGTTTGCATGCATATACATAAAGCTATCCTATAAATAATCATCTTTAATTGTATTTGATTGTGATTATTAAGTATTTAAATGCTTTTAGAAACGGGATTTGTTATACTACTGACCTTTTTTCTGATTTTTTAATTGCTTCTATAGCTATTAGAACCGTTATTTTTTTATTTGGCTACTATCCTATTGTTTTTTATTTCTCTATTTTTCTTTTATGTTATCCGAAATGGCTTTTAGTGATATTTCTTATTTTTAAAAAAAACAATTTTATTTGTTGAAATATATTTTTATAAAAATTTTAATAGTTTATAAGCAATTATAATATAAAACTAAAAACAGGTTGGAACAAAAATTAAAAATTTGATAAATATACATATTAATTTTCCCTTTCAAATCTTTCAAACCTGTTATTCTTTTTAAATTTTGAATTTTTGTTATTTATGTAGCAAAAACTAACTATATTTTGAATGAGATAGAATGTAAGGCATTAAGAAATCTCACCTTCGGGGCATATAATTAGCTATCTAAGTGTAAGATTCAAGCCAATGATTAAATTTTATTTGTTATTATTTTTCACAATTGCTTAACTACAGCGTCAATTTTAGCTTTTTTTATAAAAAAGTGATAAAATCACAATTTCCAAAAAACATGTGCGATTCAAACCATTTTCTTTCTATGATAATGCGAAAACACTTTATATATTTATATAAAAATTAAATATGTTTTACAAAAAGTATTAAAAAAACAAATATACCTTAGTATACTAATACGATCTTCGCTGCATTAATAAAATTTAACTATTGAATGAGATATCTTTTAGATAAGCATAAAAATGCAAAATAAATGATATAAATAGTTCAATTTTTTGTTTGCCACATTATTAATGTTGTTAAGTACTAGTAAAGGTGTAATGTGTATTTATTTTATTTGCTCATATCTTGTTCAATATAAATTCTTTTCCAACAATACTACTACTAAAGTATTATATAAATTATGGTCAATTCATTTGGTCAAAATTAGAAAATAACACTGTGTTAGTTTCGTGTGATTAATAATTAATATAAATAAATTAGTAAAATTATTGGGTAAAGTGTTGGATCATCAGGAAATGATAAATTAGAAAGTGAATATAATTGTTTTCGTTTTTGCATAACTTTATTAACGAAAATATATACATGTCTATTCCTGATTAATAGACCGATCATCAAATATCAATAATTTAATTTTTGAGGTAATAAAAACCGTAACTATTTCTAAATTCATTTTCAAAATATCATTTTCTTTAATAAAATGTGTTTTAGCCAACTAGAATATTAGATAAATTTTATTCGTTATTCCAAAAATATAACTAATTAAGTATTTTATAAACCAAAAATGTCAATATTAATTGATTTGATGCAAGTTTGGTTATTTTTCAACATCATTTTCTTAAGGATCATTTTGTGAAATATTAAAAGATGATAAAAAAACACCGAATATCATTTAATACCGAAAATATTCTTTGATGATATTTTATTCATTAGATCCAAATATTATACTTTTAAAAATTCCTAATATTAATATAGTTGCAAACCAATTCGATCATGATATAATAATTAGCATATTCGTCAAAAAAGGGTTTTTAAAAATTATTTGTTGAGTATTAGTCGCTAATACACCTTTTTTAAAAATAAAAATTTTTGTTAAAATTTTTATATGTTAATTTAAAATTTTTAGATCGACCAATTAATTCATTTTATAATGACGTTTTACATTTTTTAGAATTGGTAAATATAATTTTGTTATGAAATGATGATCATTATCAATAAAAATTTTCTTCGGAACACGATATTTACAGATGGAGAAAAGATGAGAGCAGGAAAAGCTCAAAAAGGAGCAACACAAGTATAAAAGTAGTAGTTAAATATTAAATATGACAAGGAAAACAAAGAACAAAAAAGCAAATACTTCGTCCAACCCACACTCCATGACATATAATTACTTTTTTATGTGATCTCATCAATTATTCGCGCAATATATTTATGTTATAAGATCGATATACACACGAAGTGTTCGGTGTGTTTTTTCTAAGAAAAACTTACTCAACATTTTGTTATAATTCAATGGAAATTTTTTATTTTTGTACTGTTTCGAAAGGCATTTTACTTCCGGAAAGCCGATAGTCTGTGTGTTTTTTCATTGTTCTCTTTCTTGGGTTTATTTTGATTGGTTTTTTCATTTTTTTTATCTAGGGGTAAGTATTTGAATAACCAAATATAAATTAAATAAATGTTGTGATAAAAACAGTCACGACAAAAAGTAAATAAAATAGATTTTTTCACGGTGTGAAATGCGCATTTTATATGTTAAAAATATAAAAATTTACAAAATGCATAAAATTATATTTTTGTTTAAATTGATAATTTCTTATAATTTAACGATGCGTGAATTGTCAAATAAATGAAATTAGATCTGTTAAATAATATTTTTCGAAAATTAGAGCTCTAATATGCATTCAATCGGTCGAGCAAATAATCGGACTTCGATAATTGAAACCAACAATTGTTTTCGTTCCATTTTAAGTTGTAAGTAGAATGATGAATTTATTGATACATTAAAAAAATAAAAAAATACTTTATATAAAATTTTTAATGCTTTTCTGTTAGGTAAAGTTACATCGAAAAAATTTATAAATAATCTATATTAAAAAAATATTTTTTAGCAATTTTGTACGAAGACGTTAATAATCGTTTATACAGGCAAAAAGTATTCTATGTGCTAAAATCTAATTTTAAATGTTATTTTACTGGAATGTTTTTATAAATTTTAAATTTCAATTGCTCAGATCTGTTTAAGATACTATAATCAATTGGATTTTTTATACGGATTAAATCAAAACGCTCTTTGATTAATTTTTTGAGAAAATTTGGTATATATATCCAGATTAACAATCATTATATAAATCACATTAATATAAATCGACTACATAAAACCAAAAACATTATTTTGAATTGTTTTTCTTAAGAAAATGCAGCTGAAAGATAAGCGTTCTAATTGAACAGAAAGAATTTGATTTTTTTTGTTTAATATGATTTGAATATAACGAGCCTTGTGCTTTAATAACAATTGTATTTGTTAAAAAAAAGTATATAGCCGAGGTAGGATTCGTAGGACTAAGTTTTTTTTCATAGAAATTTAGTATTTTTTATTTTATTACTTTGTATATATTGATAAAATAACTTAACATTGACAAAACTATTAAATAGTACTATAATTGCAATTTTTTCCAAATTAAAAAAAATAGCTTTAAGATTCTATTGTTGTTTCTATTGCATAATGATACAAATCTAAATCAAGAAGCTGCCTTTTTAAATCATCTTTATATTTTAGATACATATAAAAGCAGTCAACGAATAGTCATAGCAAATAAATTCTATATTTGCAAACGTTTTCAAACTAAAAAGATATTCTTTTTGAATTTAATTTATCTTATTCAGCATATTTTCTATACTTCGAAACAAAGCTATCAATTATGCAACATGCTTCTATTAAAATAATCTATTGAGATATATTGCATTGACAATTTAGGGATTTTAAAATTTCAGATTTTTTGTACTATAAAAAATTATTGTAAAACATGTATGGATTACATTCGTGTAATATTTTTGCAACCATCGAAATTGTTTTTGCTTTTTTTTTCTTTTTAAATACAAAAAACAACCAGATAACTGTAATAAATATTTTATTTTTTATTTATTGAAGGAAACATTAAGTTAAAGACAATGTGTATTTGATAAAAACCAAGTGATTTCAATTGATTTCTGGTTATCTAAAGATATTTCAACTTGCAAAAAACTGACGTTTTTGAAGTTTTGATGTTAAATTGACGTTTTTTGATATTTGATCGATTTTTGATCAAATTCTATCACAGTTGGTGGATTATAGGTCCATAGTATCAAGATAAGCTTGATATATGAGGTGTTGATTTTGATCATTTTTGATCAATTAATGATTGGTCATGAATGATCACTGAAAAGCTTAAATAGCTTCGTAAATAAAATGAAAAAACGAGTTCAATGTCTTTTAATAATAACAATTTAATTCCTAATCTAAGTAAGTCCGGTAGGCCAAGAGGTCGTCCCCGGCAATCCAACCCATTATAAACAGCATTTAAATGCAGATCGAGAATAATAAAAACAAAAAAAAAGATGTTTAAGAGACTAAAAACTGCTTTTTTATCTATTTAAATTTAGAGTAAGAAGAAGTAAAGGTACGGTGTAATCTTTTTGTAATCCCTTTTATTATAATTTTTAAAATTGACTTATTTCTCAAAAAACTTTTTTTTCTGATAATTCCTTCACTTTTTAATTTCAATTTCTATTTTTTATGGTACTTCACAATCTCAATATTAAATTATCTCTCAAGTTAACTCAATACCAATGTAATATTTTATAAAACCAATTGTAAAATATCATGGTTTTACAATGTAATTCAACCCATCAAAATTCTTTTGTCTTTTTATTTTAAACTAAAACTAACAAAGCATTTATATTTTTTTACAATATGTACAATACAAATCTTTTTATTTTCATCTAATTTTAAGTGTATTTTTATAAAGCGTATTGTGATATAAAATCTTGTATTTCAAATAAAATACTTGTGTAATACTGTCAACCTCTCAACGTAAGAGGCAACCGTATTCTTTTTGAAATGACTTAAAAGAGATTCACATTTAGGTCCTGATATTCATATAACCTTTTTTTCGGGTTGTGGAATCATTGTATTTGTCAGGTCTTCTGCTGTGATCATAGGCTTCCTGATTTTATATTCATCTTTTCCATCTTCGCTTTGAGGTGTCTTTTTACAAAATATGAATAAATATCGTCTGAAAAAAGATATTTCGACAATTACATACAATATTTTTATCTTATTTTTTAACGTATAAATGCACATATTTAAATGTTTTTTGATCAAACAAATTGCTCGTTTTCAAATTTGCTGTAAATTAGTGTATGTATACCAAAAATTGCTAACTTAAAAATTTCTGAGAAGGAATTTTCGTTATTTTCGCATTTTTTTACGCTTTTAAGTTTTTACTTTTCAACGAAGGTCTAAGAAATCATCACCGCGTATAAATTGCATTATAAAATTATGAAAATTTTTGTTAACTACAATTAATTTCTTAAAACATTACAATATAAAGCAATACAATACTAAATATTTATAAAAAAAGAAACAAAATCAAAAACAAAAACATTATATTCTTTTCTAATCTTGTTTGATCGCGATAAAAACTATTATTCTTTTATTTATGTATAAATGTAGTAAAATACAATTTCTAAGTAATTTTCCTTGTATATTTAACCATTCAAAATCGTTAGCGATATGTGTTTATATATATATATTTATTTAAAATAAAATCTAGTATTGTTGCGTGTTGATAAATTAGAATCTGTTGCAAAATAATATTTATTAGTTTAATTTAGAATTATAATTTTTTTTTGAATTATAACTAAAACGAATGAAAAACTATTTTTTTGAGACTTGAAAAAAAAATTATTAATAAAAAATATCATAAAAAGCTGTTGGAATGTTATAATGGTCTTACAAAGAAAAAGCTCTATGAACAGACATTATAATTGAATAATGAATTATTAAAAAACTGGACATAGTAAATTATAAGAAAGATATGCTTAGATTTTCTTTTTTTTTATATTTTAGTGCCAATAAAAGTCTAAACTATTTGTTTAAAAGCTTTATTATTAATTAAACATTAAATTATCCCTTTAGTTTAGATGAAAAACACTTTATTTTTCAAATTTAAGATGCTTCAACACGAAAAAAAAGCTGAAACAGCGTCAAGATTTTTAAGGCGAAAATCATCTTTTTATACATGATGCATTTAACGCATACAAAAAAAGCAAAACGACATTACAGCAATGTTAAATATAGGTGTGGACTAAACAAGGTCAAAAAAACTTTTTTGTCCATATTTATACATGAAAAGTAGAATTTTTTTCCGAATATACCGAGTTATAAAAATAAAAAGTTTTTGGTTTTAAAGTAGTTTTTTTATTTAATATTCTAATAATATTTTTGTTTATATAATATTTTTAAAATTGAATTATCCCAACGAAGAATGGAATAAATATTTTATAAAAAAAATAGAATATATTAGATATATCAGTGACAGTTCGATTATTACAAAATTTTGTATACTGACGAAAATAATTGTTTTTAAAGCTATTAAAACATTAGATATATAGGCTTTTTCATATTTATGACAGGATTTTCTTGCGGTATTCATCGGAATTCAAATATTTTTAAAATATAATATATAATATAATTTTTTGTACTTCTATTTATATATGCATAATTGTAGTTATTTGTAAATTTATTGTTTTTAGAATTGAAAGACTTATTATTAAACATCTACTTATTTTTATATTTAAACAAGAATTTTATTATAGTTTTAGAATAACTTTTATATTGCATTTCATTTTTATTATCTTTATCAAATTCCATTGAATGGTGTCAAATCAGTTCAAATTATATTAAAATTGGTCCAATTTTAATCTGAATTAATTACCATAAAAGAACACATTTAAATTAGTTTCCCCCTCAAATACTGTCATAAAACATTTTTATTTACAAATATTCAAATTCTTTGCTATAAAAAAATCAAAACCATCAAAAAGAATATAAAATGTTTAAAATAAAATCGTATAGAATATTCTGATAGAACGAAAACCAATTTTATTGTCAAAAAGATGCATGAATTAATAAAAAAGTTGCATATTTTGTAATAGAAAATATAAACCTGGCATATTTTTAAAAAAATTTAAACACAGAAATTTTATTATCATCTTCATAACTTACTAAACCTAATATAACAAAAACAGACTTTTGAAAATATAAAAAAAAATGTAAAAGGCGGTCTAAGTACAAAAAAAAACTACATAATCAACTTAAATTTGCAAAAATGTATTGTAGACTTTTATTAAATGTTAATTTTAATATTATAAAAATATTTTTTAAGTTGTAAAGTGTAGTTTAAAATGAAAAAAATTTATGATGTGAAATAAAAAAACATCAAACAGTAAAAATTTTTTTTCTTCTGCTAAATATATTACGAAAATTTTTTCTACTCTTACACATAGCATCAGAAATAGAATAAATAAGGAATTACTGTCTGTAGAAATTTCATTTTTCATAGTTTGATTCTTTTAAAATTGTGCGCTATTTGACAGACTTTACTACCTTATAACCGTCCATATTAATTTAGAACCTTACCTGAGATATTAGAATATTCCATAAATATTATAAAAAAGGGGACATAGAATAAAACTTAGAATACTTTTTAATTTTTATATTTAATTACACATTCAATCAAAAACAAATTAAAATACCAAACATAAATTAATATGTGGTAAATATTTAATAAAGAAAAAAATTTTTGTAAAAAAAACTTATATATAGTGCAAATACCGTTAGTTACTTTCATTACTGTGTTATTTTTAGATATTATGCGTATTTTTATTTTGATAAAACATACAAATAGCACAAATTCTATTTTACTGGATATTCGATTGCATAGTAGCCTATATCAGACAAAAAATAACTAAACTTATATAGTAAAATCGTAATTTCATTCATATTATATAATAAAGATAGTAAATCAAATGTTTCTACATATAAAAAAAATAACCTATTGTTATTTTGGTCAAATATGCCAGTGTTCAATAATATCACAATTTACAAAAAATATATAGAATTACGAAGCATTAATTTGAATAAATTGAGCATATAAGAAAAAGAAATGCATAAATGAAGACATTATTCATATACACTGTAGTCTTTTTGTATGATCAAATTTAAATAGGCTTCGTGTCTTAGTGCTATATTGCACAAGATCATGTAGGTGATCTGTATTCTTTAAGCATCAAAATTAACATAATTTCGGTATTTTTTGTTCATTTAAATAATTACAAATCATGAGGAAATTAATTAGGTTTTTCCTTCAGCGCTCATCATGATTCTATTATTTTTCAGTAAAAAACACATTGTATTTATATTATTTGTATTATATTCATTGCAAATATATCGGTTCCAGATATTAAACTTGACACTATCTGTTATGCGAAATATGATTTTTGAATATAAGTTATGCTATATTTTAAGTAAAAATAATTTTATATTATAGATTTTTTTTCGCAAATTTCTTTTTAATTTGACATCAACAAATTTTTTGAATGTGTTTTTCTCCTATATCTATGATCTTAAAATCAATATAGATTATAATGATAACATTTTCTATGTGATTTATAAATTATAACGAAATTAATGAAATTTTTTTAAAATTTTTTAAAAAATGGAATATTGTATGTAATATTAAGCTAAATATTCTCCTTGAATATCATTATATTTGAGATTTAGCATATAATTGTTATATTTTATTAGTTAAAATTATTTAGGAGAGATTAGAAACTGATGCATTTTGCACATAAAATAATCAAATAAGATAAAAAACTATTTAGAAACCCATTAAAAATTAAAAAAAAGTAAGCAACTGAAACAAATAAAAGTAAAATGAACAAATAAAATTAAATTAATTCCTGATGTTAACATGAATTTTTTCACATATTGAAAATAAAAAGAAATAAAAAACAAGATTTGGATGTTATAAAGTTATTTTTGAATTTTAAATACCATTTATGCACCTTTAACACTACCAAATATCAGAACTATATGCAATTATCATAAAAAGTTTGAAAAATAATATAAAAAGCTTTTTTAATTTTCTAACATACAAGGATAATGTTTTCTAAAATATTTAACACTTCTTGTATGCAAAGAAATGAATAATTTTTTTCTAATTTATAAGTGATTGTTATTAATATAGATAATTACATTTTTTTATGTCTAAAGAAGATTTGAAAGAAAAATAAAAATAAATAAGAGTTTTAAATGTTATTTAATGAAATAGTTGAAAAAAATTGATCTGTTTATTTTTATCAAATAATTTGGTTTTTTTTATTATTTTTTTCAAAAGATATTGTTTATATTTTTTTATAATAAATCGTAAATAACATTTATCGGTCATATTATTAAGATAAATTTGTTATATCACTTTTTATTCTTTGACTAAAAATTGTGTGATGCATTGTTATTAGAAGAAGTTGGACTAGATCTATTATATGAGAAGTTTTTATATTGCATAATTTATTTTTAAAAAACTATATTTGTAGTTTACAATTTTTGAACTTTCCAATCATCATAAATAATATAAAACCAATAAACTTTATCAAAATTCGAAATAAAATACCTTCGTTCGTCTTATATCAAAAATCGAATCTAAAACCAATAATTAAACACTTCAAACCAACAAATAAAATTCATTAAGTGATGACATATTATGAAATTTACAATTAACTATTTAACCCTTTTTATTTAAAACAATGGTATTCGATAAACACGTCAAAAATTGTACACAGTAAAAAGAGTAAATTGTCTAAGTAAATGACTGAAAGTCAATTGGCAATTCAGATATATATAAAAGATGATAAAATATATTCTAAAAATTATTGCTGTTTCAGAACGCTCTCAAAATGCAAACTATCAGATAAATTCAAATGATCTTTAATATTATATTGAAACAATAAAAATATCAAAATTTGCAAAAAAAAATTAATTACTAAATACGAAAAACGTATTTTATTTAGGTTCCGAAAAAATTCCTTTCGAATTTTATCAAAGACATAATGATTATAATTTTAGCAATATTTTTTGGTGTTATTTTTGTTTTATTAAAAAGTCATTTTTTTGTTATTAAGATAGTAATTTTTGCATTAAAGCAGTAATTTTAAACATATAGTTGAAAATAGTTTTTAAAGTGTCCTGTAAAGGAAAAAACATTGATTGTGTTATGATACAATTCTAGCATATATCAATATTTCGGTTGTTATGTTTTTTAAGAATATTTGTATTTATGTTTTTTTTGCTATAACCATTACTATTTTTACTAATACTACCAATGATAACATTTCTAATATTTTTTATTCAACACTCTTTATTCTTTCTTTTTTTCACTTGATAATCTTTTTGTGATTTTTTGTTAATTCTAAAAAAATCATAATTCCTGATATGCTAACGTTAGAAATTATTTTTAATGTAAGAAACTAATTTTTTTTGATATAGTAACATTTAAAATGATTTTTTTGTAAGAAACCATAATTTTTCTAATATAGTTAGAACAGAATAATTTTTCTTGTGTAAGGAACCACAATTTGTACAATATGGCAACATTTAGAATTATTTTTATATGTAAGAAACCACAGTTTGTCTAATATAATGATATATAGAATAATTTTGAATATATGAAAGCACAATGTATCTAATATGGCGGATATTTTAAATTTTTTTTTTGTATACTAATTTTCTTTAATTTATTTCGAAATATAATTGAAGTTATGTTTCGAAATAAATTAAGATAAAAAATGATTTATAAACATATTGCTAAATGCAATAAAAATTTGTGATAGCTTATATTACGAACAGTGAAAAAATTTAAACAAATATCCTATTCGTATAAAAACAGGAGAATTGGATTCTCATTTATATGCAAAAAACATTTTTTATATTGTTGATAATGCACAAATATATATTTTTTTACTTTGTTTTTAATTTAGTTGGTTTGATATTAAACTTAGAAATTTTTTTCAGTTATTTTTTTAAAGAAAGCATTCTTAGTATTCTAGTCAGTTAGGAACATATTATCAGCCTCATTTTTTGCTAATTCCACCCAATCTTGAAAAGCCTCCATGCCTAATTGTTGGAAATTTTCATATATGTGTTTTAAAACATCATCGAAAGTTTAAACCGCGCTCAATTTCCTTGACTTTATATTGGTAAATTCAACTTTATGAAGAATATGGCGATAATTATGCAGTTATTTTTTTCCTGCATTATTTTTAAGATCTCTTAGCACAACATAAACATTCAATGAGCAATGGTATTCTTGAAGGGCTTCATCTCTTTTTTGCAAAATCGTGTTTTTTTGTTCTTCTGATGCTTCCCAAAGAGCAACTTTTATCTCTTGTAACTTCGCGTGAATGTCATTTTTAATATCTCAGCCAATTCAGTGATTTTTTCCGATATTTATGCATTTATTAAGGAATTAAATTTTTTTCAAACATATTTTTTGAATCTGTTATGATTTGCGAGGCTGATTTGAAATATTCGACTTCTTTTTCATAGTTTTCGACAGCATGAGCTACTCTTATAATTTTTTCGATTTTTTTTAGCAATTTCAGCTAATCGAAAAGGATAAGATGTTTCAATTTGAGAGTGCAGTTCATCTTTTATTGTGCATGCTCTATCAAATTTTTGTTTTTTTTGGCCGTTATATATTCTTTTATGTATATTTCTGCTTGATAATTTCTATCGAGCATCATCAATGTGTCAATACTTATTTGTGATTCGTTTTGGTAATTTGACAATTCTTTATTTATGAATTTTTGAATAGTTTGAAAGTTGCAACTATTTAAACAATTTATAAATATTCCAGTTTTGTTTACATTTTGATCTATAAAGGGCATGATTTTTAGCCAATATATGATTTTTTTGGGTTCCAACACTTGTTTTTGCAAATTTATATTAGGATTCACTGCATATAATGCGATATTATATGCATTTGCAAACACACTTGATGGAAATGGTTCTTTGATCAATAAAAAACGGATTTATAGTATTTTTTCTGTAATTTTTCTTACTTTTTTAGCTTTGCTTGTTAGCAGATATGTTATTGAATTTTCTCTTTTTTCATATGACAGCAGATCACTATAAAATTCTGTTAAAGTATATATCATATCTGATATGAGAAGAATCAAACAAAATTACCAAAACTTCAAAATATCTGCACATATTCTGCAAAAGAAACATTTCGTTTGCAAATAGACTGAATAAATCATAAATTTCAACATTTTGCAATGCATTAAAATTACTAATGGAAAAAAATCAAATAATTTTCTAATATATTCAATAAATTCAGCCATTCAAAATTATTCTCTGTGCTATTTCCTTAAAATAAGGCGGTTCAAAAATACTTTTTTGATTTGTTGGTGTATTTATAACAATTTGCTTCGCTAAGTCAGCATTTAATTGTGGTGAATATAATATATGAAGCAAATTGATTATTGAATAAAAGGAATGTGTTTTTCTTCAATTTTTTTAATTAAATTATGTTTGTTTTTTTCAAAATTAGAGTCTAAAATTCGCGTTTTTAATTTCTCCAGTTTTTTATCCGAATTTATAAAAATTTTATCTTTTTCAGATTATATAATTATATTGTGATGTGATAATATGTCGCTTTCAAAAAACCCAATTACTTTTGTGAAAAAACTCTCGAACAAGGAAATGGAATTTTTTATGTTTTTTTTAATTTCCCTTAAATGCATATTTTGATTTTATCAGTTGTTTGGTTTAAATTTTGTGAATATGTTAACATACTTGATATTGCATTCTGGATTATTTCATGTGGTATAATCGTTTCGCTTTCAAGCGGAAAAATTTCAACCGAATTAATAACAGAAAAAAGGTCAATCATTATTTGTAGATATTTACATGTATCCTCAAAAGAAATTTGAGCTTCAAGTGCCTTTTTAGCAATTAAATAGCCCTTTCACGCCTTATAGGATTCTTTCTTACATCTTCCCAACTGCATGACAATATTTTTCTGACCCTATATTGCTGATTATAGGCGACATTTGCAGACTTGAACAACATTATGAGATTTGTTTTATAGATAAATTGTAATACAATTATAATATTGCTAATGATAGAATGTATTTTTCCCCCTTGTTCTTCTAAAATATTGCTGTTATAATTTTTTTTTCTCCTTCGTTCGCAAAATTTCGTGTATTATTGCAATTCAATGTTTTTATGATTTTTTGGAAACTTTCTTGCATTTCTATATAAAATATATTTTCACAATTCACATCTCTCAACATATTTATTAGGGTTATAAGAAAATTACATATAATTTGAACATGATTTTCAGCGTTAAATAGAATGTCTTTTTCTGTTTCTGTTGCAGGGTGGTTTAATGAAGATAAATTGTCAATTATTTTAGTTGTATTCTTTTCTTCATTTAATCCATAAACAATTTCTCTGTGAGATTTGTTTTTTTTATTTCTGCGGTTCCTCTGAAATCATTCTGAACATCTTCTTGGATAATTTTTTCATTCGAAATTAGTTGAACCGTATCATTACTTATAGATTTATATTTTTTTCTTTCGCATATATATCTTCTTTTAATTTTTCTCTACTACTTATAAACATATTCGGTTCATTTTTTTACAATGCCGTATAACAGTTCAATATTTTGATTAACAAAATTATCTATATAATTCGCCAGGATGTTTATGGGACTGTTGTTTGCATGCATCAATTTGAAAGCTTGCTCATTTAGTCTTCTGAGATATTATATTGGATCACATAGTTTAGAAGTCTATGTGTATACAACATTTTTAATGCACTTCGCATGATAAAATATAGCATGTGTATTTCTTCTACTGTTCTATCTCGATACATTTTTGAAGATCAACATGTCATTTCTAAAAAATATTTTGCAACATACAAAGCATTCTTGTGGTAAACCACATACTTTAATGGGGTACAATTATGTATAAATTTGATAGAACAAGTGCCCTCCTAAATTTCCCTCTTCCTGCATATTTAAACTGTCCCAACAATGAACCCATGGTGGAAAATAATAGGTATTATGAAAGTGCTCCCACTTCAGCCTCAGACCAAGACCGGAGGTATTACCCTGGTGCAGGTCTTCCACCAAAGTTAAATAGTTCATACAAAGCACATAACCAAGCGATATTCAACATTTT
>AFBI03000002.1:0-15980 GCA_000230595.3 Edhazardia aedis USNM 41457 | reverse complement strand
ACTTCTAACAATTAAAATGCATTTTAAATTGATTTCTTCACATTTGTGTGGTTTTATTCGATTTTAGGCAATTCAAACAAGTGCAAACAAGTTCAATTGAATGGCGCATACTCAAGACTTTTGTGTATAGAAATTTTCTATATTTCACTCTATAAAAAGTATATTTTTGTTATCTTTTTTCATTATAAATTTAAGATTATCTGCATATTCGAATTTTTTTTCATTCTTTTATAAAAATCGTTTTTGTATAGAGTGGAAATAGGAGTTTGATATTTCTGCATGAAAAAAATTATCGAAACAGAGCAAGTCATTGTTTATGGATCTCACACATAAATGTTTCATTAATTTTTCTAGAGATATTTTAGCATAGTTATCTATATCATCCAAGCACAAAAAGTACCCATTCACAATAAAATTAGAGGAATAATACCCTATAGAAGCTAGAATGAACCAAATTTTTTTTGAATTTCTTCGACAATAGCATTTCAAATTGAGGTAAATTAAATATTGTTAAATAGTTTTTCAATTGTTAAAAAAAAGAAACGAATCAAAATCAAAACAAAACTTTATGGATAAAAAAAATATAAATGGAATTTTTGTATACCGAAAAATTGTATTCAATAGTAATTTGGATATATTCTTTTGTTTTAATTGATTGTAAATTTATATTGAACCAATTTAACTGCAATTAGAAGGATTTACTATAAACGAAACGAAGCTAAAAAAGTTGTTCTAAAACTATAAAAGAACTTATTTTTATGATAAACATATGTTGTACTTGCTGGGTGGCCGAGAAGTGTGGCGTGAATAGTAGGCATAAAAAGCAGTATGGTAAAGTTTCTGATTTTTTAACGAAGGTGTCGGGGTTATTCCTGCGATCACCGTTATTATTTTGGCGCATAGTTTTTTTTTCGCTTGTTTTCATTCCATCTGTGTGTGGAAACATGTTACTAATTTTATAGCCCGGTGGAGATAACTTTGCGAGGCATTTTTTGGAGGGAAGCTTTTTCTGGAGAGAAGATGCTTAAGTTACCTTCAACACCAGAATGCGGTGGTCATTTCACCACAACATAAAATAAAACACATGAATCTTGTTAATTTGAAAACAAATAAAATTTTATAAATAACACAATTTATGTATTAATAATAAAAAAGGCCTAATTCTATTGTAAAATTGTTTTCAACGAGCAAATAGATATTAAATGGATATTTTAGCTGTCTTAACGTATTAAAAAAAAATTTTAAACTATTCAATGTGCGTGATTGCGGTATCTATCTATTATATTTCTAATTGATTTATAAATGTAATTCAACAATAGAATTTGTCTGTTTTCTGTTATTATGTGCATAATGTATGTTATTTATAAATTACTAATTAAGTAGACCAAAGAATCTCATTGTTGTTTTTTATCATAATTATATTTAAACATAAATGTTTTTATGATTTAAGCATAACTTTTTAACATTATTCTATTGTTAGTAATTCCTTCAAATTGTGTCAAAACAGTTCAAATTAATGTAGAACTGGTTTAAAGATTTAAAACATTTACCTTTATTTAACACATTTTATTTAATGTTACCCATAAAAAATTAGCATAAAAATAAACGTTTAAATTAAACTATTTTTATTTAGAATTACCTTTATTTGATGCAATACAGTAAAATTTCATTGATACATTTTTAAGACGAATTTATTGTTGTTACTACTGTCATATTTTTCTAAATCACGACATTCGAAGCCTCTATAAAATCATTGTCGATTAAGATCAATATAAACGATCAATTAGAAGCAAGCTAAAAATCCCAAAAACTGTGTATAAAAAACAAAACATATTTCAACATTGTTGGATATAATGTTTCTGTGTGAAAATTATTATCCATTCTTCATTAGATAAAATATTATATTTAAATATGTGAAACGTCAAAATTAATGTTTTTGATGTTTATGATGCTTTTTATATTTAATTGGTGTTTTTTTATCTTGATCAATTATTTGATCATTTTTGATCACCATTGTTGGTTTAATGTGTTTTTTATCTAGATAGTCTTGATATTTGATGTTTTTGGTTTTGATCAACAAAGTAATTGGTCATGAATGATCAGCAAAAAGCTTAAATAGCGTCGTAAATATAGTATAACGAGTTTAAGTGGTTTTCAAAAAGAATAGTTCGTTTAATTGTAAAAGATCTGGTAGACCAGAAGGTCAGCCCGGATCATACAACCAACATATTTTTTAAAAAAAAATCAGTGAAAAAATATTAAAAAAAAACTTGAATATGTTAACTCAAAAAATTTAGTTATTTAATATTTGTATAGTCAAAAATTCGAATATTAATAACACAGTCTGTGTTTCCAGACGCCAAGTTTGAAACACAAAAAGTTTTCTTGTTTTTATTAATAGTATAAATATACCATTTATAATAATTCAATATGATTTAAATTAAAAATATATGAACTATGCTCATTATAGCATTCAAGCAACCAAAAGTATTAAAGAAAACTATTTAACAGCACCTATAGAATGATAACAAGGCCCCTGAAGACCAAGTCTTTGTTATATCTTAACCTTATCATTGGTATTAAAGAACTAAGGCAGAACACTGTCACTAAAATTATTCATTTGTTTTTCTTTATACAGACATATATATAAAATATTCGTATTAATATATTTTCTCTCTTCTTTTAAACACTTTAGATGTATTATATTATTGCATAGTCTTTTCTAGCTCAATCATATATATAAAATTGATTATTTTTACTTTTTTCTTATATTTCGAATTTAAAAAATCTCTCAAACTGTAAAACAAAAAATTGGAAAAATTATGATTTCATCAAACATTATATGGCAGAGCTTAGCGAAAAAATATGATTATGAATAATTTCGGTTGCGCAAGGCTAATAATCATCGTTAAATCGTAGTTCAGACATTTTTGTTCATCATAAAAAAAAATCCTGAATAATAATCTGACCACCTTTTTTTATAAAAAAAGAGTCTAATTATGTCTTAATAAAATAGAAAATAAATCTTTTATATAATTAAACATAACTTTTGGCCACAATTATTTAAACAGAAAGGTTATTTTTTGATTTCTCGAATTTGAAAATAAAAAGAGTGTTTTTTGTGTAAACATTGATCGCAAAGCAAACATATTTATGGTGAGTCTTTACCAACTTTAGTGATAATAATACTATCTAAGTGATTCATTATGTACAAAAAATTTTAAAATCACAAATATACTTTAAAACTTTCTTGTATTGTTTAATATGTTAATATTAAAAAACCTTTCACAGCAATATTATATTCAAATCAAAATTTTAAAAGTCAAATTTAAACTTTTTACGGAAAGTTGACGTAAAAATATATTATTTTGTTAACTTATACTCTAAAATCAATAATAAATTCTTTATTATTCAGAGTTTTTTTTATCTATTGTATTGTATTTATTTTAAATAAATAATTAAAGCAGTACCATACACAAAAATTAGTCAAAACAATCTCACATTAACTTTAATCTTCAGTTGTTAGGATAAACTAAATGCTTTTTTAACACTACCAAATCTTTAGCAATAAATAAATATGAGCAGATTAAATATAATCATCTAAAAATAGCAATAATGAGATGACTCATGAAACGGCTACTTTAAGTTTTTTTAATTTATTTTATATGTATAGCATGATATATCTACTATTCAATGTTTTTTAAAAAAATTTATCCAACTAAAAAGCTATTTTCTTTTTAGTAATATAACTTAGTTTTACACGAAACATTAAAAAATGTAAAAAAAACTATAATTTCGTGTAAAAAAATCGATTTTTTCTATTGTATATACTTATTCTAGAGAAAAAAACGATTTTGAAGAAAATAACAATATTAAAAAAGAACCAGAATCAATGAAAAATTGTATATTAATATGCTATATAAAAATAAAAAATAATTATATATCGTTAAAGCAAAAAAAGAGTGCAATATATTGGAAAATCAAGAAAATTTTAAAAAAAACAAAAATTTAGAAATTTCAAGAACGAATAATCAAAAAATTTTTAAAACATAAAAGACAATACAAAGTAACTATAAAAAATAAAAACACAAATTTTCAGGTAAAAATAACATTACTTATTGTTTAATTGTGATATGAAAAAATAAGAATACGAAAAAAGCCCGCTGTTTTAGTCTTTATATTGTAAACAGATGGGTTGGAACGAGCAGGAGCTCGTGAATAAAACTTTGAAACCTGATTACTTTTAGAACGTATGTTAATTTATTTAGCAGCCTATTTCTAGGTATCGTATCAAGATACATAAAATCGCGTGTCAACTTGCATCAATGTCTTTTGATGTATAAAACACATCAATCAATTTTTTAACCAATCAATTTGATAAGCTATATTTCAAGCACTGTCAAGTTATTCAATTACGAATGGCAGGAAAATTATCAATCAGGTGTTTCTACTGGAAACACCAGCAGGATACAAATGAACATGCGCTAAAAATTCACGTGGGTTTTTGTACCCAACAAAAAGAGAACAAAAAAAAGAACAAAAGACCAAAAAAAGATATTATTTGAGCGATCATATGATTCAAAAAATTCTAACTTGATAAATTCTAAAAATATACGAACAATTATTGTTATGAACTATAAAATTGTCAATTTTAGAATTTTTCTATTCTTCCTTGTAAAACATTTAAAATATTTTTATTTCTTTTATGCTTTTTTTGAAAATTTTCTAAAATTGTATAAAAAATGGTTTAAAAAGAAATAAAAATCATTAAAAATACTTTTTGTCATCTGAGATAAAAAAACTTCTAAATATGTAGTCCCATAAATTTTGCCGTTTTTATTATTACCGAACGAAATATTCATTAAAAAAAACCATGTTGAAAATTATAAAACATTTTCAACAATGACTTGGAAAATATAATATTTTCATTTTTTACAAAATTTATTGGCAACTATTAGCTATTATTTGTAAATTTTTCAGAACTATAATAATGTAAAATTGTAAATCAAGTATTCATGCATGTTACTTAACCTAAAAACAAAGAAATCAGTAACTTCGTATCATGTAGACTGCGAAATACAGCTTATCTATTGAAATACTGGAGATTCTATAATTTTTTAGCTCTATCATACCCTTTTCTAACCCGTAAAATATTATATATAAATTTTAAAAAGCATTATCACGCCTACGAGTGCAATATAAAAATATTATCATCGATTTTGTAATCAAAATATTCTGACAATGTACAAGTCATTTATATAAAACAAATGAGTAAAAAATATTTAAAAATGTGTTTAATCAGATTCATAGCGCTTTGTTAATTCGTCATTGTACTTAATATTCCACAGATAATATAAAAGACAGTTTATTGTTTGAATCACGACATTCTTGCGTAATATTCATTAAACTAAACCGTGAAATTTTGTTTTTAATACACTTTGCATAGTATAAAAATAACAGATTTTACTATTTCGGAAGAATTTAGAACGGATTACAGTAAAAATATAAAATTAGATAAGAAAAAATAATTAAACAGCTAAATTTTTTCCAGTACCATTTTATTGATATATTAGATATCTAAAAGCCCAAATATCTATAATACAGAAAGTTTAATCAGAAAATATTGTGTATTGCAATGTTTTAGGTTTAATATATAATCTATAAAACAAATATAGAAAATTATTCAAATTTATTAGATTATGTGCGTTTTTAAAAACGTAAGTAATTTTATGTATTGCTTTATTGCGTATTTATTTGATTGTAAAACATTGTTAAAATTTTTTCTAGATAATCTTAAAAATCATAGTAATTCTTATCAAGTTTTCATTTTATCAACGATATTAACATAAAAAAATTACAAAATTCATTCCTAGATACATACATAAATAATTTAATTTTTTTTAGCAAAAATCATTGCATTAGTTAAGATATAAAAGACCATTATAATTTTCTATAAAAATAAGTGTAAAAAATTCTACTGTAATGATATATATGATATATTTTTTGCGTTTAGTATATTTGATTAGCAAATTATCTAAATTGATTTTATAATATATTTAAAAAATATCTAAAAATAATAAATTTTAGAAAGAACCGTACAAAAAAAGATTAGAATTAGGAAAATATATGGACAGTATATATGCTACAACTTAATTTACATTTTCTATATACTTAAATTAATATATTTATACGAATCGAAAAACTATATTGTTTTAATTATGCAAAATTGTATTATATTTGTCTTTTTGTAATACAAATACTCTTAATTCTTTTAAAAAGATATTACTTCTAATAATTTTTTTTATATTTTCATATATACTGCGGTTTTACTTTCACTCATAAAACCAATTTTTTACAAACATATTATTGCAAAAAGTGGCACTCATTCTTCGAAATATGTCTAATTCTGCATTGCTATTTTTAAATTTGTTGTATTTATAAGAAAAAAAGTAATATGAATTACCAACTCTGTGTTAATGGAGACGAATAAAATAGTGATACATTACTATAAACAAGCAATAAATGCCGCGAATACCATCATTATTATATAAATAGCAAAGAAAAAATCAAAAATGTAGTTAGATCGTTTTTTTCAACTTTTATTAATAATGGGACAACAAAATTTCATTTTAAAGTATAACTTAAAAGCCTAACACGATACAATACAGTTATTATAAATCAATTTTCTATAATAAAACACAATAGCATTTTTGATTTTTTATCGGTAAATTAGTCAAAATCAAAAAGGATAATATAAATTTCTAAAAAATTTGTCAAATTAAATTTTTTCACTGGATGCATTGTGGCATTTAAAACGAATGCATCAAAAGAAGGTATTTTCCTGCAAAAAAAATCTCTAATCTTATAAATAAAAAGAAAAAAATGTTTCGACGAAAGCATAAGAATGCCGTGAATTAACAAAATTAGATAATTATCATGTTTTTACTACACTTTTTTTCGTATCCAGGATAAGAAATCTCAAAATTTTCTCTAAAGTAAGAACAAATTTATAACAGAAAAATAATAAATGCGTTTTTTAGTAATCATAGCTATATATTTTAGATTAAATTGCAATCGCTTGCTAAAAGAAGGTTTATAAATGACAATTAGAGATTAGATCAATGTTGGGGCTTTAAGTCAAGCTCATCGATGTACTCGCTGAATTTGCTAAACGTGTTCGGTAAATATTAGGCATAATGACAGTATAGTAGATTCGATCATTTTTTTATAAAGGTGATGGTCTTTCCTGCGATCATCATATCTGTTGAGGGTCTTAGAATCTTTACTCTTCAACTTCATTTCCATCTGTGTCTAAGAAACACGTTAACCTTTTTATATCCTTTATGGAGGAAACTTTGAGAGGCAAAATCAGGAATTGTTTCCTTCTGATGGTAAGTAAACTGTCCTGTCAGTAACAGCAGAATATGGTAAGGGATTTCACTACACTTATACATAAATCTGCAATGATGCTAAACAATTGTAAAAATTTAAAATAACTTTACCGCACTTTTTACCAAATTAGTGATGATCATTTGTACTAACGAAATTTTTTTTAAGAAAAAGTTATTTACGAATTGAATGGAAAATATTTTTAAAGGTGTGGTACTCATTTTACAATTTTTTTACAAATTTTTAATTTATTTAAAATCTTTTTTGGTTAATTGTAGCACAACGGTTGTTCACAGAAAGCAGTGCCATTATTTAACAAAAATTGTTGTTTATAAAAATTATTCAAGAAAATTACTATATAAATCTAAGAATAAACAATATTTACCTAAAAGATTTCTTAAATATTCAAGAAAGATAAAATTAATCGTAAATGGCTGTAAAGAAACTGTTGAATTTTGATAAAATTATATAATCGATTTTTTTAAATATGTCATGAAGCCGATGATCAGAATAGTGATTTACTCTATATTTAAAATATTTTTTAAAAATAAAGTAGTCCAAAAAATGCAATTTACGATATCTCTATTGTATTATATTATGAAAATTTGGATTTGTAAAAAAAATTTCTGTTATTTATTTAGAAATAATTTATAAATTTATATTTTAAGAAATTTATATAAAATAAAATCATGATTTGAATTTTTATCTATACAAGTTCGAAAGTTATGTTGATAAATATATTTTTTAGTGTTTTATTTGATTCTTAGATGAAAAAATTTGGTATTTATATAAAAAAAATTGTTTTTATGGATGATATTTCCCATTTTATAGATTTGTGTGTTGATTAAGGACAAATATGTCTAAATTTTATTATTTAATATTTATTTAAAATTGTAATGCAAGAGGTTAGTAAAAAATAATAAAAGGTGACCTTTAACTCTATCAAAATATCATTTTTTTGTTTAAAATCAATAAACCAAATTTTTTTTATATTATATTATTTTAAATATCTGTTATTGTAATTCGTTACCTTAAATCCCATTTAGTCTACGATTATAACTATTATTATAATAAATATTATTACTAATGTTGCTACTGTCGGAAATATGCAATTTAATATTTCTGATTTGAATAAATTCACATTAAAATTGGATTTAATTTTAATTGTGATGTAAAATTTTTATAAATTAAAAATTTTTAATCAGATAAATAAAATGACAAATGAACATTTACTTTTTAATATTATAGAATGATTTGATAAATTGCTAATTTATCAAATCAAGCTATAAATATTTGTGAATTTGAGAAAGGAGGGAAAAAAATGGAAGATAAAAAATTTTTAAATAAATATTCCGATGAAACCTCACATAATGAACATTATAAATATTACAATTACAACAACTACCATAGTATTTTTTCAACGTTTTCATTTTTTCATTTTTCTTTCTTTTTTTTTAAAAATGAATATTTTTTATAATTCTTGCTATCTCTCAAATAAATACATTCATTAATAAAGAAATATTGTTGATTATAATTTATATAACAAAAAAGGTGTCCAATATATTGTTTTAAAACATATTATGCTACTCAAAACAAAACAACGATTATGTTGAACAATTAAATAATACCTTTGTTCGGTATATTATACCACAAAAAAGTGGGTGTATTTGCATTACAGAAATATTTTAAGACTTTTAGCACAAATAGATATTAAATTACGCAATCACACATATACATATGTTTTTTATTGTCTTATGCCTGCCACTTTCAATAAGCACAATAAATCAAATAAGGACTGTTTCTTTGATTTTATATAAATCATCAAAAAAGTTGAAGTAGTATAAATTGAAATCTTTAATTTTTATAAAAAAATTATGCTCATCCTAAAGGGTTAAATTTTATTCTTAATACACGCATCGATCATAAAAAAGCATTTTTAAAAATGCAAAGAACATTTAAGAAGTAAACATCGCAAAATAAGCATTTAGGCTAAATCGAATCCATGTAAAATCGCATATTTTACTCATAAAAATGTATCATTTTCAATTTCAGATTAAGTAATATAAAAAAAAAAGCAAATTTCGATTTTTGTTTAAAAAAAAACATGCTTTTTCTCATTAGTTTAACAATTAAATTAATACATTTCCAAAATAAAAAAATTATAAAAATTAGAAAAAGAAAAAACTACTCAAACAATAGTAAATTATGTATTGTAAAACGTTTCAAATGACAACTTTAAAACAAGAAAAGAATTTTATATAAATTTTAAACTGAAAAACTTCGCAATTTAAATAATAATTACGACAATGACTACGCATTTGCAGCCATTAATATCAGTAAAAATATCAAAATATAAGGAAATTACAGAATTTCGCAAAATTTTGAGAGTTTTTAATCGACTGAAATGCGCTTACAAAATGTAATGTGTATTTTAGAATCATCGATTAAATACCGACTCGTCAATCAACAGAAATAAAACTTATTAGTTGGTTTTATGTCGTATATTAGTAAAATAAACACCTTGTAACTGTTGAGAACAGACCAGGATAGAAGAGGAAACCCTTATGGATAAGCCATAGCAATAAAAGTGGTTTTTTAATTATTATTAAAACAACAAAAATACCAAAATTTAAAAAAATATATATGCTTGCCATAAATTTATCCCAATGCTTTTTTGAATCAAATTTTCTTTGTTATAATAAAGTATTTTGTTAATAGTTGTCAATAAGTAAAAAAGCATATAAACTGTGTTACTTTTATAAAAAAACGAATATGATTATTAAACATGTTTATAAATATAGCCAAAATATTAACTTTAGCCCCAGTAGAACTAACAGTTACTTGCTTTTCAGTTATGGCGTATTCTAAATTTATGATTTTGCCAATTATTTTTAATACATCAAAATTTACTAACAAAAAATTTTTTATTTTTCTAAAAAAATCAAAAAATTGTATTTCAAAACTCAATTAATGAATAAGTCAAACATGAAAATATTTTGTGAATATGATTATTTTTATAAGATACAAACAATATCAAATGCCTAATACATAAGTATGCTACTTATAAAAAACTATTGTTCTTTACGAACAGAAATACTTGTATAAAAGGATAATTTTCTTCACAAAAAAATTCGCAAATATTAAATAGTAATTTGATAAGTTTCATGATTTTTGTATTTATCTGCTTTTCTCATTAATATGTCCATTAAATCCGTTAATAATACTACCTAAACTGCGAATATTATTATTGAAAATTTTTATCTTTTTTATTTTATATTATTTTTTAATTATCGTTTTGTGATTTTTCTATTATGTAACTTTCTTAAAATTATTGATTTATACATGGTAATTTTTTTAAAAATGATGTTACAAGTTTACCATTAATCTTTTCAAAAAGCAGACTGTACGATTAAATATATCTATATGGTTTACAATGACTTAATAAACAAAGAGATGTGATAATTAATTTTACTAATTCATTATCTGTTTTAGTGAGAAAGAAAAATCAAATGTATATCTTTGTATGTATAAAAAGATGGAATTTTGCTTTGATTTCTTTTTTTATATTTAGTTTATGCGTATCAAGGGTCTATTTATCAATTTAATTTGATTAAATTGTATAATTTAATAGTATTTATATAAAAAAGATGATTGAAACTTATTCGAAACTTTTTTAATCTAAAAAATTGATATTAATAGATATAATCTTTATTTTGTATTTGCTTAAGCTAACAACTTCGATAAATGTTTGTCAAAAAGTTCAAATTTGATTTAAAATTAAAATACTTTAGCTTATAATTACGACACATTTTTTTATGATATGCATAATAAAACCTAAAAATTATTAAAAATTTAAATATACCAATCTTGTTTTTTATATATTACATAACAAAACTATAATTATTTTAGCTTCGAATCTATTTATCGCGAAAAACTATTGCTTATGAAACGGTTAACCGGCAGTACCGAAAAAACGAAATTTAAATAACAAAACAATGTAATATGTCTATATATTAAATTGTGAAAAAAATTAGTGAAAAAAGCATATGACTTTCAGAACTTAAAACATGTATTTCATTACAAATATTTTTGTATATTTTCATTTACTTTTCTCAAAGAAATGTAGAAACTTATGGTGCAAGTTTTCGATAACAAAATAATTAAATTTTTGAAAAAACACGTATTTAAATATAAAAAAAATATTTTAAAACAGATAAACTGTAAATTAGAGCAGGACTAAGAAGATTTAATTTACACGTTAATATTGATGTAATTTTTTTTATCATAAATAGATCAAGTTATTTTAAAGTAATATGTTATGTTAATTTCAGGGATTTCATGATCCAAAAATACCAGTTTAATGAAAATAAAAGTTCTAAAAGAAAAGTTTTATAGTATAAACAACTTTTTTACTTTTTACAGGACACATATGTATATTAAGATTGTTTGATGATTTTTATCTATTGTTTTATTCGCTGGTACGGTTTCTTAAAGGGGTAATTTGTCTAAAATAATTTGACTATTAGATTATGTCAGAGCATATTTTCTATACAAATATTATTCTTTTGGTTTATAGTTGAAACATAAGATAGATCATGTAAAAAAATAAAGCCAATACAATCATTTGTACTTATTTTTACAAAATAATTTATGTTGCACAATTTTTTGCTTCAATTGAGATATTATAATAAAAAATATACAAATAAAAATTCTTTACTCGACAATATTTATACAGAAGTTGTTTATTTTTTTAATTTATAAAATAAAACACATTTTTTTTATCAAATATTCTATTTTATAGTTGATAGAGCCCAAAACTTTGACCAAAATGATAAAATTCGGAAAAACTTGTCTGTAGCTATATTTATACATGGTCATAAGGCTAAAATAAAACCATAAAAAATAAATACAAACCCTTTATAAAAATAACTTTTAAACTCTGCTTTTACCATTACATTTTTTGTGCTTAGTATAAACTTACCTTCGTATACAAATGTAAGTAAAATTTTAAATTCTGTATAAATATAAAAACAGCGTTTTAAAGAACAGAAACATACATTTTTCGCTTTTCATCTATAAAAAGTTTGATTCATTTTATAAATTCAGAACTACATGATTTTTTAGCTTAATTGATACTTTTTTTAATATTTACACAACAACATATTTATTAAAATATCACTCTACAATTACATTGTAAAATGTTTCTTAATTAATTCAAAACAAAAAAATGTAAATGCTACTATATAAATAAATCAGCGAACTATGTTCTATAATTATCGAATGAAATTTTGTTATGCTCAAAATTGCTGAACGATGTTTTTATTATTTTATTTAAATCTTTTTTTTTTCTTCAATCTATAATAGTTCATACTTCTTAAATAGGCATATGTCAATCAAATTGCTTGAATATAAATTTTCACCTTTAAAATGTAAACTAATAGAATTTAGCTACAAATATCATCTAAATAAAAATATTTTAAATATAATGACACAATTATGTGAAATATTTTTATAAATTTTTTTATTATACATTTCTTTTAATTTTCAAATATTTGACTTTCAAAAATCACGACAATAGTATTCCAATAAAGAAAAATGCTTAAAAAGACATTTTTTATATAAAAAAAATTCATAAATATTATCCTTTCTCATTATATTGTATTTGTTGTGTTTTAAGGAATACACATAGAGCAAAATATTGCTTTTTGTTTTTTGATAAAAAGGCTTTACATTTTAATATTTTAATTTTGTGAAAGTTTCTTAATCGCGATTACATAGATGTAATGTCTTTTTCTATGTATTTTATAGCCATTGAACTAATATATAATGACATTTTTATTATTAGTTTCTAAATACTATTTTCGTACAATATCATAAAATTAGCATTTTACCAAACAAAAATCTAGTGTTGAATATTTTTATTATTATTTATTAAACATAAATTTTTGAGAATGAAAAAGCTACAAAGCAGGTTTAAAAACAGAGAAATCGAGAATTTAACCAAATTGGATATATTGGAAAAATTTGCTGGTTTGATAAATATTAAGATTTTTTAAATGATCTCGTTATTTTTTTGGCACTTCAAAGAAAATTACCTTATTTTTAGCATTTAAATAGTTAAAAAAATTATAATGAAAAGCATAGTACCGGTATTTTTCAAATTTTCTAATATTCATATGATGAAAAAATTGTAAAAAACATAAAAAAATCACATAATTTTGTATTATACTGACCAAATAAAGGGTCTTAGACAGAAGATCTGATAATTATAAACACCACATTAAGATCACAAATCTTATTATTCTAAACTTATTTAGAAGAATATTCAATTAATATATTGACAATAAATAAAAATCTTGCGGAGATCAAGGGAAATTTAAGCCTCTGATTTACATTTTTTTATTAAAAAGGTGTTAGGAATGTATAGATTTATTCAAGTTTTTTCATGTAATTTTATTATTCGAGATTATGTCATTAAATTCAATATCGCCGAAATATTAATGATATCAACAGTAATCTAATCCAAAATAGTCCATTCATTGATATTCTCTACAATTAATATATAAGAAATACTTATATTTATAATAAAACGGGTTAAAACTACACATATTTTAAAAAATTATTGTTAATTGTCATTTATAGTCGATCAAACTTTAAAACCGAAATCAATGAAAGATACATTTAATTTTTAAAATAATTTTTTGAATTAAAATCTTATGTTTGTAAAGATGAATATCACAATTTTTTTTATAAAACTACTTATATTTATTTAAATGTATATGTATTTTATTTCAATTTTATTTATTCTATGAACTTGGGCTTACAATTATAATTTTTAATATGTTTGATTATTATCAACAACAAGCAAAAATTGTCTTGGTTAGATGCGCCGGGCAATTACGATTTTTGCTCGACTTTTCATTTTTGAAAATTATACAAAAAATATTCATATACAAGGACAATTTTATTTAAAAAAGCTGTTTAAGATTTTCAATTAGAATAAATCAACAATAAAAAAATGAAACTGATCCAACTTTTTTAAACCTTTCTTAATTTTAAATAGAATCAATAACATCTTGAGCTGAAACATTACAGCAAATTATCAAACTTAAAGATACGATGATAAAATCAAAAAAAAAAATTGATTAGCTTTTCAGTGAAAAACACAACATCCAACATACTTCATTTATTATTGCAGAACTTTATATAAATTTCAACAATATTTTTTTGAATCTAATTTTCTTTTTAAAAATAAATAAAGATATATATCAAAAATTGTATAATATTTTGTTTATATTTTAAAAATTTTTATCTTTTTTATTTCATAATTAATAATGAATTTAATTGTAATCCATTTTAATTTTATATTAAGAAAGATTTATAAGAAGACTGTTGGCATATAGCAAATAGTAAATATATTTCGAATAATATTTAGATATGTGTAGAAAATTTTGTTTTATTTTCTAATAATGTTTTATAAATGATTTTTTCTGATATATTTTTATAGATCATTCAACCATTTAAAACTAAATTGAAAACATGTTCCGAACGACAAATTTAATTCAATATAAAATATTTAATTTTTCTCTTTAATAGAAAAAAATTATCAAAATTGTAATTAGAAATACTCGAATGGAATGTATTATAGCTTTCTGCAAAAAATTTCATTGATTACCACACACATATTGAAAATATTGCTTAATATATTAGATTTTACAACATATATTATAAATATTTATGCCAATAGTACCATATAGTCAAAATTTAAATATTTAGTGTTATTAAATCACAGTTTAAAATGATATGCCATTATTGGTATTATCTGTCGTAAAAAAAACATTTTTTTAATAAAAAATTACTTTTTTTATAATATCACAATTTGTTCCCAGTTTTTGAAAAGAATTCACTTTGTATGAAAGTATAATAAGATATAGTACATCATGAATTTTAAGCACAAAATTTTGATTATTATTATATTTTTCGAAAAAATGATAATTAATATGGTATAATTCACAACAACCCTGATGTGATTGCAATAACCCAGGTAATACAATTGTTGTAGTATAGCATTTACGAAGCTATTATATTTTCCTATGCTATCTTATTTCCGCAGAAAATTTGTAAAACAATGTTTTAAAAACTAAAATTAAACACCATTTTAATTGTTTAATTTTTTTGGTCTAATTCCTAGAATAATAATATGTGAAAGAAATATTTATTAAATATAATAGTTTAAATAAGTTTATTTGTACCGTAATCATAAAAATATGTATTTTCTTAATTTTGAAAGTTGAAAATAGTGTGGATATCATAAGTAAAAAAGAAAAGAAGTTATTTTCTGTGTATCATCTATATTTTTAATATTTGCATGATAAGATACATAATTTGATTAGTTTTAACTTATTATCTTTTAAAAATAAAATCGAAATAAACCAAATATAATAAATTATTTGAATATTTCTTTAATCAAATCAAAAAAATCCAAATAACCCTACCATGGATCCGGGCAAGACAATTCATATTTTACCGTTTTATGCAAAAGCTGGTACTAAGCCAAATTCAAATTATGTTGATTTGTCTGGAGCAAAGGC
>AFBI03000199.1:0-14560 GCA_000230595.3 Edhazardia aedis USNM 41457 | reverse complement strand
AAAAGTTGTTTTTAATTATTAGTTAAATAAAAATTAGTATTTAAATTATTCTTTTTTAGTTTAAAAATTTTCTTGTTTTTATACATTTTTTATTGAACTTTTTTAATCTTAATTATATTTGTCATGGTTGCTACAGCTGACTTGTTATTATTTAACAACATCTGAAACATCATTCAATAGTAACGTATAGTTATATAAAATATCAATTTAATATATTTTACGAGCATTAAGCTTTGAGAATATATGTTCCCTTGAAAATATGCATTTTGCAATTTTTATCGTATACAAACAATTTTTCTGAAATTTTCTGAGAAAGAAATCCACATTTAACAAGAATATAAATTTATACCTGTATTAATAGACCCTGTTTGAAAAACATTGTTTTTCGAACTCTTTTATTGGTATAAATAAACCAATTTTAAATAAGCCCTCATACCCTTGTTTATTTCTAAAAATAACTTTTTATTTACGATAAATCTAATCGATCAGTTCTTAGGCCAAGCCGGGAGAAAAGAAGTACCACCAAAACAGCTCACAAATCCCAAATCAAAGTTCTGGTTTTACATATATTTATTTCAAGGTATCAATGAACTCAGAAAGACAATAACTATCACTTTTTAAAAAAATATGTAATTTTACAATTTGAAGAAACTTGTGGACTTAGACCTATCTTTGTTCGATTTTATAATCAATATCTTTTTCTTGTAAAGTTTAATTATTGAAAATGTTTGAGAAATATTTGATTTGACATTTCTTTATCGGTGTTCTGTGTAATTATTTCTTTTTTTCGAGTTCTTTAACAGTTCACGAACATTTTGAACTTATAATTTCCACAAAAAAGCAAAACTTTTTTATCATAAATATTACTACAATCCTAAGCATGTTGTACCAATGGTTAACCGTTTTTTTAGCTTTAAGATAATTGTCGTCTTTAGATTTTATAATAATATCATGGTTTTATTTATATTTTATGAATTTGTTTATTTTTAAGAGAGATCTACTCGTGTATCATTAACTTTAAGTTATCTAAAACAATCTTTTCCCTACTTAAAAGTTTTCCAAATTCAAAGTTACTATAAAGCTCCCGAAATGCTTTTTCATATTTTTTCCGATTTCCATTGAATTTTGGTGCATTTTGTAAATTTATTACTTAAACGTTTCTTAATAAGTTTAATTTATGTTATTTATTTTTCAATGATTTACTAGCTTTCTGGCACATATGAATTAATTTTATATGTTAGATTTTTTGCAATTAAAGTGATTTCTGAATACTTTCTTTCAATACTTGTTTTGTATTGATGGTGCTAAAATTACGAAAAAATAGAAAGGTTTAAGTATAATATTGATTAAACTATTCTACATCTGTTAGTTGAATTACCTTTGATTGATTTTTTTGTACAATATCATGTAAAAACAATATCATAAATAAAAAAACTACTTCATTGCTGAATAAATTCATAAACCTACCGAATTCACTGGGCTAGAATCTCATAAATCAACAATAAAACGGTATAAGTTTAGTGTTTGTTGTCTATTTTGGATTAACCTGTATTGACTATTTAGTTTGTAATTTTATTTTAAACATCTTAAATAAATTTTATTCTTAACGAATAATATTTTAGAACAGATGTTCATGTGTTCACTTTGCAATGTGATCTAATGTGTATGTGTATAAGAATTTTGCAGATTTTAAACATTCAACAATTTTAAACTGTATAGCAATTAAAATTTTTAAAACCATGTTTTCCGGGTTTTTAAATATAATTTGAATATATAGTTGTCCTGCAATCAAGATAAATGATTCAATTCATTATAAAATTCTAAAAGACTGTAATTTCCAGATAAATGTTTTATTTCTATTTATAATAAAATTAATACTACTTTTGCTTCTCTTCATATTCTTCCTACTACTGTTATTACGACTATTTTTTTTTGTAAAAAACACTATTGTCCGTTCTTTATTCTATTTTTTAGATTTTTTCGAACATTATAAAACAATTTTTTTAAAATTTTCTTCTTTTTTTGATTTTCTAAGAATTTTAAAAATTGTTAAAATTATTCGAAATCAAAAGCATTTAAATTTAATTAATTTGATATATATAAAAAATTAAACATAACATTTAATTTAAATTGTTATTACCAAAAAAACTATTCTTATTAGCATTGCTATTATTTTACAACTAATTATTTTTTATTTTTATAACATTTAAAAGTACAGTCTTCACAAAAAAATTTTTACATCTTCATCAAGTTATTACATATCTAAAAAATTCCTAAATCAAAAACTTATTCGAACATTGTTTGGGATGCTTATATCTTTTTTAGAATTTATATTTTAAAATAGATAATGTAGTACATTGATAATTTTGTGATATTTAATAGTTTTATCTTTAGAATTTTTCATTATAAATATATTCAAAATTTCCAAAATACATTTTTTCAAAACAAACTAACGTATTTTGCGATGCTCATGCGTTCCTTGATATTTAGTTTTTTGTCTATTTAAAGTTACATCTTCATTTTTTATATTTGTTTAGTTGATATCGTGAGCTTTTTAAAAGAGGTCATTTGATTTATCTATCTAAATTTCTATTGATAAACCTGCTTAATTATTTAAAATATTTATAAAAATTTAAAAATACCTTATCCTGTAAGAATAAACTATACATAATACAAATGTTGTAAAGTAATATGTCATTATCAAGATAATGAGATTAATATCTTATATTGTTTAAATACAAATTTTGGATTTTAAATATAAATATTAAATTAACCATCTTGAAATTAAATAATTGAATGTAAGTGTTTTTACTAAAAGAAAACTAAATTGAAACTTATGTTTCTAAATAATGCTTATTATTATTATTATTTGTTTTATATACTAGCGTAGCTATTCATTTCTACCAATTAATTATTTTTTGTTTTATAACGGAATCGATAAAATTAAATTACATTACAAATTAATTTAAAAAATATGTATGTAAATATTTTTTACGATATAATGTATTGCAATTTTTATTTTCTGTGAACTTTAATTTTATTTAGAAAAAATTCACATAATACTATATATTTGACGAATAACTTAAGTTTTCTTACAAAAATATAAAAAACTTCCTTTAAAAAAATTTTACTATTTTATAGGCCAGCAAATTTATATTCTTGTATTGTTGCATAACTGTAATGTTCATGATTGGCGTAATAATTAAAAAAAAATGTTTAGTTAACGCTTATACACTCCTTTATCCTTAAAATCATGTTCCTTATCATATTCGCCATATATATCGGTAAAACGATAAAATTGTGTCGTTTTTTTACTATTTTGAGGATTTTCTAACTTAATATTTAATTTTTCAGAATTTAAGAGATCGATATTTATTTTTTAGGCATCTATTTTTTCGTTTAAAGAACTCGTTCAGGAAATTTTTCTCTTAGGTATAAAAAATTATAAAAAAGAAATTACTATATTCAATTTACTATTTACAAAATTATAGTTTATTTATTCATTTGAAGTAGATTAAATACAATTAACGTTATTCTTTGTTTTTTTTCGTCTTTGAGAGAAATATTAATAATATTTATGTGCTTATGTGAAACGAATATAGCTTCGATCGTGTTATAATGAAAAAATGTGAAAATAGAAAATCTTAAAAGAAAAAAAGAAATTTAAAACTAATATTTTATAAGAAATTATTCGTTTGAATAACCTCAATGAAATTTGAAAATAATAACTGCAATTAACAGCCCGAAGTATTTTTATTTCTGCAATAATAAGGATAACTTCTAGTATCATAAAATGTCTTCTCTACAAAGAATCATTTTAATAACATGTGTCAAATCTCGATATTTTATAGATTAACTCCGGCAAGTGCCGCTTTAATAGAATCAGATTATAAGCAAAAAATATCATAATTCGAACTTATTTTAGCAAATATATTAAAAAAATACAATGGTATTACATAAGCATGGTTTTTTCATGGGAAAAAAATTTTTTAGGCTTGATTTATTTATTGGTTTAAAAAAAAGCGAATGGGTCCGAAGCTATAATAATTTTTGATTTTATTGGTTTACATAAATCGCTCATGTTGAGTATATTTTGACTTTCTTTTTGTATGCTTATAATCAGCACTAAAATGTATTTAACACTCTAATTTTTAAAAAAAATACATAAAAAAAATAAAAAAACATGCTAAATGCATAAACTTTCTTAAACAGTTTTTTTATAAATTTTATTAAAATTCATTTATTAGATAATGATAAAATTTTTATGCTATCGAATATGTGTTTTATTAATGTGTGATTGTTGGCATGTAATAAAGATGCCTGTCAAATAAGTCATTGTGTTTCATGCACTATTTTGATTGGGTAATTTATGAAACAGATAGTTTTAAATCTATCTAAAATGTTTAATACTTGTTTTGACCTTTTAAGGTTTGAAAAAAAGGTTTGGTAAAATGTTTTATCTTATGAAATAAATTGTTTAATGTAAGCTATTTAAAGCTTAAGTAATAAATAAACATGCCAGAAATCCTCTAATCGTTATAAAAAGTCTTCCGATCGTGAAGCAACTCACTTTAACCGTGATAATTTCATTATTAATTGAAGGGGTTTTTTACATAATTTACCTATTTCTTAAAAACTTCCGAATTTTACACGTACATTAATTACGTATCTATAAAAAAATAAATATCACTTTAATGTAAAATATTACTAGTTTCTCGTTTTTTCATTATTCCTACATTCTTCGTAATTTTGTGTTTGCTAAGACTGAATGTGTTTCTACAATGTTTAAAAAAATCTTTTTAAAAAATTTTAGTGTTATATTTAAATTTTTTAACCCTTGATCTATCTTAGAAAATGAACAGGATCAGTCTAAGCATTTCTATGGGAATAATTCAAAATCTTATAGTTAAAAAATAGACTTTTCAATTAATTAACAAAAATCTTTATGAATAGGCCGCATTTTCTTTTAGTTTTATTCTTTAATAATTTTCTATATGGAATATAACAATGCACAGTTTTTTTATATCGTATTTATGGCAGATTGAAAATTTTTTGTGTATTGAATTTCATGATTGATTTTTATCTGATAAATAATTTAATTCATTAATATTTCAACAAAATAAATATGTTTGATTTTTATTCTTTTGATACATTCTTGTCTATTTTTTTCATCATCAAGAGTTTTCTTAAAAAAAGGATTTTCTCCACTATGTACATCTGTGTTCACAGTTTTTAAAAAATATTACGCATTAGATTGTTTTAAGTATGGAATATGAAGATGAATATTGATATTCATGAGAATAAATTGTTTGATATTTATGTTGTTAACAATGTTTTACGCTTAAAAAATTTGCATAATTTTCGATTTTTCATACATAATTGTCCTGCCCTAAGTTCAACTTATTTAACTTATGATAATTATTGAACAGGGACTTTGAATTTAATCCGCCACGATGAGTATGCGCAATTGTGGGTTCAACAGGTTTGTTATTTGCTGCGTAATTCATCGATTGCTTGCTTTAAGTAATTTAAATAAATAAAATATCTTTTTAAAAAAAGTTGGTTTATATTTGTTTAAAGCGAAATTTATAGCTAAAGAATTCTTGAAAAATTCATGCTAATGTTCATGGGATCATAAAAATTATATTTCTCGGATTTAATGCTTTTGAATTTTTTTCATTCTAATTTTTTAAGCATTTTCTGTTTTTCGACGTGATCATTTTTCTAGCGAAAGTCATTATGATTAAAATTTAAGATTTTACTACGTATAAATGGATATCATCAAGATAAAGTAAAAATATTGAGTATAAGTACATTGTTTACGACTATCTTGCGCTTTACAAAATTATATTTCGGTTGTCATGATTTCTTAGAATGCAAAATTAAATTATGAGTGTGATATTCATTTTACACAACTATGTTTTTGTTTTTACACGATAACACTTCTTTATATATATCTATTTTATTTTTTGAATACTAATTGGTCTAAAATATTTGTCATAAGTCAAAAATATGGTTTTATTAGAATTTAATGAAATTTATAAAAAATGAAATTTTATTAATAAAATTAGAGCCTATAAATGCAAAAATAATTTGACATCTACAAAAATTCTTAAAAAAATATTGAACCAATTTTCAAATTTTATCATAATAAGATTTTTAATTTCGTATTATGCTTTACCAATTTTTTTATGAATAAATTTAGAGCATTTAATTTCATTTATGAATAAAAAACAGAAGTAGATATGAATCTAGAAAAGAATGATGTATAAAAACCAGATAAATTAAAAATTTTAAACTGAAGACTTGTGGATATAATGAAGATCTTACAGAATTGTTTGGGTTAGATGATCTGGGACGACCTCTTGGTCGGCCAGACTTTTCGCAATTAGTTTTGTTGTTTAAAAATGAAGACATAGTTTGAAACTCGTTATATTTATTTAATTGACTATATTTAAGCCTTTTAGTGATTAAATTGAACAAACCATATCAATTTGATCACAACGTCAAAACTATCAATATAAAAAGATAAAACTCTAATCCAATAACCTAATAGTCGTAAAATGTCAAAAACATCAAGCTAATCGTACAAATAGAATAATTTTATTGAAATACCCAATAAGATCAAACTTTATCTTTATTGCGATCCAAATATGCAACTCATTGTAATACAAATAAAAAAAATTGTGCAAATTTGCCTTCTGGTTTGTTTTTTTTGTATATTTTTCGTTTTTTTCTCAAATTGATTTTATGTTTTCTTTAAATTTAAATTGTTCTATTCTAAAGACAAAAATGGCAGAAAATCAAGTTTACAACATGAAAAATACAAAGAAAAAAATACAAAATTTTTCTTGTGTACTAATTTGGAGGCAATGTTTTTTGTTTTTCTTTTTTTTCAAAAATTTTTCTCACTTTTGAAGAGTGTAATTTTGTAGATTAGTTGAAGAAGTTAACATGTCATGAACAGTTATCGATTTTTTCGATATAATTTGTGACTTTATATTTATATGAATTATGCGACTTTTAAAATTTTTAAATGCTAAATGTAGCATAATTTAACAGCGAATGTGGAAAAAATATCAATAATAAATTTACTTCTATTTATTTTGGTCAACTTATAATTAAAAAAATTCTAGTTTATTGCATATTAATGAAATCAAAAAACTTTGTTTTAGTAAGTGCCTATAAAATTTTTTTAAACATAAATTGCTAAAAAAACATCACACAATGAAAATATCTGCTATTTGTGTATCATATCAGTATTAGAACAGAAATTTATGTTAAAATTCTAATAAAAATGGAAATCAAGGATGAACGAAAAAAAATGTGATTGCAACGAATTTTTTAAGAAGGGATACAATATTGTAAACTAAAAAGTCGATTATTTCCAACAAAAAAACAACAATGAACAATAATATTGACAGTGTGATATTTAAAGTAACATTAAAGCAAGATTGTATTCTTAAGAATTAGTTGATTTAGTAATAAGGAATCCAACACTATTGTATGATGTAAGTTCTGAACTTATAAAAAGTACTAAGATTGTTAAAATTTATCATTACTCATTTTTATAAATATTTATAACACTAGAAATAATAAAGATTTTTAAAAAAAACATTTAGATATTTGAACCGATGATTATAATATAACCGCACAAATACACGTATTTTTATCTATCGAAAAATAATACTCTATATTATTGCATATAATTTAATTTGAAAAAATTTTAAATAGTATTGCACTTTAGTTGTAATTGTAATAATATTCTAAAGCAATGTGAAGAATTCAATATCATTTACTGAACAATTTTTTCTATTTTATATGAAATAGCAATAATTTTAGAATATTTAAACCAAAATAACAGTAGGAAGCAGAAATTTATAATAAGCAATACATATTAAAAATTTAGATTTCACTGTATATTTGATTTTATACGATTTAGAAATTTTAAAATTGAATATAATGCCTAATATATATACGCATATTATGAGTTTTTAGGTAAAACATGAAATTTTTATTACAAATACCTCATCTAATTTTGAACAATAATAAAATTTTGCGATATTTTGTAGTAAAAAATATAGTTTTTACAGATGTTATATACCAGATAAAAAAGCAGATTTTTTTTATCGATGTATATATTAAAAATTGATCTAATTTGAACATTTATATATAGTGTGTTTTTATTCTGAAAAAGCATGGATTATTTGTTTTTCTTAAATTGCGATTTTTTATTAAAAAATATGGTTTATAGTATTGAATGTTTGCCGTTTTCATTTTTTTATTTATTAAAAAGTTGTTTTTTTTTATATTTTCAGTTATTTACTATCAAACGATTAAAAAATTGCGAAAATGTGATGAGATAATTTAAAAATAACTTTGTTGGTAAAAATACTGTTTTCGCGAACTTTTTATTTTCGGTTTTTTTTATAAATCTGCATCCCAACTACCTTTATAATGCTGGTTTTGGAATCCACCAAAACTGCACTTAAAACAATATAATATATTTTTTCTTATTGAATCCCATAATTTTAATTGATAAAACAAACTTACGAAAAGGTAATTAAATAAAAAAAAAGATAAAAATATCTGAGATTGAAAAAATTTAACATACATTATTGTTCAATGATCGTGGAATATAAATATTAGATCTGAAAATACTATTTGTCTTTTGTATGCATATTTAATTATTTAGGACTTTTTATATGATTACAATTTTTTTTATTTAACCAATCAACAAAAGCTTCAATTTTTATTCAAAACAAATAAAAAATATTTTTATCTATCAATATGAAAATTTTCATCTTAAATAACAAAATAAAATTCGAAACACATTAGCCTTCCATTAATATCTTATCTTTACTATCAATCAAAAAATTACAAGATATTTTAAATATAAGTTTTCTGTACAAATAAAAACATTTTCACTTTTCAATATTATATTTTTAACAAGAAAGTAAAATGTGTCTTAAAACATGTTTAAACAATTATGTAATTATATTTTTTTAGTATGAAAAAGAATAAAAATAGTAATAATTGGCCAATATAGTAATATTTTCCTCAAAAAATAATATTCGAAAATAACTTTATTCATTCGTGTTTTTTAAAAAATAATAACAATATTCTTTTTACAAGACAAATTATATTAACTTATGATTTTTTAAGAATTCGTTTAATTTTGTAATTATATTTTTATAGTCATAATACGTAATTATTTTGGTTTTGAAAATGTAAGCAAAAAGGTTTTTAATTTAAAGATGAACAATTTAATCGAACAATTGGAAACAACAGGTGCTATAATTTCTGGACGTTTTTTCATTCTATTTTTTCCGATACAAAAAATATAAAACAAAAATAATAAATACTACTGTTACTATTCTTGAAACCGACAAAATAAAAAAATTCACATTTCCAACTTCATAGTCGTTTTAATATTCTTCTCCATGGGAAGTTAGTTACTACTAATGGCAATATTTATTAAGTTTTTTAATCCTTTGCTATTATTTCACTATCGAAATAATGGCTGGTGAAAGCTATATTCCTATATAATTTTGACTTCAAAGAATTGCTTTTAATAATGAGATAATTAAATTTTTGTTCTTTTTATCATATGTATTAAGAAAAGATTCATATGAAGAAATATTTGTATTCACAACCACAATATTGCAAGTCATTGTATTCTAGCGCAGTTTTTACCATCCTCTTCCTCATGTTGGAAGACAATCACAAAATATACATTGAAAATTCTTTTTGTTGATAATTACGCTGGAAAAAATTATAGAAGTTCAAATATATATGTTTTTATTTTTTTCTTTTTAAATCAAATTTAATGAAATATAATGATAGATTTATGTGTACATTGTCCTGCCCTAACTTTAACTTACCTAAGGTACGGTAGTTATTGAACGTTGACTTTATTTTATAGCCATCTCTATGGGGTCGTAGGTTGATTTCTTCTAAATCTCTTGGTTGTTGTATGTAGGATATTTTTTTGTAGTAGATATTTCATGTAAAATATAATTATTTACAAAATTCGTGTAATATTTGTTTAAGATCTGTATTTGAAATCAGAGAATTTCTCTAATTTAAACATGTTGATGGTCATGAAGGCCTACATAGAATACATTGTTATAAAATTATCAATATAATTAAAATACTTTCAAATTAGTAGTCTGCAACAAATTTTTCAAAATAAAGTTATTTTTGATATAGATAATTGAAAAATCTATTCAAGTATTAAAGTTTTTATTGAATTAATCTGGTTGAATCTATTAATTTTAGAAATATTTACAAAAAATACAGAAAAAAAGGAGATTAGAAAAATTTATCATACTATTTCTATAATTCCTTAAACAAAGAAAAAATAGTTTTTTATGTTTTTTTTTATTAAGAGAATTTTTATTGGTGAAATTTGATTGATCATTTTCTTTAAAAGAAGAAATGCAACTAAATTTTACTGAATTTGTTTCATCAGCCAATTTAATATAGATAAGTGTATGATCCATATGAATTTTAGAGAAGAAAATAAAAAAATAATGTCAAAAAAAAATCACATGTTTCTACGAATTATAATCAAGAAAAAAACCATAAGAAATTTCAAATGTGATGCTAAAATTTGTTAGATTTTTTATAAAAAAGTTATATTTTATTGTTTTTTGACATTTTAAATGCAAAAAAAACTTTTTCCTATATTTATCTTGGTGGTAACCACTTTTTTCAACATTTCAATGTAATATAGAATTTTTATCTTTGAATATAAATCTATTCAATAAATCTTTTTATAAATGAATCAATTATATTAATAGTACATTTTTCATAATAAAAAAATTCATTTTATTGAAATTCAATTGTAAAAATATGCATAAAATTTATAGATGATTTTTGAAAAATTCCTAATCAATCGTATAAAATACGAAAAAAATTGTTTGTTTGAAATAGAGTTTTATAGAAAGCTTACAAAAAATTCAAAAAAAATTGTTTATTTGTGCTTTTTTGGCGCATTTTTAAAAAACAGCGATTTTGCTATCGTGATGTTTTTTTAATTTTTGTTGAAACATGTTTAATCGTATTATAAAGCGAATACACGTAACTAAATAAAAAAAATATTTTGATATCAAAAATTTTAACAAGAAATTATTGTTAAACTATTTCTATCAATATGTGCTTTAGATTCTCTTTGAAACCATTTAATTGATTAAACAAAAGAATATTGTATAAGTATAGGAATATGTAATTTTTAATTTTGTAATCGATGTAAATGGCATCGAAATTATAAGAATAAACAAATAAAATGTAACATTTATTCGTTTGATTTTTTTTAATTTATAATTTATAACTTATAATTAACAATTTTCTTAATGCCATTCAATCTAATTTGTAATTGACAGCGAGAACAACATTAAAAAAATTACTATAAATAAATTGTTTTATTCAATGTTCAAATCTTAAAATACATCGACTAAAGAAGAATTTCCAATATAGCAGCTTCTTGACTTTTCTAATTAATATAAAATAATAATTAATTTCTGCCAAAGGGTACCAATCAAAAATAGAGAAATTAAAATTTTAAAGGGAAATTGGCAGTTACAAAAAAAGAATTTTGTTATATAAAAATAAACATTGTGATCCACCAATCAATACAAGGAGTTTTTTATATTTTCGATGTTGTTTTAAGCCACAAAGTCAAAAAAAAAGAATAAAAAAAATATCGTATGTCAGAATGGATGAATAATGAGTGTTTCACAACGAATAAACCGAATGAGAAGTTTTGTCGGATGACTGATGATTATGCAATAATAATTATTGTTTTTATCATTATTATTATCATAATATTTATTTTTTTTTCATATATGGCCTCGCAAAAGAAAAACAGAAAAATCAAAGAGCACCGCTGATGATTTGTTGAAGCGATTAAAATTGTTTGAAAAACCAGCAGAAATAAAACTTCGTTCCGAGTTTTCCAAAAAATTGCAAAAGGAATATAATGCTTTGATAATTGAGCATCCGAAAAATTTTCAAATTATTCTCATTTTACAGGAAGAATTTCACGATTTTTTTTTGTCACCTAGTGTCGGTGACCAGAAGTTTTTGGGACTATTTTATAAAAGAAACGCACAAAGACATCGTCGGTTTGACAGATAAAAAATTTGATGATTTAAAATCCAAAATAACCGAATTTTGTGCGTACAATTCTGCTTTAGTTGGCCTTGAAGTGGATCCAAGCAAATTCGTACAAAATTATATTTTTGTAAAAAATTATGTGATTTTAAGTGAAACTATTCAGGAAATATTTAAATTGATCAGAGAAAAATATGGTGATTTAGAATATAAGTCTTCTGGTGCTTATTTGATTTTAAAAGATTTTGAAAATGACGAATTTTTAGATACCAGAAAACATTTAAAAGTGGCAGTATGGAATGAGGAAGGCAACTATAAAGGTATGTTTGAGCAGAAAAAAAAAGATTAATTTCGAGATTTTTCAATTGATGCAAAAATATGCAATAAAGTATTTTAAGATTCTCGAAGAAACTATTTCGAAAGTACCAATTGAATATCGAGAAAGTATGCAGCACGTCTTAGATTAGAAATAACATTTGATCTATATAATATTTTTGAATTTAAATTTTTTGAAAAATAATTCAAACGAATTATATTCTAATAAAAATTACTATTATATGGATGTTTATTTAATATCAAAGAAAACAGTAAGTAATCTGTTATATCGGGATAATAATATCAAATATAAATTTTTTATATCATGTCTCTATTCCAGAATTTATAATGATTAAAGACAAAATTTGATAGCCAATATAAACTTTTTGTTGTTTATTTTTAAAAAGAAAAATTTTGTTTTTATTAAAATATTTATCTCATGATAAGAAAAAAAAGCGAATATATAATGACAGAATTTGTTTAATGTATTAAAGTAGCAATAAATTTAGTGTTTCTTCTTATTAATATTAACAGTAATAACAATTTTAAAAAAATAATCGATAATAGATGCGAATTTAGTAAATACCAAAATAAGTTGTGTTTTTATATAAAATATAGCATCCATTAAATAGAATAATATTTTTTTATTTTTTTAACTTTTGAAAATGGCATTTAAATGGTTTTAAATGGTTTTAAAAAACTGCTAAATGAGGAATTTCGAAAGTTTTACTTTTAATAAATTACTAAAAATGAACATCGTTATAACTTGTTATTCTATAAACTACCATAATAATTATAATCAATATATGTATATAGAAATATCATTTTTTTTAATTTTGTGAAATTATATATCTTTTATGCTTTAAATGACATTTTTCTAAGAGAAATCAAAATTTTTTTTATGGTTTTTTAGAGTAAATATCCTTTTTTGGTATTTTTGTTATTTATAAGCTTTATCAGGTTTTGATAATCGATAAAAAAACTAAACAAGCATTAAAAATGTTTTGCATTAGTGGTTACACGAAGATAACAACAACTAATTTAATTTGATAAAGTATTGTTTTTAAGTTGAATTGATTATTGCATTTTAACATTCAAAAAGCTTAAGAAATTCCGTAAACAATAGATAGTATAGAATACTTCTCTATATTTATCATTTTTTATCAGTTGTAGATAAAAGAGTGCCTAAGAGCTCATGTTAGGGCATACTGTAGATTAATTGGCTATGATTTTGGTAAAATTAATTATTTCGCAAGTATTAATTTCTTGTATATACATAATTACATTATCGAGAAATAGTCGACTAAAATTTTTTTTGTTTTTAAGATTAAGAAATCAAAAGAAATTTTTTTAATATTGATACTCCGCAGTTAAAAAATATATTTGAGACAATTATAAATAAATATGTAATCAAATATTTAAAAATACTTATTTTTGCTTATCGACCTCGTTTTTTCTGATAATTATGCTTATATTTCTATAGAATTAAAAGATAATCGTAAATATAAAAATGTGATTTGTTAATATTGAAACGATTACTATCTTTTCTAATTGTTACGATAAGAAGACAATGTATTTAAATCTTTTTTTATATTAAAATATAAAATACGTTTTCATTCGATAAAATTATATTTAATTGTTATCTTGATAAAAAGGGATTATTTTATATATTTCGAAATCGAAAGCATGTAGAAATTAAATATTTTTGCATTGTATATTTTTTATCGCCTTTTTGCCAATTGGAACAAGCAATTTTTTCTTACAATAGTCTAGTTCAACCAGTTTTTTTCTTCTCCACAATAAAGAAATTACAGTGTGATGCATCTTAAAAATTCATTTATAGAAATCTTGCTAAAATGTTATAATCGCTGTGAGTTAAACCACACTCCTATGGAAATGACCATTGTTAATTATTTGTGTAAATAAATGCACTTAACTTCAAGCATAAAAACGTTTTCCTACCAGAAAGAATTTTTTTATCTTCTGTGTTGTGTAAAAAAACTGTACTGTATATCACACATGGTTAGAAGAGCACAGGACGATAATAAAGCTTCGATTTTTTATGTGTCCTTCTGATAGAAGCATAAACACAAAGTAAATCTACGAATTTTGAATAAGGTCCGAATTT
>AFBI03000196.1:0-22487 GCA_000230595.3 Edhazardia aedis USNM 41457 | reverse complement strand
GCGAGTACGGCAATAGTACAAAAGTTTTTTATGTTTGCATTTAAAAACTTTTTCTAATAGATTTTCTTAAACGAAACGTAAGTTTTAATCTTAATCAAGAAATTTTTTTCAATTTCGTATACTTATATTTTTAGACTGATTTATTCGACATTAAAACTACAATGAACATTATTTCAAATTGAATTTACCGATCATTTTTGTTCTACATTTAGTAATAGAAATAGTTTGCTAAACAAGTTATTTGTATTTAGTTAGAAATATTTTAATTGGTTATAAATTATTTTTTCCATATTTTTTTATTTAATCCTCTTTTTGTATTCTTTACTTTACATTTTAACAATGACGAAGATTTAATAATTATTTTAAATAAACATATATGAAAAAGGAACAATAAAATTAAAAAAACACAAACACACAAATTAAGAAAATTAGCATATTTATTGTTTATATAATGATATTTGTTTAAAAATTTAGCAATTATGTAAAGGTTTTCTTAGTTTTTATTTTTGAACACATCTTGATATGACAGCGTTTCTGTAAAAAATTTGCAGTTAAATTTTATATGAAAAATTCAAAAAATGCATAATAACGAGATTTAAATTCATTTTAGAATGTTACTTTTAAATTTTTTTTTAAATAATTTAGGAAAATGGATTAGATTATATTTCAAAACATATTAAGGACTTATTTGGTATTATAGTTTTAAATTTTTTTGCTACAACGGCAAGAAGCATTATTATTATCGATTGAAAAAATCAATTATTGACGAATTCAATGTTTTAGTAAAAAGGATGTATTGAACTAAATATTCTATCATATGAAAAAGACTAAATTTGATGGATAATCTAATTTTATTTATTTTTAATTTGCATGTCTGACAGTTAAAAATTTTAATATCTTATCGACAAATAAAATAACTCAAAATTAAAACGCATCGTATCTCACAAGAAAGTAAAAAATCATTTCAAACATCATTTGTAAAGATATAATTGTTTTTAAAATGTTGTCACCAAAAATGCAACGTAAATCAATACCAGAAGACGTCATAAATCATTAAAAATTTTTTTGAAAGCAAAATATTTTTTTTAAGAAGTTACGTACTAAAAAACAAAAATAATAAATTCTGTAATAATTAAGCAGCCAATTCATAATTTAAACCAAAAAAAACATAGTCAAAACAGAAATATAACAATAATAAGTTACTGAAGCCATGCTTTTGTTTAATTTCGGCTTTTTAAAGTTTTTTTTTATTTTGAATGCATACATATACTATCAATTTAGATCCATATATATTTAATTTGATATAAGAAAAAGCGTTTATATCAAAGGATTAAAACAAAAAAAATCTAATATTTAAAGATATGAAAAAAATAGCAGATAAATTTTGCAATTGAGATTTCACAAACATTTTATATTATTTCACTTTTTTTACTACTGTTTGAGGGTTCTAGAGGTGAATGAACATCAGCTTTTATTGTTATTTTCGTTCCAACAACTGATTCTTTACTACAAAATTCCCCTTTGTTAGCAGTAGAAACATAGTCATTTGAAATATATGATTGAACAGTATCGTCACTTGAATCACTTGATGCTATTTTTTCTCTTAAATATATCATGCGAAAATTTTTATTCTCTCTTAGATCTTCAGATTGATATGTCTTATCAATTAGTGTATCCGAACTATGATTGCTACGACCTATTCCAAATGATTCATTATCAAAAATATGTGTCATTACAGGGTTTTGAGTCTCATTATCCGGCCCAGAAGATAAAGAAAAACCCTTCAAAGTTATATCCATGTTTTCTTTTGATTTCTGGTCCTTTTTTTTGCATAATAAAAGACATAAAATTCTATGTAAAATGCTTTTCTTTTTTCCGGTGCTCATATTTTCGATTGCAAGAATTTTCGTCTTTTGTTATTTTTAAACTAGGGTATAATTAAAATAATAAAACAGTTATTTATTTACAGATAATTTTAAATGGTAATTCTTTAAATTGAGATTAATTAATTATAATGATAAAAGCATAAAAATTTATTTTTTTATTTACACTGCACAATATGGTATTTTGTATAATAAAAAAAATTCAAATGATTTATATTTTTAGATTTAAAAATTACATAATTTTACAGCTGGCATTTGAATGAACTGTTGAAAAAATTTATTATTTCTTAATTATAAAAACACAAGACTAATTTTTAAAAAAAACGATTTAAAAAATTTTTTAAACAATCTTATATGAATTTAAGATATTAAATGACTAAGCATTTATAAAATTTATATGGGTTTTTGTATATTGAAATGTTCATTTCTTATCATTCGGATTAATTCAAAGCAATAAATTTTGTAAACGAAATTAAAATTTTTACGATTGTTCTATTTAAATTTTTACCTTTTTGCTTTTTTTTATATCAATATATTTAGAATACAACTATTTTAGCTTGTAGTTGGTTTATATACACCTATTTTTTGATAGTGTATTACTATTATATATTTTGCTTGCAATTGAGCGTTTGTTTTCCTTTTTATAATTTTTATATTTTTTATGCATAAAATAAGAAATTTATGTGATAGAAACATCGAATGAAAATGTTGTATATAAATATATTATATAAAAAATTGATTTAAATTCTTTTTTATGAAACTAATCATAAATTGATATTGAACCGATTTCTCAACAATTTGAAAGAATTAAATTGGATCAAAAACAATAAAAAAAAACTCTCGTTCGAACTATAAATGCATTTATTTTTTTAAAAAAAATAAGCAACAATCAATTCAATTAATTTTAAAAAATGGTAAAATTGTAAAAAATTTAACCATGTTTTAATATAATTATAAAACCAATTCTAATATTAAATTAAATTTAAGAAACAATTGGATATCCGAAAGATACATTATAATCATTTGTGTATTTTTTATTACTGAATGTTTTTATTCTAGAATAGTTATAAGTGAATATCATTTTGAAAATTTATTCAAATTAATCCGTGAAATAATATTAATGGTTAAAAGAAATAGAAAAAAAAAATAATATTTTTTGTAGTATGAAGCATATTTCAGATACGTATTTTGTGGTGAAAAATCCAATAAAGAAATCTTTTAAGAAAAAACAAATAAAATTCTCTAAAACTGAAATCTAATTTATTTATTTGATTTTAATATTTTTCGTTTGTTGATCTTATTGGCGTTAAAGCCCAGATTGTACCACAAATTACTTTAAAAAAGCAACAAACTAGTTAAAAAAAATTATATAATTCGTATTCGGTAATATTTTTTTTAATTCTTTAGCTTATTACACAGATTATTTTAATTTAATTATATGTAGTTTCTTTGTTTTTAAACTTAATTATAAAGTTTATAATAGCATAAATATCGTTTAAATTATGTCACTAAGTTTATTAAATCTATCATTTCAAAATATTACAAATCATTTTTTTTAAAATTTGTCTAAAAGCAAAGTTTACTTAATATTAGTTTTCTGTTTACATTATATTATAAAATACGTGCAATTTTGTTATTGATATTAAAAAAATGTGTGTTCTCAAGTTTATTGATTTAGTTTATCAATATAAAAATATTAAATTAAGATTTTTTTGTGTTTTATTAATTTATTCCAAATTATTGTATTGAAAATTTTTTAGAACAAATCGAATTTTTGTCCAGACTTTACTCTTGACAATAATCTGATAGTATTTGTTTCGGTTATAAAGTTTGAATCGATTTTTACCGATAACAACTATTCCTCAAATGTTGTGTTTACTTTCTTTAGTTTTATTTACGCAAAAATAATGGGTGCGCTAATGTAGATATATACTTTTAACAAATTAAAACAGATTACAGCTTAAACATAATTATATTTATTTTATTTTTAATCATTTAGGTTTTTATTTAGAAATATAACAATGCCAACATTTTTTTAATAGAGTTTAAATCTTCTAAACATTTTTTTTGAAATGTGTTTTATACATGTTATGTTTGTTTTTTTTCATAGGCTTGCTTGTTAAATTTTATAATGCTTACGAAAGTTTTTATAATTATTATGTCTTATTTTCAGCTAAAATTTACTACTTTTTATTTAATTTATACTCTTATAATACTTGTAAACACAGATACTGTTTACTTTGCAAAAATAACATCCTATTTAATTTTTTTTACCTTTATTGTAATATATTCGGATTAATAGTTGATTGATATGAACATTATGCACATGGGTTTTATCTCATCTTAAAAGATTTTAACAGTGTTATCGAAGCGATGTTAGTTAGGAAATGTGTCTATAAAAACATTACAATCTAAAAATAAAAAGAATGTTTTTATATAAATCGTTTATATCTATCAGACCTTGTTATTAAAAATTACCATCGTTAAGGGCAACATTTAAAAAATACCTTTAAAATTATTTTATTAAGAAATTTTCACTGTATTATTTGTATATTCAAATATGAGATTTATGAACTAGCCTAACAAAAAAAATCTATTGTTTACTATTTTTAGGATAAATTTAAACTTGTGGTATGGATATTATCACAGGTTTTTGTAAGAAATATACAAATTTCATCAACAATGATCATTTACAGAAGAAAACGTTAACATGTTGTTTTTTTAGCTGAAATTAAGCATTTTAAAAACAAGTTTAGCTATGTCTGAGATCTAAAATACCATGAAAAACCTTTGATGAATATTTTTTAATCAAATTTTTAATTGTTTCACTATAAAATTCATATTCACATATGTTTTTTTTCCGATTGTTATTTATACATTTTTCAAATTATCATAGAAAATTTGAACTTCTTAAAGATGTACAATGCAATCTTCATATATAATTTTTTAGGTTTTTTCTAATTTGCATATAAGATCATATTCAAAATATTTAGACCTGAAATGATTCGCTTTTATACATAATTGCATACATAACATTACTAAATATATCCTTCTCTTTGAGTGCAAAATTTTTTATTGCAATTTAAAACAATCTAAATAGTTAAGAAATGAATCCTGTGATTTTTACACAGCACTTTTTATTATTTTAACGTATTTGAAATGTTTTTTTTAGGAATAAAATAGTTAAAATATAATTTTAGATAAAATAGTTCAATATTTATAGCTAAAAAATTTTCTTTGATTTTTACTTCAATAAAAACATAAAACTATTACAATAATCAATAGCATTACGAAAAAAACGACAAAACTATCCTTATAAAAAAATCAATTAATATTGTGTATATTTATTGTCTTTTCAGATATTTTGAGCAACCTAAATAATTACAATGTTTTTCCTTATGATAAAAATTTCAGTGCATTAAAATAATGATAATAAAAATATTATTATTATCAAAAAAATCAACAAAAATATATATGTTTTATTGTTTGTTTTAAAAACGGTCAACTACTATATAATGAGTTGTTTCGTGTTTTTTTTCTATGTTTTATTACAAATGTAAGTGTAAATCATACAAAAAATACTATATACGTTCTTACAAAAGCTTTATTTTCAATCTAAAAAAACTTTTAGAAATAAAAATTCTTTTTATATGTGTTGAAAGCAGAGCTTCTGGGAATTTATTCATTTTGTTTTTCTTCTTTTCTACCATCAATTTCATTAAACGTTACATTAAATAGGCAACTGTCACTACAAAAGACTGATAGTTAAATGTGTTTTCTAACGATTACATCTATAATTGAACAAACAAAAAAATTTTACTATAATGATTTGAAATGACACAATAAACTAATTTTTGAAATAATTTTATATGAAATCGAAGCCTGTCAATTTCAAACGAAGTGTTTTGCAATAAATGCCCAAAAATATGACAATTGCAAAATCAAATATTACAGAAAGCTTTATCTTAAGTATTGTATACATTTTACTTCTTATGAAGTCTGGGCGAGATATAATTTGAAACTTTTGAGCGTGCAAATAGTTGAAGACCGTTATAAACATATATTTCTCTTTATAAACTTCTTTTTTTTAATACAAGTTTTTTTGAGTGACGAAACACATTTAATTTTATTAATAATAACGTTTTTAAATAAACATGATTAACATTGCATTGCTTTATAAAAACTTTTTTTAATAATTTCATAAATAAAATAAATCAAAAGGTATAGTTTAGAGCAATAAAACCAGAAATATATATTCAATCTAATATTTAATGTATGCTCCGCAATGATTCACTTTAATATTTTTGACGCAAATTTAACTTGTAATCAAACAACAATAACATTATTGTGTGAAATTTTATGAACATAGACTGAAAAATAGAAGAAAATATGATTACAAAGCAAATTCTCGTTTTTAATCATCTTTTTTCTACTAATCCCGTAAATATAATAAATCAATTTACAATATTTTGGATTATATTGTCAACTTCTATATTTTACAAAACGAAGATCTAGAGAAAAAGCAAAAGCATAACGACTGATATAATAATTTTAGAAAAAAATGTGTAAAAAACAATGAAATACTGCTGCGTTCCAAGAGAGTACACTAAAACATATTTATCCTAAATTCTAATAATTAAAATTCTCAATATTTTACTTAACCCTACCTTAAATAAGTACTATAATTTAAAAAATGTCTTATAGTAAATTTTCTTAAATAACTGCGATGGTACAGATTCGCAGCGAAAACCTTAACCCCGAGGATCTGTACCAAAAATGTCTTTTTTATCTGATTACAAACTTAATATATTGGGACTTAAGACATGACGGTTTTGATCATTGTTATATTGTGTGTAAATATTAACGCAAACGAGTATATAACAATCGTCTATTCTAATATGACATCTATACATATAATTAGTGGCAAAAAGTTTGTAATTTATGGTGTTGCTTTCATTCAACTTTGATTATTTCTTTTTTCTTCATTATTTTTGTGCGTTGCGTCGGATTTTGTTTATATCGGCAAAATCCTTCGTTCATTTGTACATTTTTTACTTTTTTGTTTTATTTACACTTAAATCCTACTTTATTAGTAATTCACGTACATTTTTGTTATTTTCATAGCATGTGTTGTATATAAATGCTTTCTTTTCTATTAGTTTTTTTTGTTGGGTTTTAATATGTTTTTAAACATAGAATGCTACAGCATTACAAAAAAAATACATTTTGTAAAAATTACATCGACAGGGATGTCCAAAATATGAAAACACAGAGTACTTGCAATTCTGCGATTCTTGTAAATTAAAGGCGGATAAACATATTCAATAAAGAATTTAAAAGTATCTCTACTGCATTAGAATTGTCAGCAAAAAGATAAAAAATTTATAAATGATGATACAGTAATTACATGATATTTTAATAACCACACAAAAAGTAAAGAAAAATTAAAGTATAACATCAAAAAATTGAATAAACGTAAGAAATTAAAAATATTATTGTAAGTAATTTTTCTAATTTTTGTAGATAAGCAGTATTTCATCTGTGCTTCACACATCTTTATTCAATTTTCTTTCAAAATGAAATGTATTATCGCACTAAGTTATACTTTTATTGCTAAAAAAAGTACAATTGTATATACTAGAAAATTTTCAAGACTTGACAGCAATTATCTTTTTTGTTTTGTAAACTTGTCCTTAGATTTTAAAAATAAATAGTATAAAATATAGATTTTATTACTATAGAAAAAACCACTATATACTTTAATGTAGTTTTAACTTAAAAATAATATAAAATTATATATCATTGGTAAACGTCGTTAGAATACATAATAACAGTAGTATGTAAAAAATCTACAGTTTTTTATATAGTATTTCTTAAAATGCTGGTGAATTTTATGATTTTATACATTTACTACATAAAAAAATATTTAATTTATGTAGATAATATCATTTGAACATATTAAGAATAAATTATTGCACTTTAATTTGATCAAATCTTTATGTACGTAATCGTTTTTTAAAAAACAGAATCATACATCACTCATCATATTAAATATCATAATTAATAAACGACAAGATTGCTCACTGCAAAAATAGTAAGAAATTATAAAAAACGATATATTTACATATATATGATGACTCTAAATGATAGTTTAAAAAATCATCATTTTTAAGAGTAAAAAGGAAAAAATAGCTTAGCTATAAATTTTTTAGATAGGAATCTAAGTTATAAAAAATCGGTGATTACATACAATATGTACTTGAAAAAAAATCACATTTTTGTCGCTGATTTCAACTTATTAATTAGTATATAATTAAGCAAAATATCAAAGTTTTTATCAAATTAGAGCCAATTTATTATACTTTATATGATATTAATCGCTAAAAATTTGTAGTACCCATAATATTTGTTTTTGGCAGCGATATTTCTAAAAAATTCACAAATTATATGACCAAAAACTTTTCTTTCAATTTTTTTTTGATTTGCTTTTGTATATAAAAAATGTTAATTTGTTTCTCAAATCTAATTTTCTTTCAATTTTTAGAGTATCAAATAACTTCGCATTAAAGTTATCATGTTTTGTTATTTGATTATTATAAGTTGTTCTGATTTAATATATTTTTGCAAGTGATGTTCTTGCAGAACTTTTTTTGAAATCAATAATATACTTATAGCTGTTCAAATAATTTAAATTTTTTCATATTAGTTTTTTGATAAAAATAAAACTATTTTGTTTAAAAATTTAATAAATATAATAATATTGTATATACACGCGTTCCACGAAAACAATAAATTTTCCAAATTTAACAAAATTAAAGCTTTATTTTTCATAGTTGAATATTTTCAACAAAGCTTTTTAAGAGATCTTTTTTTGCAATCAAAGCTCAAAAATCAAACTTTTTCAAATATATCATACTAGATCAATGATAAATATAAACACGGCTAGTCATCATAAAAACAACATTTTTATCAGATCAACAATTTCCATCACATCATTTTACACCATAATAAACTTTTAACAAAATTTTTTTAAAGATAATTATATAAAAGATTGAATATATTAATTTTGTAAACTCTGCAATAACATCTTGATCATATTTAGTTTTTTTAAAAAAAAATTGCGTATAAATGAAAATAATCATTTTTTTAGCATTTATGCAACAAAACCATTACATTGAAAAAACAAACGCATTTATCTTACAGAATAAATTATGAAAAAAAGAAATAAAATTAATATTGTGGTGTTCTTAGAGATATCTTAAATAATATGTCAACTAATGTGTAAGATAATCAATTAAATTAATCGGATAACTAAAAAATAAACAAAAGCTTTTTTTACTGCACATAGTACATTTATGTGAAGCACAATCTAAATGAATAAACGATTTATCTATTTGATTTTTTCTGTTTTTTTCATTTCAATGAATAAAGGTTGTAAAAAATCATAAAAAAGTTAAAAATATAAATAATAAATGATCATTTTTATAAAAATTTACAAAACAATATCCTTTGCGTAACGTAATTCTGAAAAGTATCTATTATTGAAATCTGAATAGTATAAAAGGTAATCCAATTCTTTTTAAATAAGATTTACAAACTCATTAATGGGACTGTTCAAAGATGATAATAAAAAACCAGATAAATTTTCCCAATGATTGCAGATGAAAAATACTGTTATAGATGCTATTTACATGTTTTTTGCTCGAATATTTGTAATTTGTATTTAAACTTGTTTAGTTTTATAAAAAATATAAAGTTTTGTGCACGCTATATAAAGCTTGTGCATAATAAATATGCCTATTAAAAACGACTTCGAGTTTAAAAAATTTATAAGTTGTACTACTACACAAAACAATCGTACTAATAATAATACCTATTATCAAAACATTTTTTTGTTTTAAATAATGATGTGTTTCAAGATTTCGCAATTCGCCAACGTTGAAAGACAAGAAAAATAGTATAATTAAAATAACAATAATTTTTATTAAAAAAATATTTAAGATAAAAGTAAAATTATAAAAAATCAGAAACACAATTGCATAAAAAAACTTTAATTCTTAAAGTACGAAAAGAAGATTAAATACTATACACAATAATACAATAATATTAAATATTTCCAAATTCCTATATTTCTTACGTTTTTATAAGTTTTCTTTTCTATATTTATATAATATACAATAATTTTTAGGCATCAAAATGATAATTAAAATTTTTTGTGATGTAATATGTATATTAAATTGTTAATTATATATTAATAGAATTTTTTTCAATCAATCAATCAAGAAGAAAAATCTTTTGCGCGCTTTTTTTGTATATTTTTACTTACATGCTATCTTTGACTATGAATATCAATATAAAAGTTAACAAAAAACACACAATTTTCGATTATAAACCATTTGATTACAATAAAGCTATTTCAAATTGTGTAAATTTTATCTATATAACTTTTTTGCAAAAATAAATTATAAAATTGTATGAGTAAATTTCAATAATGATTTTTTTATAAATATAATAAAATTTCTTGTTGTTTTTTTTTGTAGAGGATAACATACAAATTGCTTCATGTGTAATAATTGCAAGAGCGTTTAGAGATTGGTGAAAGTAAACCCTGGTATATAGAGAAAAAAAACGACAAAGAAAGTTAAATACCCAAGAAAATCTGAATTAAATAATAACTGTTTATTATAGACAATTGAATGTTTTTAATTGACTTGATATTCTTGATCTATTAATCTTGATGTTTTCAAACCTTATATATACAGCAAAAAAAGATGCGAATACTTGCCATTTGACCCGTTACATCATTCCTTGTTATTAGTTTTTATGCACTTAAAATATTTATGCTAAATAAATATAGAAAAAAAATGAGTTTAAGAAACCCTTTTAAAAACAATAAACACGATTGAAATCTTTATAAAATTATGAAAATTTGCAGAAAAATGCACATGATAATATCATATTTATCATAATGTTTTTAATTGTTATAAATTACGAAGCGTAAAAAAATTATGAGATATAAACAACGGCGAAAAAAAATCGAAAAAAAAATCAAAAAAAAAAATTGAAGCAATGTGTGTTTAAAAATAACATATAAAGATTGATTTATTTTCTAGTGCAATATATTATTATAGATTTTTAATCGCATAAATACTTCTGTGCGATAATATTTGAATAAAAAACCTAATATATCAACAAATATTTATATGAAAAATTACCATTTATTTTCAACATTGATAAAATAAAAATACGTTAATTTTTTAACAGTTTTTCCAGTAATTTTTCTTGGTTGTTTTATGTTGTGGTATATAAATCCAACATATTTGTTCTTTGTTATTACTTTAGTTAATGACTAGTATGAAAAACTTGAGATATTTATTTTTTATTCTTTATTTAATGTAAAAGTTTAGGATTGACAAGAAAGAATTGTTTTTTTTATCTTTCTAGATGATGATTTGCGCTCATCATGCTGATATTTTTACACGTCATAATGATCAGGCAAAAAAATTAAGATTTTTTTATTTTTTTTGCTGTGATATTTCAAACCGCTTCAAATTACAATTTTTTTCAAATTTATTTACATTTATTTTTCTTTGAAAAAAAAGCTGCGTCAATATAATTTAGCCAAAAATAACCATTGTATATACGTATGAATCACAAATAACAAATCACGGTTCATATTTAACGTTTTTTTTGCATATAACAAAACTTAATAAATTTAAAAATTGTTTTAAGTTTTCTCATTATGGGATTTGTATTTTTATATTTTTTTATATTTGGCATTTTTCATTTTTTAATGTCTACTTGCTCATTAAAAATTACGTAATAATTGAAATTTCAGAACAGATGATTTATGATATTCGGTTTAATAATGATGAATGTAAATTATTAAGAATTCAAAAACTTATAGACACTATTTTGTTCGAATTAAATTTGAATTTACTAATACAATAATACACCTAATGAAAATTTTTTATATCCATAAAGCATGTAAGAAAAAATATGATTGTTAATAGATCTGTGTGTTTTTAGAGAACCTTTAGAATAAAACGATTTTTTTAGTGACATACTCTTCATGCTCAGTATATTTTTAATTTTATGCTATTTATAACCAGTAAATAACATATTAGTGTAAACTGTTCGTTATCGAACAATACAATCCTTATATTTCACTTTCAAAACTAAAAAACAAAATTGCATAAAAATATCAATAAAAAATTCATTTACTGTGCAGTTTATGGCTGTGTATAATTAAATTCTTGAACACGATGGTTAACTTTTCAACCGGAATAAACAAAAACTTAAAGAAACTTTTTAAAAAAAATTAAAAACAAATATTTCTATAACCAAACACACTTTTCTAGCATTTATTTCTTCATTCCTTTCCAATATTTCTTACAATTAACAATATACTTTTCTTATAGGATCAATATATTATGATAAAAATTCATGAACTAAAATATTTCATTACAAAATTACAGATTTTCTAACGGGTTTTTATGCCAAACTTGTCTATCATCTATAATAGATTCTGGTGATGTCTGTAGTACAATAGAAATGAGGGGGAATCATGTTGCAAAATAAAGCGTAAAAACATTTCAAGAATATATAATGAAAGCGATATGTAAAAAAAAGTGATATTATTATTTAACAACAAAAAACATTCTTAATACTTTCTATCTATTTTATTTTCTTTTTTTCCTCTTTTTTTTGACTTTTTTTTATTCTTCTGGGCTCTTTTAAAAAAATATTGCTTCATTTTGCAATTCATGGATATTATATTTGTAGTTTTTTTGAATATGATCGTTTTTTATTTTTAGAATGCAAAAACGTGTATTCTTATAGATGATATAAAAGTTATTCAATAAAATGGTAAGTGTTGTTGTGACACATGTACTAATTTAACTCGGCATTATGGTTTATAATGAGATTGTTGACATAATGTGATTACAAAAATAAAAATAAATTTTTAGAAGCAACCATCAAACCAATTTTCACCAATAGATATTTGTGTTAGATTATTCAATATTTTTTATGACTAGCGAATACAATAAACAGAAAAAGCTTTTCTCTATAGAAATAAATATAAAAAAGACGTGAAAAAAAAGCTTTTTAAAAGAAATGTACAAATATAACCAAAAATTTGAAACAATATAAAGCATGTTTTTTGGTTATTAAAGTACTAAGGTTAAAGTAAATGTTAAAAATAAAGAATAGTGTTTAGAAAAAATGTTAATTATTAGAGCCATTTCTGGCATGTCAATTACTGTTGATGATCTTTCCGTTCATTCTGAAGGGTATCAAGGATTCACAGATTATGATATTTTAAAGGTTTTTATGTCAATTAGTGATTGGTTTATCATATTTGGGGTAACTGAACTTATTTGGTGAGATCTATATGACTATTCGTTTCTTGTGAATTTGAGGCCGTATTCTGAGTAATGCAACAAGTAAAAACTATTGCATTACACATTTTTGATAAAAAACTCAGGTGCAAGTAAAAGTATAATCAGACTATTAAAGTAAATTTTTCGTGAATTTCAGCCGTCAATTTAATAATTTGCCTTAGTTTCAAACAAAAAAATTTCTTAATTCCACAATTTATATTTTATTTAAATACTTCACTTGTTTGACATTCTGTTAATCTAAAAATATTATTGATATTTTAAGAAATGTTTTATATTCGTGTGTTATATCACTTTTAGCTCTATTTTTTATTAAAATACGAATCAGTAATTTTTTTGGTACAATATCAAAGTGTACGATTTATTTCTAACTTTTTTTAACTTTCAAATTTTTGATTATCTCTTCGGCAGTCATACAAAAAAAAATCGCCACAATCATTTTCTGCAAAATATGCATATATTTTAGAAATACTATCTGATTTTAAATATTCATTATAAAATAACGATCACATTATTTTTTTCCTATTTGCTAATTTATGTGTATTCACTTTTCTAATGTAATATTTGTTACATATTTTTTATTTATTAAGGTTTAAATGATCAAATACTGTATTTTATCAGCAATTATGCTAACTTTTCAGTAAATACTACATTCTACTGTTTTTTTTATCCCGTGAAACTATTATAAAGCGATATATTAATGTCTTTTAATTTTTTATATAAAACAAAAGAAAAAAAGCTATAAAATGCGCTGAATGAAATTATATGGTATAAAAATAATACATTGCATTTTGAAAAAATTCTTTCATATTTTGAATTAATTAAAATTATATTCAAAAAATGCTAATATTGACGTATTTATTAAAATAAAAAAACCTTTAAAAAATATAAAAGGCATAATTATTATTAAATTTTTTCATTTCCAATAATGGGTTTATTTATTAACAAAAAAATCATATTTTTGTCAAAAAATAAATTCGCTGGTAATTAAATATCACTTCGTAAAAAAAATATGTGCCTAAATGCAAATTTTTGATCAACAGAAACATTTTCTCTCTTGCCGATTCATTTGTAAATTTTTATCATGATGTTATCTTTTTGATATTCTAGATATGTATTAAAAAAATTTAACATAGAATGAGAAATTAATATATGAACAATTTTATACTTTTGTATTTTTAATGGTGATTTTAATTCGAAAAATCGGAAAATTTGATTTTATTATTTAAAAAAACACTTTATATCATTCTAGCATAGATAAATAAATTGAATTAAATTTTTTTACCAAAAACAAACATTTGAAAGCAGTCTACTAAAAATTCATATCGATTTTAAAAAATCAAGCAAATTTAAAAAAATTTATGTATTATATTTATGTGCATAAATAGAAATATAAAACAAATATTCTATTTTTTTTTACAATTTATTACAGAAAATATCATCAAAGTTGATTCGTAAAATTTAATACTTAAAACTTTCTCACTTTTTTTGTTTTTTTGCATATTTTTTCCTAAATAACGATATAATTTTGTTGTCTATCGTGTTTGGCAATATGTTTCTATTATTATGCGGCAAATGTTGAAAATTTACAAACTACAATGTGATCTCACTAACAATAACGCAATTAAAAAATTATGATTTTAAGTATTTTTAGCTAAATTGTGTACGTACAATTATAAAAATTTTCTCTTTTATTTTAAAGGTAGAATTTAAGATTTTTCATGAAAAATCAACATATATAACCAACAAAATTAACAAAATCAACAATTAAACAATATAATATAAATTATAAATTTCTTATTCGTTTTAAAAAATTCTCTAAGTTCACATACGTCGAATTACAAGTTTGCAGTTAATAACATCATAATGGTTTTATTATTATAATAACTAAACCTAATAGAAAGGTTTTGGTTCTATAAGTAACCAATAAAATCCATTTGTTTTTTTTACTATATTTGGCTGATTTTTGATATTCTAGATACACAGTTTTGACATGTTTTGCTCTGTTTATCAGAGAATATAAAAGGTTTCTATTTTTGGTAAAACAAAAAAAATTGGTTATTCTATAGCTATAAAAAACTTTTTTAAAAAATAAATTTTAGTAAAAATGATCTATTCTTATAACTTTTGTAATAATAATATTGTATACAACATTTTATGTTTAATTTGCTCATGAATTGCTATTTGAATAGTATTTCTTTACTTGAAAAGTATTTCGCTAATAAAAAAAACAGCTTCGGATACTGCAGGATATAAAAATAGCCATCTTCTAAACTTATATAATAATATTTATAATTGTTTCTAAAAAATAAATCTATCTAAAAATTTATAATTTTTCTTAAAATTTCAATAGTATAGTATAATGAAACGCACACAACTTTCGAGAGCCTAAACACATATGATGAATAACAAAGTTTTTTTATTTAAATTTAATATTTTATAGTAAAAATAAAAATTGATTTTTCTATAAATTATTTTTTAGATTATAACTTCATCACAAAAAAATAACTAATTAACCAACCAACTGTTTTCTTGAATATAAAGTATTCACAATAATTTGCAAAATAAATCTATTATGTTGAGTGTTTTAGACTTTATAATAATTATAAAACTCAAAATAAATATTAAAAGAAAACAATATTATTTTCTATAATCAAACCTTTGTCGATTTTTTCAAACAAAATGAATTTACATAATTTATAAAAATGAAAAACAAAGAAAAGAAATTTCATAAGGAAACTAAATTTATAAAATCTCAAAAATAACAAATTCGAAAAAATAGTTTATAACTTATATTTCTAGAAATACCTAAATACTACTATATTATAGATTTGTTTATTCTTGCACTCAAATATTTGTATTATAATAAAATTTATGCGGTGTAATTTTTCATTATAATTAAAAATTTTATTTTAGTATATAAATAGTTAAATTTACATCAATCTCGTATATAAATACTGATTTTACACAAAAATTTAATTTTTTATTTTATCACTTATACCAAAAAAAAAACGAGATTGAAAAAATATTTTTCTTGATTTTTTTATTGATTTAAATATCAATACCAAAACAAATTTCTTTATTAAGGGGTCCTCAAAAATCTATAGAAAAACGATATTCAAGATTAAAATTTGCTAAATTTATTTCGTCACAGATAACATAGAATTAAATAATATTTTTACAATATTTTTTATTCTTTTTAAAGACATTAAAAAGTATTTAAAAAATATTTTATCTTTTCTAAAAAACACAAAAATTCAATTGCATGAATTCAATTCGAAAAATAAACTTGCATTAAACCTTATAATACAAACAAAAAATTGAATTACCCGGAATATTTTAATCATATAAAACTAAACTATTTGTGCTTTTTAATTAATTGAAAGAATTTTTGTTTTAAAACGCTTTTTTGAATTCGTTTTTTTTCAAAAGAATTCTAAATAAACGTTCACATTGCGGAATATAAAAAAATTACAAAATGCGTTTTAAGAGCTAAAAACACGAAATTTATTAAGTCAACATCAATAGTCTTTATGTTTTTCTCGTGTAATATTATTAGATGTGGTCTTTTGGTTAGCGCTAACAGGCATTTAAATTATGATAACAAATCCAATATTATATTTTTAAAGAAGCAAAGATCAATTATTATGGCGAAATGGTACTCTAGGTTGACTGATCGCTTCATCCTTTGGTCCAAATGACTTATTAGATCCTTAAAAAAAATTAAAAAGTGATAAAATATTATTCATACGTTACATAATATAAAATATATTTATTTTTTTAAAAAATAAATTGAACCAACGGTATCAATTAATTTAATCAGCTGTAAAACATCAGCTTTTTTAACAGTAAAATTATCAATAATTTTATCTCATTGTGTTAAATTTCTTATTTTCATAATATTTCGAAATTATCAAGATTGAAAAAAAAACAAAGATTTAAAATATGAATAAAATAATGCATTTGATAAATAATCATTTGAAATTTTATTTCTTTTAAAAATTAACTAACACAACTTTGTGTAATCATATGTTGTATATATAAAATACTAAATACATATATTCAAGCTATTTTTTTAATTTTATTGCCGGTGTAAGAATTATAAGAAACATATCAAGAATTTCAAGAATTTCATTGGTTTTATTGTTTATTTTTTGTTTAAAAGATTCGATCGGGTAATTTTTAACTTACTGATATACCGGTTTATATTTTTTCATTGTTGATGGCTTGCTTTTTTTTAGATTTGAATTTAATTTTGGTTTTTTCCTCGAAATCGTTTAAATTTGTATAAAATTTAATTTATCAAAAAAATGCTCTTTTAGTGTGAGTTTTTTAAAATTAAGAGCAAATAAAACGTTACCACTGCGGGTCTTTATAACTAAATTTTTTTTTCAAAAGAAAGATAAAGCTGATTCTTTTTTTTCATAGTCGGTAAAATTTTTTATTGATGAAAAAAAGCTTTTAAAAGATTACAAATTTAAAACTTATAAATAATATTTCTCCAAAGTAGAAATAAAATTTTTGAATGAATGAATATTTTTTAAAAGAATTGTAGATAGTTTTAATGATTCTTTTATTTAATGTGATTTAATACCATTAAAAAACAGTGATAATGTAGTAGAATAATTGCCATCTAGAGATATAATAGGATAATAAAAAAATATTTTTAGCTAGAGTTCGGTAACAGCCAATCATTTGGCGTTGGAAAAATCGGACCGAAAATGTCTAGAAAAAGGGTTTGCAATAGAACCAAGATGCATTCTAATAAAGGGTAAGAAAATAAGAGAAACATATCAGGATAACAATGATGCGAGACATAACATCGCGCAAATCCCCAAGAAAAAAATAAACTATATTCTTCGAATGCTCTTTTTTCAATATATTTTTATACAATCGTAATATTTGAAATGATAACTTCAATAAAAGCTCTATATCAATGTAAACTTTGCAATAATGCTGTCATATATATTTTAACATTCGAACATCAATAAATTATATAAAATCTGACACATACAATAGGAATAATATTCATTTAGATTATAAATAAAACATTACGGTTGGGACGGGTCGGAGCTCTAAATGAAGACTTGGAAGCTTGATTATTTTTAGAACGCATATTTATTCAAACATAAGCCTATTTATAGGCACCATATCGATTCGCATCAAATTGCGTGTCAATCTTGCACCAATCAAATTTTTATACTTATCAATTTGATAAGCTTTCTTCTAATCATTGTCAAGCCATTCTATAGCAAATGGCAGGAAAATGACCAATCCGGTCTAGCTCCGGGAAACACCAGAACACCAATGAGCATACACTAAATGCTCACGTGGGTTTCTGTACCGAATAATTACTTTCACACGTTAATAATAAACCTTATTTATGTATCTAATATAATAAAATTTCATTATACGTAGATTAGGAAGTATTTTAAATGCTACTCTGGCATAAAATTAAAAAATAATATCTAGTATAGCAAAAAAATACATAAAAACGGAATTTATAACAATATATTATTTATATTTACCTGATGTGCTTTCTACTTGTTATGACACATCTTTAAAAATTACTAAAAACGGTGAATTTTCTATATTATTGCTGTAATGAACGATTAGGTCAAAATCTTTAAATCTTGGGTAGAAGCAAAGTTATAATAGTTTGGTCGCTAAAAGAATACATCCAACATTGGCAACGTATTGCTGCAACTATAAAAGAAGTGAGAAAAAGTCCTCTGTATAATTTATGGAAAAATGCGAAAGAAAGTAAGGTGATACCAGAAGAAGGCGAAACCTTAGTTTTCCGCATAAAAAAAACTTATGTTATAATAATTTGTCTAAAATCTTGTAATATTTAAACTTTTGAATATAAAACATTCAATTGCAAATATCGAATTTCATTCGAATTTTTTATATTTCTTTGCAATTCATTAGTTATTGTGTTTTTAACATCTTTTACACAAAAAATATATGCTGATGCCGTAAGTCAACGGGGATTGGTTGACACGGCTTGCAAATAACGTATAAAGACAATAAAGGTGTGTGTTAGTGGTAGAAAGATCTTTATTATAGTTTTTAAAGCTGCCTGAACCAGGGTTACGCCTGCTGGTTGGGTGTAGCTGATCTCTATTACCTTTACCTTCGTGCCTTGTTGTATCCATTATTTTTTAGGGTTTTTTTATTTTTATAGAAAGCATGGAATAAAGTTTGGAGGTAAATATTATCTAGTAAGGAGGGATTATGTTTTACACCACCACGACAGGTGTCGTTGGTGTATGTGGTACTGTTATTTACCACAACTGACTACCTTTAAATGTAAAAATTATTGGAAAACTTGGTTTGATATTATTTTTTCATCTGAAAAATGTAATAAAATTATTCCAGGTGGTACAATAACTTTTTATTTCCAAAAAACAAAAAATACGTAATTAATCTTTTACAAATAATAATTTTTTTTACTATATAATGCGCATTTGATATTTTTTAATTCTTAGTATATTTTTTCTTCTTTTTTTTGCCTTAAATTATTTTGATTGATTTTTGCGTATAAATTTATCTTCGCTACTTTTTTTTCGGTGCATCTCATGTATGACAAACAATTTTTTAGCCATTAAGATCATAATTATGGCGTATATCATGAAGTTCTCGTTTTAATAATGTGTTAATAAGTTAGTTTTCTAAATTCATGTAATATAATTAGAATGATTTTAAAATATTTCTTTTGAATTTCTTTATCATCTTTTTTTTTTTTATTTCTATTTTGTTCAGCATCTATTTATACTTTTATTTGATAAAAAAAATTATTTATTTTATTATTAATTTTGATTTTTAAATTCCAATTTAAGAAAACTATCTAAATATTATAAAAATCTATAATTTAAAATTAATAATTATTGAATTATTATATTTTTCCATATGTTGCAGTCAGAAGTATTAATGCCCAACACAAAAGTACAACTAAATCTCCAATTTCAGCGCAATTTAATTATCTTATAGTTCAATTTTTTTATTGTATATTTATTATTTTTGAGTAATCGAAATATTCTTTTTACTTCGATGTCAGTTAAAACTATTTTGTACTTGAATTCACAAATTTTAATCTTAGCTGGTTTTTTATTTTTTTCGATCTACTCTTAATTAAATAATACACTCTAAAAATTCGAATTTCCCGTAAATAAGGAGTGTGCGGATATTTTGTGAGTTTTAACAAACAAAAAAAGGTTTTTAGGTATCGTATTTAAAAAATATTTAATATCAAAATCTTAAACAAAATTACAGCTACTAAAGTGTTTACAGCCATTTTTACTTTTGATGATGAAAGATTAAAAACAAAAATGCGGGAAGTGCATGTATTTTATGCAATACTGAATCATTTTAATACAAATGAAGCATCCATACAGCCCCAGAAGGAGAGAAAGAGAGAGAAAAACTAAAAATAGAGTAAGAAGACAAGACATAATAAACAATAAAAAACAAAATCATACTTATAAATATATTTAAAAGGTGTACATTTTATTTATAATTTTTCGCGTTATCATTTTTTTGATTTACTTAGCATGCAGAATATCCACTTTTCGGTTGCGTTCCAATATGGGTACTCGCGTCTCACTAAGAACACAACAATAACTACACCTTATATTATTGCCACTTTTTGCACTACTATTATTGTTATTTCTGCAAAATATTTTCACTATACTTTTTTTCTCTTTTATTTCAATTAAATAGCCTCTGGTGATCTTTTCTTATGTTCGAAAAAAAATTAAATATGTGAATATTTTTATAATGATTTTCATTAATATTAAAGGCAATTATGCAAAGCCTTTAGGTTTTCATGATATAATTTAAAATTATATGTGATTTTATAACACAAAAGATTCTAAAAACGAATTATTAATATTTATAACAAAAAATGTGGCATTTATTAAAAAATTATAATTTTAATATATGATATCATTACAATATCATTAAAAAACTGAATAGAAAGACAATATCGTTCTTTTAATAAAGACTTATGACACTTAAATATATTAGAAACTTGATTACAGATTGGATTTTGGGCCTTTATATGGATATATCTAAAAAGTGAATATTATTTTTTTTGTACTTATATTATTTACATTATAAATAGTTCGCGTATGCGATTTTAATATATGCGAACTCTTTAAAATTGGTTATTTTTGAAATGTTAGGATTTACAAGTTTTTGAATAGCAAACAAAAATCGTAATGGCATTATGTTATTTTACTATGATAAAACTCTTTTTTTTTGTAAATTTTAGTGAAACAATTTTCATCAGAAATAAGTTAAAATGAACTTAAAAAATATAAAATCGATGCATCTTTTAAATGATTTTATAAACCCAGATTTAATTTCTACTATTGCTATTATAATCTTCTTGAACCGCATGAATCTCTACATTTACAGTCATTATAATGCCATGATTCATATTAATGCATTAGAAGACCTTCTTTTCTTGCTATTTTCTGAAATTTTTGAAACTTATAGAACATTTTCATCCTCGAAGCTATCAGGATAAATTGGTTCTTTTGAATTTGCAATTGAATTAGTGCAAAAAGGTTTATTAATATTATTATCTATGGAAGAATCACTCGATTCTGAGTTTATCGATTCGCATATAGAAAAAGACATTGGATTTATCGTTTTTTTATAATCATTTTCCTCAATTTTCAAAGAAGAATTGTATTTATTGATATTGTATTCATTTGTTTGATCATAATTGTTCAATTTATCATCATAACAGAATCTCATTTTGGACCCGCTGGAACTTTCCACGGGAACTTCACTATTTAAAGTTTTTAAGATTGCTTTATTTTCTGTGTTTTTGCCTGAATTTAAATGGATAGATTCATTATCTTCATATACCATACCGTTGTCTAAACGTTCAAGTGGCTCAAAAACCAAGTATTTGTTCTTTTTCTCTATTTCTAAAATTTCTGTATCCAGAAGTATTTTTATATCTTCATTATCTTCGATTTTTTTAAATATATTACAGAAACATAAAAGCCGATAAATTTGTGAGATAATCATTTTAGTACTTTCTTTAAGAATATTCTGAAAAAAGACAAATGGGGTTTATTTTTTTCAGAAGGGTTTTTATAAATATTCATTCGCAATGATAGAATTAATAATTTAAAATGGTTTTCATAAAAAACGTTTTATTATCCATAATAAAAAAAATTGAACA
>AFBI03000195.1:4074-20150 GCA_000230595.3 Edhazardia aedis USNM 41457 | reverse complement strand
CGTTAAAAAGAATACGATAATTGCATATAGTGTAACAAACCATGATTAAATTTGTATTTTTGCAAAAAACTACTTTTATCGTTTTTCACAACGAATTATATTGTTATATAAAGTTTTTTAAACTTATTTACATGTATTAACAAGTTTAGGTTGTAAATGCAAACAATTAAGGCTATCGGTAGGTTTAGATTCTTCTTGTTAATGATACATCAAATCCAAGGGCTTTGTGCATATATAATGCATACATATTTTAATCAAAAAATAAATCCTGAGGATCTGATAAAACTATCATTATTAACGAGTCGCAACATGTTTAATAAGAAAAATTTTTCTCACCATCACCACAAAATTACAATTTATCGCTTATAGTTTGTACAAAAAACATAAAATTCTTCTTATTTATATGTCCGTACTTTTTTAAGCTATTTTTTTTGTTTATTTTCCTGCAAAAATAAAGAATTAAAAACACCCTTAGAAAAAAATGTTTGATTATAAAAGGGAAGATATAATGAGAAAAACTATGAATGAAGAAGAAAACAACCAAAATAAACATATACATCTAATCGCGAAAATCGTTTTGCTTTATTTGAAAAATGTTTAAGTATTTCATACCAACCCTGCTACCACAAAGGCTATTTATTTATGAAAGTTACGTAGCCAAGAGGAATATCCTTATGACTGGATGCGATATACAGATGAATCAAAAGGTTTAGATCAACTCAAAGCTTGTTTTTTTATTAAAGGCCTAAGTTTTTAAGTTACAGAACATTCTTTTTATATAATGATTCGTTTGAAAATACACAATTATATATAATTTATATCTCTAAAAAGTTTATTATTATTTATAAGTAGTAAAGAAAAATTTTTGCGATAATAAAATGTTTTTTCTTTCTAAATTTGTATATATTATATTTTTTATTCCATTATTACTAATTATCTGTTCAAGAATCTAACACAAAAAAGAAGAGAAAAGACTAAAAAAATTAAGAAGTACATTAAAAAAAAAATAACTATAATACGTTTTTATTTCAAATTTCTATCGTTTGATGAAATAAAAGTTTTAAATATTGTATGAAATATTATAAAATTAAGCATTCTTATTAAACATTTACGTTATGTAGTGCTTTTTTTTTATCTCTTATAATATTTTTTTGTTAGAGTTTTAAGAAAGCGCATAATTTATGTTAAATTTTACATTAAAAATGCGCTTACACTAAAATTTATATCTTCTAATGTAAGATAATAAATGCGAATTGATGCGCAAGGTTTATCCAAAGTATTTTTCGTAACACAATATTTCTACAAGCCTACTTCTTTGCGAGCTTTGTGACATTAAACATTGAAAAAATACAAACATTAAAATTTAAAGAATAATAAATGATTATTTCCAATAATATATTATATCCTAATGCCTTGTTGGGAGCCAGGGTTGCGTTCTACAGTTTTCAATATAAATATATTCTTTCTAGATAGCTAAATAAAGCTGTAAAAACCATTTATTTCGTTTACGAACAGATCTTCATGTTTAAGATGTTTACATAGAGTTTTTTCGTGACTATTAAAAATGAAAAAACTGTATGTGTTCTCTTTTAACATTTAATAAAAAATTTAACCATTAAAATGTAAATAAATTTTATTGTAAAAGCATAAGACTTTGTTGCAAATATATGGCTAGTATGGCCTAATTAATAAAGACTGGAAGAAGAAACAGATGCAATAATTAAGAAAAATTAAAATAAAAAAATAATCAATATACGTTACAATTTTCTAATTGTTACATTTTGTTTCATTTTTTTTGTTTTTTTTAATTGTCATTGTATATTCCTCTGTGTTTTTACATCAAAATTTGTATGATATAGAATTCATTTTTGTTTTAATATTTTTTGCCGCGAAGTTTGCATTAAGAACTACATAAAATTTGTAAAAAAAAAAAGTTTTAACGTTGTGTAAATCTGTGAGAACATCGATGGTAAAAAGATAGCAGAAATCAAAAAAATCGTCATATAACCTATCTATAGGTAAAGAAAAATAGTGTTGTTTGGTTTTTAACTATTTTTTATGTCAATTTATATGGATATATGAAGACAGTAGCAAGTTAAAGAATTATTGAATAAATAAAAAAAAACTAGTGGTGGGAAATACCACCACATCAAAGAAACAGCGATGGTGCATGTTCCCTCCGTAAATATCTCAAATCCTTCCGTAAATGTCTTTTCCCTCCTTTCATCTATTTGAGCAGAAACCCTTTCAAAAAGACAGATGGACAGAGGAAGGAACGATGGCATGGACAGACAGAGATCAACTCACAAATATAAGACAAGCTGGCAGAACCCTGGAATAAACTTGAGCACAACCATCTTTAATAATATTATAATAATAAAGTTTCTCCTATTTTAAGTCTATATTCAATCTATGCACGTACTTCTAGTGTATCACCGCTTTAATATGACAAAGATATTGTTTATTTTGGCTCGACTCAATTACATTTTTTGTTTGAGGTCTTTTTCATAGTTATTGGTGTTTATTTTTTTAATGATGTGTTTTCCTTAATATACATCGGATCGACATATCGCAACTTAAATAACTAGAACGATCAGTTGTCTATAAATGGCGAAGTTAATTTGGAAGGTAAGAGTGATCGTCAAATGAGCAAGTTTTTTGGTTTGTCGAGAGAGATTTTAGAAAGAAAAATTTCATAAAGATTTTAAGCTTGTAAAAATTGTAAATCAAACATCTAATTTTTGTGCGTATCACAGCTTTTTGCCATATCCATTTATTTCTAAGACAATATTTTTACTTGTAAAAATATAAAAGATAAAAGATGTCAACAAAATTTTATTAATTTTTACTTGATACACATTATAACAATATAAATTATATTAAACATACACAATTAAATTCTTTACATATTTATGTCATTGAAAATAAAAAAGACTATGAATTTGTAATTTTATACTGTATATAATTTGTAATTATATGAACGATAGAAAAGATAATGCTTATATACTATCAACTAAGATTTTTTAGAAATGTGACATACAAACAATTTTAACAAAATTTATTAATTTTGACAGATCATCGAACTTTTTCTAAAAAAAATTATAAATTAAAATAGGGTTTTATATAATAGAAATAAAAATAATAGAATTAGGAAAACGAGCTTTATTGATAAGTGGATTTGTATTGTTTTCGTTTTTTATTGAACTTTGAAATGTAAATTATTTTTTGAATCTGATGCATAAAATAGACATTTTTCTGTAACATTGTTATAATTCATTGAATTCAACCTTTTGCGGTTTTCATCGTATTAGAAGCATTGTTTTGTCAAGTAAAGTTAATGATTTCAGCTTTATGAAAAGTTTATATTAGTTAAAAAATATTACAGATGAATTTTTTAATTTCATTTCTCAAATTCAAGAAATTTAAAGACTGTTCATTATTTATTTATAGTTCGGTTACGTGATAGTACTTAAAAAAAAGCGAAAATAACTTTATAAAAACAAAAAAAATTATTAAATTAAATTTGGTTGTTTTACTAAAAATTATTATAAGATTATATTTAAACGAAATTAAATAGAGGTAATGGTGACTCAAACATTGAATATATTGCTTTATAAACATTATATCATTGGTATATTACGTATATTATTCATAAAAAAAATTATCAAACAAAATTTGGTTGTAAAATTTAAATCTGAAACAAAAAATTGTTGCAAGATTTTAAAGTAAATGCTGCATATATGGAAAGAAAAAGTGATATTGTGGTTATAGGTAATAAATATGAAAAAATAATTAAACAGTAAAAATTATATAAACGTCATTAGAACTTCAAAAAACGATTTTTGAAAACTTGAAAATAGACAAATCTCCTTTTAAAAATTTAGGCAAACATTTTATAGACAAAAAAATGTCAATTATCATAACTAACTGTCACAAACTCTTGTATTATATAGTTTAAAAGACAACTCTACACCAATCAAAAATTATCATTGTCAATCTAGATTAAAATTGTTCTTCTAATGTATGTTCAATTGTGTTTACAAGTTAGTAGATAAAAAAATAAAACAATAAATGAAAGTGAATTTGCGAATTTTTTTAAAAATATTTTTTCGTATTATATTGCACAGCGCGAATGTGTATGTGCATTTTATGTATAATAAATTTAATCGGGAATTAATATAAAATAAAAAATAACCGACTATCAAACATTTAACAATCGCAAATATCTTTTTTATTTTCCATTAATCGTGAATATATAAATTTATCGGCTATTTATATGATAAAATTATCAAGGCGATTGTATAACCTATCAAATTTGTTAAAATTTTTAAAATAGCAATTTTATGTAGTAAAGCATTTTTTAAATATATGATTAACATACCAACAAAACTTACTTTTAACATTTTAACATTAATATGTAAGGCCTTACAAATATGAAAACCATAAATTATTTTATATTACATTTTTTATGACATTATCTCACAGTTGCATCTATAACTTTTATAATTGTTTTATTGTCAGATTTATATTGGAATTGCATATTTTTGTTATACATGACCAATAAGAAGGTTTCAATCATAAAACTTACCTTCTGTTGTCTATAAACAGATAAATTAATATAATGAATAAGAGTAACAATGAGGGATAGAAACATTAAAATGTAAACTCTACAAACAGCCGAATGGTATGCACCAGTAGATCAGAAGAATGTTTAGTAAATAAATAGTACAAAATGATCATTCTTAAAAGAATTTTTTTACACCACTCTAACCGGTCACCCTTAGAGTACGGCAGTATATAATATAAGAATCAATTTTTAGAGAAATCAGAACAACAATAAGATTTGATGTTTTATGTGCACAAATACTATTTATAGATCTTAAATTTTTTACAGTTTAATAAATAAAACGCATAATTTTTTTTAAATTTAATTACATTTCATCTCTAAGAAAACGACAAAGTTCAGTCAGACAAACTTTAAACTTCTAGAAATAACTGGTTTTTTTTATATCGAAAATAATAAGGCTTGATTAAATTTTTTATTAATTTACCTATATAAAAAAATTGGCAACGATTTACTAAAATGTTTTAATTTCAAACTGCGACTAAAACAGTATCAGAATATTCAAATTAGATAGTAGTAATTAAAAAAAAATAAAAAAATATCTAAAGTAAGAATTCACCGAATGTCTTTCCAAAACAAAATAACCTTAGAAATAAGTAAATTATTTTTTTATAATGCAATATGGAAAAATTTTGCGACCATAAAGTAAATATTATCATATTTTTTGTTTTTAATCACTAGATTAAAATGATTTTTATGATATATTTGACAGATTTTTTTAGATAGATAACAAATTTTGTGGTTTCATATATAAAATAAAACGTTAATAAAGACAGCGAATAATCAGATAGGACATTTTCTACATAATTTTAGATATTACTTTGTTCCATACGCCAAAAAACCATCTTTTAAAAAAATTTTCATCAAGTTGTAGAAAATTTTTATATCTTCTTTCTAAAAACAAGTAAAGAATATTTTTACTTTTAACAGAGATGTCAACTATCTTCATAAACATTTTTATCACATCATAAATATAAAATAAAAACTAAGTTTTGGAAGTATAATCAGTAAACAAAAGAAAACATTTTTATAAGATTTCAAGATTTTAAAATTTTTTTTTTGTATTATCGTGCAATATGGTTTGGAATAAATATATTGAATGCGTAATTTGGTTAAATGTGGTTCCAAAATTTTTTTCAGGTGTATATAGAGAAATTAGTTTTTAAACTAAAACAAGATTTATTATGACAGATTTTTTTTTATTGTATATTTTTTCTAATCTTGAAAAAATTAAATATACTGTAATTTCATACTATTTAATTTTAAAACGGATATAATACAATTATTTTCTATAAATTTTTAAATATCTTCGGTTTTAAAAACCAAATAAAAATCAACAGCTTAGCTTACAATCACCTTTTGAGCTTTTTTAAAATGTATGTTGAGTTTGTTTTTCTGTTTTTGTCTACTGATGTAAACATTATTTAAAGCAACCATGTGTTCTTATATAGTTTCTTAATTAGACAAAAAGATGTTGTTTTTTTCAACTACAAATGTTATTTTTTTTATTTTTTGTATTCTTTAAAATGCGAGAAAGATAATTTCTTCATCGTTTGATATGATCTCAGTTATGTTATAAACACAGATACATTTTTTGAATGCCTGCACATTAAATTACGATAAAAAAAATATAATTGTAAATTATTAGACATATTATAAAAGAACAATATAGATACAATAGAATTTTATATAAGTAATAATAGACAATAAAACCACACAATATATTAATTTTATAGAATTCGCGTTGGTAAATTCTTATTTAGATATTTTTTTATTAAAATATAAAAAAGAGTCTCACAAATGCTGTTGTAGTTTTTTGATATCAAAATCAAAAGAATATGTTTTGATAAAACACAAATTTTTTCATATTTTTGATATATGTCAATTTTTAAAAAACCATAAATACACTATTTTTCAATCATTCATGATTATCTATGCGCGAACTCGAACTTTACTTTTCTTTCTAGTATTGAAAATAATGTGCAGCGATAATTCGCCTGTTAAAAAGGATTCACCATGTCTATTGCTTTGGCTGACTTGCAAGATAGTTTTTTTACTCAATAGCTAGTGTTTTATGAGCGTGAGCTGCCTAAATATGTTAATTTTGAAGATAAGAACTTTTATAATGAAGATTTTATTTCAGCATTCAGCTTTTATAAAAAGGGTTGTCGAAATTTTTATAAATTGAATTTTTTTTTTGAAAGCATCGATAAAATGATAGCACTGACAGAAAATAACTCAAAAAACAAAAATTATCTGCACAAATACTACGAAGTAATTAAATTATTTCTTAAAAATCGACAAAAAGATTTAAATGAATCAAATTTAATATTTTAACATGCCTGGGTTCAAGAATTAAAGATTCTAAATACTCAGATCCTCATATATTAAGAGAAGAACCTGATATTGAACTTAGAAATTTTTTGTCTTCCGATCATGATGTAAAAATAATTCTGAAAAAAATAAATATAATGAAATGGAAGATTGCTTATATAATATAAGAAAAGAACTTATCATTTGATTAAAATATTATTTACATACTTTTTTCAATAATGATGTTTTTTAAGTACTTTATCTTCATTAAAATCTATTCACTAAGTCCTCGATCAAATATTTTCAAATTATTGTTAAGCGATAACTCATATGCTCTTTTCATATTTAACTGAATCATTATTTTTTCTAAAAAGCACACATACAAAATTTTTATATTTTCACTTATTAAATCACAAATTAGTATTTATTTTCAATCATTAAAGTATGAAACTTAGGGTTCAATGATAAGTAGTTATATATTAATTATATTTTGTTACGTTTTTGTAAAAAAACACACCGATTATATGTTTCGTTGTATATTACGAACAGTCAACACATATTTTTTTGTAAATTTAACACATTGTATCTTTATTGATTAACCAAAGCACAATGTGTTATTTTGTTTTAAATTGATGTTTTTTGGTAAATTCTTAGTGCAAGCTTTTATATGTTACACATCATGCATACCATAATAAGATTTTAATATTTCATAATAAAATACAAAAAACAAAAAAGTCTTAGAAAATTTATACTAGCGATGGAAGTGTTAAAATAGGTATTTTATTGTTATTTATTCAGCCTGGATTTATTTGATCTAAACAGACCAAATAAAAGATTAAAATTAATGATATGATGCCAATTCAACAAATTTATTGCAGTTTTACTAGAATCATATTTTGTTTTATTTTATATATAATATATATTTTTGTTTAATAATTTATAATTAGGCTAAATTCACTACCAAATATTATTTAATTTTTCGCGTTAAAAATGATGGAAATCTTTAAATTATATAATGAATAATACATACATAGCTCGTAAAGTCTTGAGAACTTTGAGAACTAAAAGACAATGTCGAAATACAGGGTTGATTTTTTGTAGGTAAATACACGGTCGACACAACTTTTTGTGTTCAGAGAATTATATAAATGAGAACAAATATTTAAAATACGTTAAATTTATTTTAACTGTATTAATTAGGCTTTGCGGTGAACAAAAAGGACATATGATATCACTTTGATAGCAAATTCGAATTAATAAATGCACAATATTAAAAAATTCATCCAACAACATTTTACTTACCATATCACAATCAGCAAGCAAAACGAGTTAATTAAGATTTTTGAAAAAAATAACCTATTTTATCAATTAGTATTTTTATCAGAATTTGAAATAAACTAATATAAAAACAAAGAAAGTGCATGCCTTTTTGTATCAAATTTTGATTAACCTATATGAAACCTTTTTTTATATTAAAATCATTCATTCTCAATAGTCTAAGCCTAAGAATACTGCAAAACCATTATAGCACTATATATACGGTCCGTAAAATATAGACTACGTTCTTAAATTTTTATCTTATATTTTTCATCTGCGACAATTTTTTTTAAAAATTAAAAAACATTTTTGAATAGCAGAATCAATATAGAAATTTCAATTTATCTATTTAAAATATTTAGTGTATTTAAAATACAAAATAGTTAATTATTTGAAATATAAAATAAATAATAAAATAATGATGAAAAAAGAAAAGACGACATTGACTGCAAAGGAAATTAAAACGGTTTTGAGAAAATCGATAAAACTAAGGAATATGTATACGAAAAATTTTTTTTTAAGATATATAAAAATTCATTCTACCGGAAAACTTTTTAAAATACTGTTTTTTCCCAATAATGAATAGAATTTTTAGACTAAAAATTATAAATAATTTTATGATCTAGTTAGTCCGAATATATTTTTCAAAAAAAAATAATATTTTTATAGATCAAGTCTTTTCTATCAATAATTTCAGAATTTTTATGTACTGTTTGATTCCTTAAACACAATCATAAAAGCTTAAATACACACAAATATAAGTTAAACAAATTAAAATACAATAAAGTCAATTATTGGTAAGAATAATAAATACCCGTTGCATATTAACATATTTTTGGTAGAGGAAACACAAAGCATATCAATTATTAATTTTTTTTATTACTATCTATGTAAAATTATTTCTATTAATGATGAAAATTTATCATACCATTATATTTTTCAAATATTAATGAACAATTTACTATTTTAAGAACCAGATTAATATTTACATAATAAAAAATTTAATTGAAGGAAGTATTATATAAAGTAATATAATAATAAAAATGAAAAATATCTATAATCAAATTCATGTTAAAAGATAAACTCTTGTTTGCCATTATACTTAAACTATAATCTTGAGATATTTCTAAAAATTATATTTTATAAATTTTCAATCATTTTCGATCAAACAAGAATGATTTTGTTATTTTAAATGTTTTATATCTATACCATTTCTAGCTTATTTTTTATATACAGCGTAAAAATTTTTATTAAATTGTAAAGATGTTTCCACATTAAAAAAAACTAAACTAAGTTTAATAATTCAGTGAAACCGTGCATAAAATTTTTTTGCTATATTTTTCATACAAAAAAATATTAATTGTGATGTAGATATTAGCAATAGAATTATTAACATTAATATAAGACAGATCAGGCCAAAATTCTATAAAAAAGTTTAGATAAGGAAAATTTTGTTATTTTCTTGTGTGAGTTATTATTATTTAGTGATCCATATCAATATTTAAGATTCACTTTAAATTTTATTAAATATTCTAATCTAATGTTGTCTAAATTGTAAATTTTCGTAAAGCAAACAAATAAAATTTGTAATTGCAAACATCGATATGAACTATCAAATTAAAACCAAACAGAAACTTGAGTTTTTTTTTGAATGTATAGATAGAGCTATTATTATTGCGTTTGATCTTAGATTTCTTTTTTTAAAATCGTTTTTTATTGCACATATATTTAAGATAAATTTTCCAAAAACGTGATATTTAAGTGCATTCTGTGTGTGTAAATATGTATTTTTTTGTAATAATGTATTAACTAATATATTCTTAAAGTTAAATTTACGTTGTTTTCAAATATAAAATATTTCATATTTCATATAAGATTGTATTTTAAATATTATAACCTTTTCTTGATTGATTATTTTTTTCCACGTATATCAAGTATTAAAAAAATGAAAAGTGGTAGAATTATTGTAAGAATATTTAAATACATTTTAAAAAATGTAAAAAATTATGATTTGAATGTATCAATACTTTTTTTATAAAGAGAAAATTACTTTTTGTAACAAAAAAGTTTTTTGATCTAATGTATACAACATTTCCTGTAACAAAGGAACATATCAAACTTATTATTATCATTCGAATATACTAAAAGTTTTTTGTTTTTGTAATTTATTAACATAATTTTTATATAATTGTTGATTATTATAAATAACAATACTATTGCTACTATTGTTATTAAACTTATTGTACATTCTTCTTCCTCTGTTGTTATTTCGTTTCATTTAAATAATTATTCTTGATTTTTTCTTATCTTTAAAAAATCACCAATTTTAAAACGGAAAAATTTTTATATTAAAAATTTATGTATACAATTTCTTTAGTTTTTTATGAAGAATATTTGAAATGCTTATTTTTATGAGATTTATATTTTAATCTACTCTTCAAAATACTAAATTAATAATATTATTATTTCATTCAAGATCTTTGTGGTTTTTAAACCACATAACAAAGCAAAAGCAATATTTTTCTATGTTTTATTTTTTTTTGCTAGTATAAGTCATTAAAAATATAGAAAATATATATCTTATTGTAAAATAGATACAAACTAACATGTTTTGTATTAAATTATATTTATAAAAATATTTCTATTATATTCTAATCGTTATAATGCTTTTTATAGTTACCCACTGCAAAACGAATTGATTGTTACAGTGTATACAAAAAATAATGCGTGAATTTTTAGAAAATCTATTTTGCTAATATAACAGCAACAAACACAGAATCAAGTATTTATATCATTTTAAAGATAAAAAACATGCTAAAATTGTTATCTATACTTACTGTCCTCCTTTTTTAATATATTTTAGGTTGAAAGATGAATTTTATGTGTGATTCAATGCAAAAATGTTGCATTTAATGATCAGGTCTACATGATAATTGTTAACTCTTGTTAATGTTAATTTTAATATAAAAGGTGAATAGTAGTCGTCATAAATTTTAGTTAAATAATCAGTTTCGTTAAAGCTATAAATTTCATTTACCAACATGAAGCATGCAACAAGAATAATAGAAATGCAGATTTTTTTGCAAATATAATAATGTGTGTATATAAAATAGCCTTTTTATTTATAAAAAAAATTAAAAGTTGCGGAAGTATTTAATTAGATCAGAAAGTGCAAAAAATTGCAATTTAAACCCTAATATAAATATGTAATTGTTTTATACATTTATATTCTAATATTTTTTACTTTTTTATTACATTGAAAACCCTGATAATGTGTAAAACTACAATAAAATTACTTCAATATTTTTCTAATATAGATTTTAGTGTAAAAATTTAGTTCAATATTCTACAAAAGCACAGTAAAAATATGTATCACAATTTTATTCCTGACTTTATAGCGTTGAGATAGTTTTATTTAAGCATCAAAACATTCTATGGTTATAAATACTAAATAAAAATCATTTAAATTACAAAAATTATAATTAACTGAATATTTTAGACAATTGCAGTGTCTACTTGCTACAAAAAGAGTTACGATTTTGATTAGAATAAGAAAAGAAAAACAACATTTGTTTAAAGTAGGTAAAATGTTTTTTTTTGATTTTTTACAAAGAAAATGTCTTCAAAATCAAGTCTTCTCGATTTTACATATTTTTTAAACTGAGAAATCATTTTTCTTAAATTTAACCCAATCTTAGATTATTTAATTTCACTTCTTCTATATTTTACGAGAAAAAGGTTTTTTTTTGAACAAAATCAATTATTATAAAAAATTTTATAACTTTAATCAAATTTATAGTTTTATTACATTTATTTTTTTCTATTATTTTTTTACAACAAATCGTATTCTCAAACACATCTATAACAGTCTATAAATCCTTTTTTTGTGTTATTTTAATGTTTAATCTATGGTGTAAATTTATTTTTATTTAAAGATATCTTTGCATGCAGCAAATTTAACACTTGGCAACAAACATAAGAAAAATATACAATTTTACCATTCTAATTACCTTTCTAAAACAAATTATATAATTAAAGTAGATAAAAACTAATTTTCGCTCGAGTTAAAACTATGTAAGTGCCTTAATATAATTACAATAATATTTTTGAAAATTTTGTTTTTTCAATTTGAAATTTTGTACTGAATGAAATAATTGCGCATTTTTTAATTCTAAATTGTATTTTGTTGTTTAAATTTATATCATTAGTTTATCAAATTCTATTTTTTTTACAAAATAAATTGCATATCATTAAACTTTAATTTGTTGTATTTTAAATATGATAGAGTAAAAAATTCGACAACATACAAATATATGTATCAATAAAAATATCTCGCAAAATATTTTATTTTTCTTTTTCACATTATTAATATGCGATTCATGGCAAAAACACCTAAAATACGACAATTGGTTGTAAATTTCAGTTTATTATAGTGAATTTATAAGTTTTAGGTATACTGAATCCATGCTTATTGTGTTTTTTTGGTCTAAGATTCTACTGACACATAGAAAAAAGTTTGATTGAATACAGCAGCCGAATGATAAATAATTAAATGTTACTGAAAATATTTTTTCGAAAAAATTGAATATTAGCACAATTAACCAATATTTTCGTATTTCCACATTGCTGTTGATATATGCAGAACTATATTTTCTTAGTATGTCTTCATCATAACTGTATAAAATAATAAAAGTTTTTTACCTGAAGCTTGCTTCTCTTTTCTAAAAAAACCTAACATGAAAAAAATAGTAAAACAAAATCATTACTTTATTATGAATTTAGACAAATATATAAAAATATTTTAATTACTCTTATCTAATATATTTTTTTCCTTATCATACAAACTTATAGCTTCAATTATTAATACTCATATGAAATATAAATTATTATTCAAAACCAAGGAAAAAGAATACCTTGCAGTTTGACTTGTATGTAAAACATTTCAAAACTTTAAAAAGAGATATATTACTCTCAAACATGCATTGATATTTACATGTAAGGTATATATGGTAATAAAAAAGTTGACTTGATATATATGCATGAAGCACTACCTAATTTTGTTTTGTATTTTACAAATGAAGTATACGAAAATACCGGTAACGAGAAAAACTGATATACTGATGATTTTTTTGTATTAGAATCTCTATGTTTACGTTTGAATGTATTTTTGTTCCTTTTTTCCAGCTTCAGCATTTTAGCGCATTTTTCTATTGTACAGGAAGTGTCTAAAATGTTCACCACAGAGATTAATTATGATTTTTGACACAGTAAAATTATTTTTCTGATGTCTTAGATAACTTTAGTTGCCTATATAATCTAAAGATTTGAAAATTTTTATAAAAAATTTATCAGATAAAAATGTTTTCCTAAATTTTTTGTGGTTGTTTTATGAAATAAAAAAGCAACCAATTCGTAATTCTATTATATTTTTATTGCATATAATATATCTAAAACAAATTTATTAAAAACAATATAGTTGATTCTGTTTTTCCACTTAATCTAATGGAGCCTGAAAAGTTTGGCAGACATGTCTTAACAATATTTAAAATGGTTTACAGTGATATTTACAAAAGCTCTCAAAATTTCATATTTTTATATGTAAAAATTTAGTAAAAATATTTTCTATATTATATAATATAAAATTTAAAAAAATAATATGTTGCTAAAATATATTTTGTGTTATAAATATTCAAAAAAGTGCAAAAATATGTTATAAGTTCTAGAACATTTTTCACATTTTTAATTGATCAAAATATACAAGTTTTGTGATATTTCAGAACATTTGGTTAACGAGGTATAGTATATACAGTATAAAAAATTATATTTTATGTAAAATAAAACTAATATAATGGGAAAAAATATTTATAAATGTATTAGCTAAAAATATTTCGGTGATTGTGTGCTAGCTAATAAATATATTATAACGCTCAAACATATAAAAATTATTGTAGCACTTTTTTTCATTCTTGAAAAAACGAAATAAAATTAACGTCATATATATGTTTCTAGCTGTATTTTTGTTCAATTATTCTTTGATGGTTGTATGACAATACTGAAAAACTCATAATATTAAATATTTTTATAGCATAAATCTCTGAAAAAATGAAGAATATTAACAAATAGGTAAATACGGAAAAAATAATATTTATTTTTAAATTACAAGTTTTTATATCATGAAAAAAGAGCAGTTTTAAAATTTTTATTTGTGTATAATATAAAATACTGGTTACTACTTGTTGTGTTCTTTGTTTAGAACACAACACCAGTATGGAGTCAAAGACTGAAAATAAAAAAGTGAAAACATTAATTACCACAAATATTTACTATCATAAATTCATCGTTTTAAATAAATACCCCCCTGAAAAAAACAAAAAATTGAAAACTTTTTACTTAATGGATTACAAGTATAACAAGGACATTAACAATGTCACAAATAAGAACCTTAGGTTTATGCCAACAGGTTCTAGGAACGGGAAAGCCGGTTCAAAACATGTGAAAGTGGTAAATACTACCAATCACTGTTCGTTGCTTACAGAATACTTCAAGAAAGGCCGCATCCCAATGTTCCACCACTCTACTCCATAAGATATGTTCGAGGTAAAAGCCAAAAAAATATCATAACTGTTTTTCTATGTCGCATATTGATTTTATATAATACGTATGATCATTTTCTAAATGATATCCGTAGTTTTAACATTTTGTAAACATAAATCTGAAAATTAGAGAATTAACAATACTAAATTTAGTTTTAATGACTGATGAACAATTCTAAGCATCGATCTAAAGTAGATTACATGTCAACCCAATTTTAAAAAAATAGTTTCGAAAAATTTTTAGATAGAACACTTTTTACATGCAGCTTTTTTTTATTTTTACAAATATTTTTATAATTATAGTAATTGCATAAAAAAATTGCAATAGATCTCGTAAGCAATTTTTTGGAAATATGATTTTTTATAGTTGCAATACTTCAATGGTGATACATTGATGCAGCGTGCAAAAAAAACATAAAGGCAAAAAGAAAGACTATTCAATGATGAATGTTTATTAATTAGAAGTGGACTCTGAATCCCAGAGTTGTCGCTGCTATTGTGGTTCATCTTTGTCCTTTCATTGGATGCTTCGAATCCTTATGCCTTTGTATTTGCATTATACACCTTAAGGGCTCGAAAGGGCATCTTTTCATAGGCAGGAAGGTTTAAATTTTTGGAGGGCTCTAAAGGGAAAAGTAAGGCAACAGTTCCTACATGGTAATCAGTAGGTCGGACATTTACTGACACTACTGATCAGACTTTTGCCAAACCAAGGCTATTATTTGTGGTAATGTTATTTACCACAAAAGTAGTTGATTTTTAGGATGTGGAACAAAAAACCATATAATAAGTGTTATTAAATTTTTTGCGTAAAAATTTTAGGCACACTCTTAAACGAGCGGTTTTGATGATTTTCCATTTTTTAAGAAAATAGTACTTTAGAAACTTATATTTTTTCTTTTTTATTTTTAAGATTCTCAATGCGCAAATAAGGTGCTATCAGCGTCTCTCCTTTAACATTTTGCAGTTTATTATTTCGCTGCATTGTTTTTTTATATATCTATCTATATGAACGCAGACAACATGTGCTAAGTTTCAAAAATAATAACTAAAAAAGGTCATTTATGACCCTGAAAGAAAAATACGAATTAACTGCTAATTAATGTATGAGGTTAAGATGAACTTTTGCGTCATGGGGTTTTTAAAAAAGCTTTTTTATTTTAAAAAAGAACGTTTTAGACACATATTTTTTATACTAAAAATCTTATTTAAAATTTAAATAAAACACC
>AFBI03000194.1:10158-23004 GCA_000230595.3 Edhazardia aedis USNM 41457 | reverse complement strand
AAAAAAACTATATTTTTGTTGATTAACATCGTGAAAAAAAAACAAAGTATATATATAATTTTTACATTTGATAGTTAAAAAAAAAGATTTTTTTAGAATACATAAAAGCGCAAAATTTTGATATTATCTGTAGAATAAAATCTATTTATTTGTAAATGCCGATTGTTTATAAAAATGTGAAAGTTTCTCAAAAAAATGTATTTCATTTGGTTATATATTGCCATTGTAGTATATAAATATCAAAATCCATTGAAAAAATGAAAATTTAAAGTTCTTTACATTTTTAAAAATTTAAAACTGCCATAAGAATGTTCTGAGAACATTCTTAAAAAATTTTTTTTCAAAAATTTAATCCTTATCGCAGATTTTTGATTGTGTACATGACGATAAAAATATATAAATAGTTTATTTAGTGATATAAAAAAAATTTTATATTCACGAAATGAAAAATAAGAGAAATTAAATGTTTACTGATATCAGAGGAGTAATATTTAAAACGAAAATTTAATTCATTACAAAGTTTCTATTGTAATTTTCGTCTTTATATTCAGCTTGATCATTTAAAGGTGCTGAATCAGTATTTTCCTGAACCTTTTTTGCATTTATTTCATTTGATATTACTTGTAAATTAGTTTTCAAGTCAATTGCGTTTCTTATAAGTTTTATAACCGCCTTTTTCGATGTATTTAAAAATTTTGACAATGCTGATCTTTCATCATTGTTAATAAACATATTACTATCAAATTTTTTGATTTCTTTGATTCTGCTTTCATTAAAAAATAAGCAATGACTCGATTTAGGACTTAAAGGACCGTACATATTCACTTTATTCAAATTGCAAGTATTAGTTAAGATTTTATCCGCATTTATTATTCGTTTCATAATTAAATCTACTATGAAATCTAACTTCCTGGCTTTCTTAATCAAAATTTTTATTAAATCATAGAGGTTTATCACAGATTTACTTAAATGTTCTGAATTTGTTTTCAAATTATTGGTTTTCATTGCATGTGTTAGCATTTCACAATATTCAATGTATTTATTATATTCATTGAACATTTCAGAGTATTTATTTTTTATATGTTCTTATTGTTTTTTAAAGGAATTGAATCGTTTAAATTAAGTTCCAATTTTTTTTCTAAATAGTTTTTTCTCGACACTATCGGATTGGCTGCAGTTCTGAAAGCATTTAAAATGAATAGAAATGCAAGAAGAAATATCATTTCTCAAAATTAGTAGATTCTTTTTATATATTAATTATTTAATTGAAAATTTCATTATAGTATCGAAATGAAATATTAATTTTTATATTCGAAAATGTTAATATTCTTAATGTATCTGTAATTTGTAAGTAATAAAGTTATTAATTCACTGCATCAATCAATTTTTGTATTCCGTAGTTATAATTAAAAAGCAATTGGTTCAAAAATGATTTATTCATAAAAATCAGACAAATAAAAAGTTTCTTACACACTAGTTTTCTACAAAATTTTAAAAATTTTGTTGAATTAGCTGTTTATCACAATTCACTAACATTTCAAAGTCAACAAACAGATTTACTAAAAAAATTTATACACTTTATGAAAAAAAATTAATAATTTGTTCTTCATATTACTTCATTTATTTAAAAGCAACTAATAATGCATTTTGTGTATATAAATATTATATTGATATTGTATAAATTTAAAATTTGGGAAATTCAAATGTTCACAAACCAGAACGATTCAAATGCAATCGTTGTCATTATAATGCTTTATACATATTTTTTAAAACAATATAAGATGATAATATAAATATAAATTGCTCTAATTTAAATAATAATAATAAAGCAAATAAAGCCCCTATACATTATATAAATATTTGTTAAAAGAGAATAAAAACAATTAGACAACAAAAATATAAACAAAAAACATCAATGCTAAAATGTAAAGCTTTATTTTGTAGAAATAAATAAAAAAAGTAAAATAAACATCAAATAACAATAACATCTCTGTTAGTGCTAGACGCGCTAACTGATTCATTAACGTTTAAAAAAGAAAAGTTTTGTTCGTTACTCATCATTTTAATTATTTTATGTTTTGTTTGAATAGGCAAACCTTCATTGACATCTATCAACATTAATACTTTTAAGATATTCAAAAAAAAATCAGCTCATTAGAAAAACATTAAATTGATTTATGACTTTTAAATATTAGTTAACCGAAAACAACAATAACGTTATGGCTTCAGTCAGAAGGCTGCTGAGCTATTCTACTGGTTGATTAGGAAAAGCTTCCTTCTCCTTCCAGTCATGGTATCAACAATCTCTATTAGTACTTTTAAACCATTTTTAATCTTTGTCAGTATTTTTTATGTATTTTTATCTATTACAAATATTTTAATACAAACACCTTTTCACAGGATAAAATCGCATTCTTGTCGTTCGCAGACTTGTTCCACGAAAACGTATTTAAATAAATATGACTTAATAATAAATAGAAAACAAACATTCATATAAAAAATTTAGAAAAAATAAATAAGGATGTTTGTAAGTCAATAATTTCATATTGTTATCTTAGTTGAAATTTTCGGCCATTATTTCAACAAATAAAATGTAGAATATTCAAACTTGAAGATACATACTTTATATTTTTTGTATTTCATTTTTTGTTTACGAAAAGTTAAAACTTCATCATAATTTTAACATTTAATTATGGCTATATATGAACAATATTTTGTATAAGAAAGTTAGGTGAAAACTTGTTATTGGAATTTGAAAATGAAAACAAAGAATGTTTTTCATGCATATATAATTTTAAATTGAACTCTATTTATACCTTTAGTAGGTTATTTGCTCCAATAGTCATTCATCATATGCATTGCTATCAACTTTAAATTTATAAAAAATATGCTGATAAATTATAAATAACCAACTAAAATTGGTAAATATTTCTGATAACCATTTTTTTAACTTTACTGTAAAATATTATATTGATTTGGATAAAATTTTTGTTTGTATTTTTTAAAATATTTGATGTGATTAATTTTTCGAATTTAATTTAAATCCTTTTTTAGTGATCAACAAATATTCGCAAATAAATATGAATATAACAAAACAGTGATTCAACATCAGTTTAAATGTGCTGAATTTAAGAATACTTTAGCATTCAACAAAGATACCCAATTATATAGTTTTATAATTGTTTTAACGCAAATTAAAGCATTTAACAATTAGTTACAAAAAATAGAAATTTGCCTTTTTATAATATTTATAGATAAATTTATATTTGTAATTCTATTTATAATCTAAAATTATAAATGAACCATATTCAACACATGAGTATAAAAAAAATTGTATTTACTTTAATAATGTGAAAAAAAATCATTATTGCATGTATAGTGTAAAAATTACCTAAACAGTTAATATTGATACACTTGTCAATCAAAATAAATACATTCATAAATAACAATATTAGGTGTTATTATGATTGCCTATTATTATGCTGATATTATATTGATAAAAAAACTATTAATATAGATTTATAAGTCATTCATAGTATTGATTTTTTATATGATTTTTTTTATTTTTGTCTAACAAATAAAATCAAGCAAAAAATGCTTTACACTCAAATTTAGCTTACCTGATTTGCAAGATATAAAAAATATTTCCTCTGAAATAGAATTAATAATAAATTTATAATTAATAATAAAATGCATTAAAAATAATATTCTCTGAGAATAATAAGATGAGAAAAATAAAACAAAGAGTATAATATTTTTTGCATATATGAAACATATCTATAATGAAATCATTTTTAATGTTATAAATTACGCAAAATTTGACTTAAGCCAAAAAGTCATAATTACAATTAAGTCTGTATGTTTACATAAAATTTGTATGTATATGATTAAGAATTACATTTCTTATCATTCAAATCAGATGTATTTTAAATCCTAAGTTTTGATTTATTGACAAAAATGTTATTGAAAAAAAATTTTCCATGCTCTTATATTCTAAAGATCCACGTAAAAAAATATAGTTAAACATATTTTTCTTCATAATAAAAAAAGTAAAAAGGTTTCTTTATAAAATACTTCTATATTACAACGTGTCTTTTTAGTGTTTTCTTTAATTATTTTAACAAAATAATTTGTTGTTTGCTTCTATATTGTATATCAATTTTTTTGCAACTAAAAAAGGGATCATAAATATGTAGAACGATAAGCTTTATTATAATTCTACAAATATATGCCGCAGGGTAGTATCCGATACGGAACTGCAGTTCTAATATATTAGATCTATAAAAATTATGATAATTTTGTTTTATTTACCACTCATTATCAACTATCTAAATTTACGTTTGTATATTTTGCTTTATCTTGCGTTTAAATTTTTTTCCAACAATTATCGGAAATTAGTATTTCTAAGAAGTCAATAATAACACATAATACAGGACTTAATATGTGATAATACACACTGCTTACAAAAATAAACAATTTTAATGATATATCATAATTAGATACCTATTCAAAAAACTTTAAAATACATTAAAAAATAATTTAGAACATGATGATTAAGGATCTGTACATATTAAAAAAAATTTAAGACGTTCTAATATAGTTTTTTTTTGATATCTGCATTTAAATAGTATATTAGCTGTCCTGAACATACAAATTACATTTATAAAATGTAGCCTAATAATGAATTAGTGACAAATCTATACCAAATTTGTGCATTTACAGTTGTATAAAATATACAAAATCACAAAAAATATTTTAATTATGTGTTTTTAAACTGTTAATATGCAAAAAATTATAATAACTCTCTTAAATATTAGGTACTTTTTTGATTGTGAGAATATAACCAAATAGAATTTTGAATTTTTGGGAAAAATTAACTGAAAAAACAAGAAATCTTCTCGATTATTGTGACTATGAAGCATCAAAGCTAGAAAATTATTATTTTGTATTGTATTTTTTGAATAAAATATTCTTTTACTCCGCATAGTCAGCACTCAAACTATTTATATAATAAGGGGTTTTATTTTTATTAATAGATTACTTAATGATCACAATAGAAGATTAATTGAATTTTAATATATTTAATATATATTAAAACATACTCTAAAATATTTTCTTGAACATTTTAGAAGCTAAAAATAATTTTATTTTGGTTTTTCATTATGAATAATAAATAAGTATGCTTACATCTTTTAGCGAAAAAACAGTTTGAATATAATAGAATTTGCGGATATCTAAAATTTCTTGAATATAAATGTACATTATTTTTCAGGTGGCTATATCTTATGTTGCTTGCCACATAATTTAGAGGCATCAATAAATATTAGTAGATATGAAGATATCTTGAAATATGTAAAGTTATTGAATAACAACGTATTTTTATATTTTTATTTCTTTAATGATATTTCTTTGGATAAAATTATATTAAAATCACGTTTACTATAACTTCTATCTTGTTATCAATCTTTTTTATAATCACTTTTTTTATTACTAACTTAAACAGTCAACGTTTAAAAAATTAAGCCTATAACAGCATCTAATTTATAAAAATTTATTATCATATGGTATTTATATATCAATATTATATATTAAAATGCTATTTATTTCATTAAAAAAATCTTATTTTTTATAGAAATTATAGATTATAAAAACCGTGAATGACTCATGAGCATAAAAGAAAACAAAAGAGCAAGCAAAACCATTTTTTTATAAAATCACATTTAGAAGTAGTAAATATTTTTACATAAAATATAATCACGGTATGATTTTTAGATATCTAAGCGTTAGGATTTTTGGCTTTATTTAATATATTTTAAAAAATATTATTATATAGAAAGAAATTAATGTCAAAGAAAGGGTTTTTACAGCTTTACAGAGAATGAAAATATTTTTATAAAAGTTTGTGAAAAAAAATTTACAAAAAATTGATGCACAGGAAGATATTGATTATAAATTTAATTCAAAAGTTTGTATAAGAAAATGGTATGTAAAGAGCAAATAAAAACGAATCCAGGTTATAATCATTATATAAAGACGTAATTTTCTAAAAAAAATACAAATGTCAATAAAGCAAAAAAAAGAAAAAAATATTCAATATAATAAGTACAATTGTATGCTTTATATAATATTTTACAGATAATACGACAGTAAAAAAACTTATAAAATACTTTAATTTATAAAAAACATTTTTCGTGTATTTTTTTTATGATAACCCGGATAATCATATAATATAGTTTGAATATTCTATTTTGTATTAATTATAACCATATATAGTATTTTTTTGCAAATCGCAAGTTGATTAGCAATATTAAATTTGCATTAAGGCAAAAATTAATATAACCCCTAAGTATAATTAAATACAAGAATGAAAATATCTATTGCTGAAATAAGAAAAAATGAAAGATGCTATAATATTGTTAGATGAAGAAGTCTTAACTAAATTAGAAAGTAAAAGACATTATTTTTGTTTTTGCATATCTTTATTTAGCAAAGTCTTTAAATATTTATTCCTAGTTAATAAACATTCATCAAATACTATAAATTTCATTTTCGAACGAATAAAAATTTGCAATCATCATAAACAAAAATTTCAGAACGATATTTTCTTTAAAAAACGTGTTATAACCAACATAAATATTATAAAATTTTTATCAATAAATAATATATTTTAAAAGTCTTTCCAAAAACATAACAATAAAATATTTAAAAAAACAAAAATTTCAATATTACTTGATATACTAAAAATATGGGTATTTTCCACGTCAGTTTCTTTTGGATGAATATTTGCAAATTTAAAAAATATAAACAACAAATATATTATTTTATAAATGTTTATATTAACACGATTAACTTTATTTTTGTACGATGAATAATTTGTTCTGTTAGAAAGTTGGTTGATTGCCATCTAGTTTCTTTTATTTTTTTGGGTAAATTGGGGTCATTATTTTTATTTCCTATTTTTTCTGATTTAAAAATTTCACCGTTTTCTATTCGGATTTTTTCTTCTCATCAAAAGATGTAGAATGTTTTAATCAATCATTCTTTGCTATGACCACACAAACATTTCAATACCATGTAATTTTTTTTAAATTTTTTAAAAAAGCGTAGAGTACTAGAAGATAGTTGTAAGATTTTCGTGTAAATTACTAATAAATGTATTATAAATTAATGTTGTCATACAATTAATATCAGAATACTTGACTAAAAATTGTATATTCAAGTTATGAACACAAAAAGATAGTCATATTTTTTCAATTTATATTTACCAATAAAAAATCATAGAATATGATGTTTTCGAAAAAACATTCCGTTGCGGAAATTGCAATAAAAAATTATTATAAATATAAAATCAATCTGCAGTATGTGCTTAATTTTTTTTCTTATTTCTTTAGTAGTTATAAAAAAAAATAACAAAATTTATAAAAATCATACGTCATTGTTAAAGTAAAAACTTATTTTGAAGCATAAATTTTTTTTTATATAAATACGCCACAGTTTAATCAATTTTTTATCGTTTTATATTGATTTTACTTTTTTTCAAGAACCCAATTACGAGCAAATTCAAGGAATGACTGACCCAAAGGTCCTAGGATCTGGCCGTAACCCAAATCTTTTTCCATTTGTGTTGCTTCAACGGTATTAAATAAGCAAAAAAAGACAGTTTTTACATTTTTAAAAAATATCTATTTCTCAAAATTATTAAATTGTTTGTATTTTTTTTTATATCTTATTATACTTCTTTTAATTTTATTGATTCGATAGTGTGATCAAAAAATATATTTAAGAAGATCCTATTGGTTTTTTATCTAGATACGAATATTTGGTATTTGATATATTTTTATTATAAAGATATATGTTTTATCTGTGATCTAGAGATAAGTAAAAAAATATTTTTTTAAAAAAAATATACCTTTTTTAACAGTTTTAAGACGATTATATATTAGTAAATATAAAGTAAAAATATATGCTATCATATTTTACCATTTTTGTAACTTGTAATTCGCAAAAAAAAAACATAATTGTGTTTGTTTTCATGCTTTAAATAATTCTTAAACATAAGCCTTTTTTTGTGATTCACGAATAAAATATGATCAACCAAAAATAAAAATTGCAGAAGCAACGAAAAAAGTATAATGTATAAATTCTGTGGCTAAATTTATTTTTTAATTTGCTTTAGAATTTTAAAAGAAACAAGAAATTGAAAAATACAGTGTTGTAATTCAAATGAAAATATACTGATTTTTTTAGATACAAAACATAAAAAACAATTTTTAACAGATGTAAGTATTACAGTATGTTGTATATCATCTATGATAGGGAGTTTTCCAAATTTTCAAATAAAAAACTCAAAAAAATTTACGGTCATGGTTTACCTAAAAGTTGATTGCATGTGTTATTATAAATCTATAGATTTGTCCTAATAAATTGTTTTAAATTATTTGAAAATTAAATTAGACAATTTTTATATAAAAAAAATTTCAATAGAAATCCTGTGATATCATTATATATGAACATTTATATTGCTGCAATATATGTTATAAAAAATTCAAAATTTTTGAAATCTGTGTCGATGCTATTAAAAATAGTTTTTTTAAATTATTTTTTATAAAAGAATAAACAAATAGACATTAAAAATGTATGAAGAAGGCTTTTTTATAACAAAGATAATATAAAAAGCTTCGATTATACAATAAATATTTTATAAGATATTCTTTTTCTATTTTATAATTTTCATATCATTATTACACACAAGGATGTAAAGATCGAAGCAAAAGGCATTAAAATTTGGCTATATGTTACAAAAATGCATTCTATAGTAGGGTGGTAGCAATTGCATTCTATTTATATCAATATTTTTTAAAAAGCAATAAAATGTTTTTTTGGACCGCGATGAACATGCATCATAGTTCTATAACCGAAAATATTTATCTAATCTTAGCGTTGTAAGAATAACTGCTTAAAATTTCTCTGGAAAAAATTGACATGCAAATGTTATAAAAATTATAATAGTGATACTAAATAATAAGCATATGTTTTTATTAAAATACAGATAACGACAGAGTTTTTAATAAAATGTTGAAGGTAATCTGTAGATCGAATTTAAGACAACGTCTGTAATTTTTTTAATCGATAATGTGTATTTTTAGTATTGTACATTAAATGATTAATCATTTGCTGTGTAAATTACTTGGACAAAAAAAAAATGTCAGTGATATAATACACAGAGATGCATTATAATAGTGATAAAGAGTTAGAAATTTACGAAAGAATACAACATGACCTACATTCGAAAAATGGTTAAAAAATTAGTAGTCTGAGTCAATAAAATAAATATTCGTTCGGTATTGGAGATTATCATGCAGTTTGTTGCATTAATATCTCGTTTTGATAACAAAATGTAATTTTTCATGAAAAAAAATTTACTTTTTTAAAGTATTTATATATTCAAAAAAGCTTTCCAATAAATCATTGTAAAAAATTTAGAGAATTTTATGCATCAGATTTGTAAGAAGAGACTTTCACAAGAATATCATAATAACCAGAGCATATTTAATTGAAACAAGTATATAAAATCCTTAACAAATTTTTAGATAAAAAAATTAAACAGACAACAAAGAATAAAAAATCTATCATGATTCTTAAATACATTAATGATCGCAAAAGCTCAAGCGTTTTTTCAAATAAATGTTTAAAAATGCAAAATTAAGATTTATATTATTAAAATAATATTGAGATTTTCTCTGAATATCAAAAAGCACTTTTTATAGTAAAAAGATACATCTTAATTCTTTAACATTTTATAAATGCAAGATTAAATGTTATTAAAAATATTGTAAGAAAATGTACATCTTGATTTTACAAAATTTGCCAACATTTTTTTAGTAGATATTGTAAATTGTAATTTACAATAGGATACAAGACAAAAAATACCATATGTAACCATGCGATTTTTTTTAATTTTTATATCTAAAGCTATGTAAAAAATAAATAAATTTTAAAATTAAAACTATTATTAATTGGTGTAAAAAAGACGCAAGTATAAATCTTTTTTTTTACTTATAACAGTTTCAATTTATAAATATGTGTTCTTGATCATATTTTTAATAAAAGTGTTTTGAGCATTTAAAATTGTGCATTATTATATGATGAACAGAAAATTATATATAAAAATTGGCCTTTAACGTGTATAATAGAATGAATCACTACGAAAAATTTTGTGGGCTTAATTTTGCATATATAGTACAATTTAAATCAGATAGTAAAACGATATAAAATTTCTGAATATGTCTAAAAAAATAGCTTAAAAACACCAACAAAAATAATTAAAGCTCTTATAGTTTCAAGATAATAGAAAGTCTGAATAAAGGTAATAAAAATATACATTTTTTGTTATATATGCAGGTAAAACCTATATTGTTAATGCAAACAACATTGAAATTATAGCTGAAAGTACTTACTTTTAATTATGAATTATTTGTTTTATGTTGAATATTTGAGTCTATTATATGAAAAAAATTGTTTGAAAAGTAACAACTATTATCGCATGAATGAACCAATAAAAATAATATAAAAAAAAGGAAAAGGCCAAAAGTGAATAAAAAAACAGATCTCAAAGTTAAAAAAAACATCTATTTATTTATAAACACATTTTTGATTCATTTCTACATATTTGTAAATAATATCATATTATTATGTCAATTACTACAATAGACGAAACATAATAGTAATAATAAATACTAAAATTTCTTAATCAAATTTTTTTGCAAATAAGATTAAATTTTTTACTGGATACAGAACTGTAATTCTTCAATGTGGAAAATTAAGGTTATAGAACAATGTTTTTTGGTGTTTTGTGCATGTTTGTTAATAAAAAAATAATTTTTCGTTTATAAAAAACATTTCAAGCAAAAATGAACGTTGAAACAATCGCATTATATTTTTGAATTGTTTTTTGATATACTTCGCTGTTTAATTTCGCAATATAATTTTTTCAGATGTATTATTTGCTCATTCTGCTAAAGTAAACTTCTAATATTTTGATATATTATCTATAAAAAACATTCAAATCTTTGTTTTATATGTTTTTACACATTAAATGAAATATAGTTTGATCAATTTTTTTGGTTCACATACACAAAATTTATTTTATAGATAAACATTTTGCCGCTAGATAAGATATAATCGAATGACATCAAATATTTTAAAGTACAAACTATTTAAGTTTTATAACACATTTGTGATATTTTTATAAAATCAATTTTTGACAGAAAAGAGAATTTGTTTGATTTATCAACTATAATTGATCGATTTGATGTTTACTTTATTTTATTTACTAATTTTTTTGCGCTAGAAATAGACAAAATAAGATATCACGCCATAAAAATATAATCTCTTTTTTTTAAGTATCTTTGAAATGTAGGCAACAATAAAATACGAAAAATTCAATAGGTTTAAACATATAAAAACTCTTTATTAATATACATTGCAAAATAATATAAAATATAAATGTTCACAGGTTAATTAACATCAACAATTTATAGAAAAGAGAGAGATGAAGGAAGTTAAATATATGCCGAATTGATTTTACCTTAAGAAACGCGATAAAGGCTCTTTTTTCGGCCATTTTTAAATTCAAATCTTATCAATTGTATCTGTTTTAATTATTTAGTTAAAAATTTATAGATAAATTTTTACAAATATCTTTCATGCAACTAGATTATTTTAGAGTTGAACGTTCAATTTGATTAAATTAAAATACTTTAATGTTTTACATCGTACTTTTTCTCGGGATTTAAAGTCTGTCGTTAAAAAAAAATTTCTAAAGTTATCAAAATTTAGTTTCAAGGTTAATAACACTAGAACTTATCTTAAAATCTTTTTTCCATAAATTGTGTCGATTATAAAGTGCCAAATATTTTTTTTCGTCATAAAAATCTATAAAAAAGATATTCTAAATAAAATTTAATTGCAAAATATAGAAAAGATTTATCCAACAAAAAGTAGATAGGATCGAAAATATACAAAATATACGATGATTATTATTATCTAGGAAATTTTAATGTGAAAATATAAAACAAATTAAAAACAATTTAACAGTTTGTCAATTAGAAAATTTTAGTTAGTGACTTAAAAATAGAAACTGTTTAACTAATTTATATAAACGATAAGTAATGGAATATTATAATGTTTTTTTTGCTCATTGTTTTTATAGTTTATATTTCATAAGCTGAAAGATATTTATTTCAAGAAAATACGTATTCTCAAAATTTTTAATCGATTTATATTATAGATTTTGCAAGAAATGACTCGGTTGAACTGTAGGAAGGACTCTATAATTTGTCAATCCAACATCGAATATCCCGAGGTGTTGGTTTTTGGTACTGCAACCGAGTCCCTTTTTCAGACACTGTTACTGATCTATAAGTTATGTGACAAAAAAGCGCATTTTAGTGAGGGGTTTATTATTTTTAAAAAAATTATATGGAATAATGGATTTATATATTATACCCACACATTACGGCCTTCAGTTACATTTTGTGTGGTTTAAGCACCACAATTAAAATCAATAAAAAAAACAAACAAATTGTGTATCACTTGGAAAAATAATGTTTTAATGAATAATATGTTTTCTCTTGAAACACAATATAAGCTATAACTTTTTCAAATAATCTCGCTATTTCAGATTATCTAATTTGTCTAAATATTACTATATAAAATAATAATTTATAAGTTTACGCTTTACGGCCGATGGTTGATCAAATTTCGTCTCTTTACTTTGCACTATTTCGTTTTTATTTGACACGATAGATGCTTCAAGTTTCATTCTTGCTGTAAAATTCAAGTATA
>AFBI03000192.1:0-14163 GCA_000230595.3 Edhazardia aedis USNM 41457 | reverse complement strand
CTAATAATACTGAACTAGTTGCATATTGTAAATTTTTTTTAAAAAAATATGGATTATTAAAAATTGTTTTACGATATAAAAAATCATTTACCTTCGTAATATTTTGTCAAAATACAACAATTTTTATTATTAGATAAAGTTTTTTTTTTTAGCGAATAATGATTTGAATATTGTACTAAAAATAGATTTAAAAATTTCATGAATGAATTTCAAATTTATTTAAAACAATAGTTGTAACTGAACAGATTGTACTTATATAAAAATACTTAAAGATAAGCTAAAAAAAATGTAATATAATGAGTGCATAATATAAATATTTAATGATGCTTAATAAAATCACTGTCCTTAAAAAATTTTTAGTGGTTTTAAATCAGCATACGCATTAATGTGCCTATTAAGCTATAATTTTAGCTTAGATATACTTGATTTTGATTTTTTAGTATGATTTATGTACATTATGGTTTGCCAATATTTTTTGTTCAATTTTGACCATAAATTTTTGTTTTTCATGTTTGTTTTTTTAAAAAAAGTTTTTATACAAGTGAAAAATCGCATGAGTGTAAACATTTATTCATCTAAAGAAAGCATTTCAATATTTTTTATAATCAAATATATGTATAATGTTAATTCTGGTACAACCGTAAAACATCAAAAACTTTTTTTATATATAAATCGTTTGAATAGATAGACTATCAAATATAAAAGATTGTTTAAAAACGTAAATTGTTATAGTAAATAATAAAAAAAAATCAATACTATTTGAGAAGAGTGTTATTGATTTAAAATATACCGTTGAAACACAATAAAAACAAAATTAGCTGACTATGGCTTTATTAATTTATACCTTTCAAAAGTATCTCAGGATTTTTTTCTGTCAAATCTTTTGTGTTTCGGCCCCATGAGTGTATATTCTGCGTATGAAATTCATCGCTGTTTTCTCGATTTTACTATTATTTAAGCATTCAGGAGAGTATTTCGAGTATTATCAGTTTAAGCAAATTAGTGCGTACCCATTATATGTTGCTTATGTGATGTCTGTAGATTTTTGTAAAGAAAATTATCTTTTTAACAAAAAAATGCTATTACATCATTTTATTTAAATTTCTACTGAAGGTGTATCATTTTACAAAAAATAATAAAATTATTTAAACATCCGCAACAAAATTGTAAATAAAAGACATAGATGTAAACAATACTGCTTTAAATAGAACTGAAATTATAAGAATACAAACGATTTCATGTTAAAAAATGTCTTTTTGATTTTTAAGAATTAGAAAATATGTTTTAACTATTTTTATGCTCAAAATTTTTTATAATTTCGAATTTGCGTGTATCTTAGTATAATGTGGAATATCTAGCATTTTTTTATTAATGCACTGTTTTATGATGAAAAACATTATAAAATACACAAGATTATGTTTCATAAAAAATAAAGTTTATTGTTTATAGCTTATGATAAAATTTAATATCTATAAAATAGCGTGTTTTTTTGTCGAAATACTTAAAGTTTTGTATAAAGCTGTTCAAATTGGTTGCAAGAAACCAATATAAAATACTTTTATTACTTTTATTTTGCTTTTATGGTAAATTTTATAGTTTATTTTAATAGAATATCGTTTTCTATTGCGAAAATACTATATATAACGCTATTTATATTATAAATTATATGATTGTTTTAGTTTTTCAAGAGATTAAAAAACAATATGCAGTGAAATGAAAAATAATACCATGTAGATAAAAAAAGGTAAATTTCATCTATTTAAATTTTCGAAATGTTTCTATTGATATTTACTGAAAATAATATCTTTTGATATATAAAGAAAATATAATTTTTGTGTTATTAGCAAAATTTAAACAAACTTTTTTTTGTTATTGAACCATTCAAAAATTTATTATCTAATGCTTTCTATAAATAAACACATATATTTATAAATATTGGTAAAAATTATCTGGTTTTCTATTTTTTTCATAAAAAATTCGTATATCATTGGTCGGGGAATTACATTTATGCGTATATCAATAAACAGGAATTCTATTATTTTATTAAAATAGTATGAGACTGTATTAGTATAAAATTCACAACAAAATACAATAACACAGTTCTCAATATATGCACAAATCCAAAAAATCTCAACATAAAATTGATATTTGATTTTTTATAAAACTTTGCTTTGTGTATAAGTCATTATTTTTGGTAAATTTTAGTTCACAATATATTTTTTGAAGCAAAAATAATATTTTCGAACAATGCACTAGGATAAAAGTTACTCGTATTTACAAAAGCTTTTTATAGATCAATCCTTTTAAAAGTAATTTTTATAATAATTTATGTTTCAAATTGCAAGATTATTTTAAAGATTCCACTTGATTAATCGCAAGTCGATTCAAATAAAAAAATAATTCTAATGTGAGTTAAATACGTTCGAAAATGAAAATTTGAAATCTTTACAATTTACGCTTGTTGTACTAAATTTTTTTTACTTTTTGCCGTTCATCCTTTATAGAATAATGCATATACATTGAACTTTTTGGAATTTTTTAGTTTGAATAAGATTACATGCATGAATAAATTGTTAAACTATATACTTGTCTATATGGTTTAATCATTACCTATGATAAATAATACAAAATTTAACACACAATTTAGCAATATAGAAAATCGGAATATGTGATTTGTGATGTATTTTTGAAAATCATATAACGACGAACACAAAAAATTAAGTATTTTATTCACCTCTAAACAAATTTTTTAGCATAATATCTCTAAACTCCCCATTTTTTTAACTTTGAACGTTCTATATCTCTATTGACCAGTTATAGGCATTTAACTTTGAAAATGAATATTAGAACCATAAATTTAGTATTTTTTCTTGTTTAAGAGCTGATTAGCTCATCCAGGAAATGAACACAAAATCTTTTGTTAGTGCTGTATGCCAACATCTATGGGTAATAATAATTGAAATTGTTACGTTTATGGTAATTAATTAAAATTGATTTTGTTTCGTTTTACCAGAATTTGATACATTTTAACACAATTCGAACGAATTACTATAAATGATAATATATGAAAAAATTATGCTTAAAATATAAAAGCAGAAAATTTAATAATTATAATAAAATAATGAGCAATATTAGTTCTTCTAATTCTAAAAACTTAATTAAATTTTTACAATAAATTGAATTATGCGCAACAAAATAAGTATAAAAGCAATTCAATTATTGAATTGTATCTTTCAAACAAATGGATATCCGATGGATACCACAGTTAGATTACTTTCATTTGCAGAATAGTGGTTTTATGTAAAATCTTTTGCACACATTTATAAGATTACGAATATAGACTAATAATATTTAGAGCAAAAAATTATTTGTATATGTTGGATTAAATGTGATTAGGAAAATTCGTAATAGAAAATATATGTTATTTTTTATGCATAAAAATAAGTTATTAAATCTTTATAAACTTATTTTATGATAAGATGCGCTAGCATGAGCCTTTTTTAAAAAAAATGTTAATAATTCTGTAAAATTTTGACATAAAAAAACCAATAAACTAAAATGATCAAATCATACTTAGTCAATATATTTCATTTTTGTTATAAAATATTATTGTATCAGTCAAATATAAAAATGACCCATAAAAGGTTTTATATTATATTTCGATTAAAATTTTTGCCCCAATAATTATGTTCAATAGACATTTCTTTATTCTATTCAATTTTGAAATAATCGTTTACTATTGAAATAATATTTTGTAAGGATATAAAATATATTAAAAACAATAAAAAAATATGATTTTATAGAATATTATTATGGTTTGCACTAAATATCATGTTTCTATTTAAAGCGAAAAGTGAAAATTTTCATTACCCAGCTTGAAATTTTTATGAATTTCAAAAAATAACACACAACTATGCAAAGAGCTCAAATACACAATTTTTGGGCTACTGGTATATATAAACTTTTTACAAAACCATTTTTTTATTTGTTGTATAATTTGATTATTATAGTTGTGTCACATATGCATTGGGTTCATTGACATTTAATTTAAATATATGAGAATAATTTTTCCATGGTGTAAATAATGAATATTAAATTTTTTTCATTTTCTAAGAATTAAAATTTTTGAAGATAATAAAGTACTTCGATCTTTTTGGTTAATGCCGAGAACGTCGAAAATTATATATAAATTTAATTGATTCTTTATTTTTTCATGAATTTGATTTTTCCGTTCCATTTATAGATATAAATTAATTTATCATTAAACTATACTCTTCGGTATAATTATTGTAATTTATATAAAAATGAAATTATCAAATCAAATAAGACTAATTTTCAATGATTTTTAATATTTCCTTATTTCAACTTATTAAACTAGATGGAAATAGACAAATTGTATTTTAAAACCTACCACACATAAATATTGCTGTCTATAGTGAACGCTTTGAGGTTGTCATACGGCAGTTAAGTTTCGTGAAATATCAAATTTCTAAACAAGGCAGTTTAATTCAATAATACCCCCTAACATCAAATCATTTTTTATATATTCCAAATAAAAAATTTTTTTCTTGTATTTAAAACCTTCTAACAATATTCTCAATCGCTTAGTACCCGTTTTAAAACTTAAAACTATTGAAATACTTATTACAAAACGGGAAGAATATATTTTAACTATTTCTTAGCTAAAAAGACTTACTTGATACATGATCAAAAAACTCTTTCTAACATATACAAATAGAATATCTGATCAAAATATTAAAAAACAATATGATATATCTTTAAAAAGTCCAGTGGCCTCGTTCTCCTAAAATAGATGTATTTTTATCTTACATGATAAAAGATATATTCTAGTTTCAGAAAAATGTATTTAATACCAAATTTATGCATCAAAAAGCAAATTATAAAATTGGTAAGAATCAATCTCAGTTTTGCTTTATTTTAAATGACGATGTATATTGTCGCGCTTCATACAAAAAACAATGACAGAATTTAAACGGTTTTCAATATTATATGAATCAGCATTTCATTGTTTTTCTTGATAATTTTCCCTCTATTTAAATGATTCTTGATCTATATTTATTAATACATATATAATAAATTTTTAGAATGTGTAAATATGTTTCTATTTATTCGTGAGAGTTTTTTATCTTAATCAAATCAAAAACAGATTTAATACATAAAAAACAATGAGAAATATGTTATAGCCAATAAACTTAAAGTAGAATAGAGTGACAAGATTTTTTTAACTAGGTTGAATTCACTTAAAATATGTTTTGTTTTTTTATAAATGCAAAATGCATAAAATTTTTTTTATAGAAATGTAAATTCCATATAGTGTCTGTGTTAAATAAATTTTTTTATTGAATATGGATCAACAATGTAAGAAACTTTGTGAATCTTTTCGATACGGTAACTAAAAACACATTTTGTGATTTATCTAGTATTTTTTTCTTTTATTAAATTTTTTTTTTAAAACAGGTTTTTTTTATCATATGATCTCTAAGGCTTTGATTGTATAAAATGTTCTAATAATAAAAAAATTTTAATTGCTTCGTATATAAACAATAAAAATTTTGATATACTTTATTTGACAAACAAAATTGTTTACAAATGTTTTTAGATATTTATATGTAATGGATTTAGTATACGTAAAAAAAATTACTTGATTATTTTTGTTTAATTTTGATATAGTATTTGCGTTTTTATGTAACGATTATTGATGATATACTGTTTTTTCACATATAATTGCGAAAATAATCATAAAAAAGACTGTATTTTCTATAAATAAGCGTTTTAAAAAATACTTTGTGATTAAAAGATCACATTAAATTAACAATCAAATTGCTCGTAACCATAAAAAAATAATAATTGTTTTGACATGACATGTTTTTTATGTCCATGTCCATATACTATATATATATATATATACATATGCCTTTTGTAAAATAATTGCTATTATTTTTTTTGATAAATTTTACAACTATTATTTCTCATAGATTCATTTTTTTGTATATTCATTTGGTAAGAGAAGTAAACGGCGCAAGAAAAGAGAATAAAGAGACTGTTTTGATTCATTTTTAATTTCATCTATTGGTGTCTATTAATTTTGAGCTCTTGAAAACTTGTGTCAGAACTTATAGTCTGTTTATTAACTTGCTGAAGATATTTTAGATGTCATTTGTATGGTACACAAAAATACCACTCTTATACGTAACTAGAATGAATTGTTGATAGAAAAGGAGACGATAATGTATCGAAGGGTCTTTTTGAGGCAGATCAAGATGCGATTTACCACATTTCGGTTCTGAATCTATAAAAATATAAAAAAAAATTAATTTTCAAACGACAGGTATTTCATATTCATTATTAAATTATATTTTTCGTGTAAAAAAAGATAAATTTTTATAATTTAAAATCAATAAAATTTTTTTACAAATATTATAAATTAGTACGGTCGTTTTTTTATTGTATTATACACATTATCACATAACTTATAGCTCATAAATTGTTGAAGAGGTTCTTTTTTTATAAATCGATAGATCTCGCATTTTTATTGAAAAAATTTAAGGCATTTATTTGATTTCACGCAGAAACCACAAAAATATATACAATGGAGGATATATTTCTTTTACATTTCTTGCAACAAAATGAAATAACATCAACTTAGAGGAAATTAATGAAATAAACAAAGAATTTTGTTTTCATGAATGATTATTCTTTTTTTATTTAAGAAATATACCTATATTAAAAACGGTTTATTTATATTTTCTTTGTTTTAAAATTTGCCAAAATTGATGTTTTTGACTTTTCATGCATTATTTATGTTTTCTATATTTGATTGGTGTGTTAATTTGAAAAAAATTCGATTAATTATTTATGCAAATATCAGGAAATCATATTACGTGAAGCTTTAAAATTGGATATTTTATGATAAAAATTGTGATTGGTGTTTTTTGATCAACAAAAAGCTTTTATAGCTTTGTTAACTAAAATTTTATCGAGTAAATAAATATTCCTTTTAATATTAATAAAAACGAAAAATCGAGAAAACCTGTTGGGATGCCCGGTATATCCAACCTGCATAACCTTGCAAACACTATAAAAATATATAAAAACTTTTAAAATATTTAATAATGATAAATTTATATAGTGAAAAGATTAGAAACGACATAATTCTCTTAAAGTAATTATATACTGTTGTATAAAGGTTAAAAATAATTGCAATTAGTATTTTTTTCGCAATACAACCATGTCTAATTACCAATATGCAATAGATCTGGTTTATATATAATAATTTAAGTACATAAATAATATATTTATATGTGTAGTTTCAATAATTTTCGCATCCCATTAAATAATATTGTAATATTTTTTGAAGTTTTGTATTTTTACATCGTTGTGCAAGATCCATGTTTCAATTTACTGCAGACATCAGAAATCGTTATTAAATACTCAGAATATTGGTATGTTTTTAAAATACCAATCGATTAAAGATATTTAAAAAAAATTGAAGCTTGATACTTTGGTTCTATATTTACTGAAATCATAATATTTTTTAAATCAATATTTTGATCATCCTTTTTTATTTCATTGCATCAGAAATTTGAAATATGTATTTTGTAATCATCCGAGTTGATTAATTCTTATTTCAAAAACACATAAAAATATACAATACTAAAAATTTTGTTATTAGTTTTGTTTTTGAAACCATTTAAAATATTATACAAAAAATAGTAATCAGATTTCTGAAAAGCTTAGATTCTATGTTTTTATAGAATTTCTTATTTTTCCCTTTCTTAATCATCTCAATTCACTCTTCCATAAAAGGCGATCGACAAATAAAATGATCGACAGTATATTGACACATTAAAGTCACGACCAGTTAATAAATTTAAAGCAAAAATTTTTTTAAATATCCAAATCAAAAAATATCACAAAAAACTGGTTATATCGTAAAATTCCTTAATAAAACATCTTTGTTTATTTTAAAGGCTTTAATAACTTTCAAAAATCAAAAAAGGATATTTATTCAATTTCCAGTAATATTTGTGATTATAAAGATACCAAGCACAACAGATTGTATGTGTAAAAAAAATTTTACAAAAGGATTTACAATTTCTATTGTATAAAAGTTTGTATACCATTGTAATTCTATTAGTGTATACAAAATATTTATATTGCTTTTTATTATCAACTAATTTATCACTAATAGTATATTTAATGCATATAATAATAGATACAATAAATAAAAAATTTTACTTTATATAATTCATCATGATAAATTATGAATTGAAATCAAATTAATTGTAATTTATTTCCATAATAGTATTGAAAAAATAGGAAATAGTGTTTTTTGTGAATTCAATAGATCAAAAACTTGAATTTAGAATTTTTATCCAATTTTCACATGTAATTTTTTTTATTAAATTGTTTAGTAATAGGAATTGAATTAGTAATCAATGAAAATGTGCCTAAATGTTCTAATATATCCTAAAGATAAAGTTTTTTTTACCAAAAAAAGTTAAAATAGATTATTTTGTTTTATATTTATTTTTTTTAATTTTTGCGAAGTTATAAATTAATTCCATAAAAAGCCGATATTTTAACCCCATCAATAATAATTAATTCGTTTTTTGAAATAAAGCGCAAAAATTATGTTGAAATTTCGGTTTCATGCATTGTACTTGTGTTAAACTGCTCAATAATGAAAGTTTGTGATTTTTAAATTGTTAATTGGGCCGATTTCAGGTTTTCAAATGTAAATCTAATATCCGAATACTGTATGTCTTTTTTAAGAGCACAAATATCTACAAATTATGTATATGCACCGGAAATTTTGAAAAATATCGTTCACATGTTGTTTCAAAGGCAAAGAGACTAGAAATTAAATCAATTTTATTTTTACGAACCTGATTGGAGGTATATAATTAAAGTCAGCGAACTAGCATTGAATATTCGCGATCTTAAGTTTGTGTATTTTGAACGTGAGATTTTTGAATTAAATCTTTATTTACGAACAAGAAAATACTCTAAAAAATTCTTCTTACGAGAGAAGTGCCATAAATTGATCTGAACACTATGAAAAAGTCATAGAATTTATAACAGTAACATGGGTTCGTGGACGGGGCCCTAAACACCCAAAAAAGGCGTGAAAAAGCACAAAAAGCAATCCAATATAAATCTTTTATAAATTTGATAAATGAATGTGATGTATATAAAAAGCAGATGTATTATAAAGACAAAGAAATCATAGCAAAGATTGTTCCAAACTGGACTGAGATAATCAAAAAACTAAATTATTTATTCATTCTAAAACTTAAAGAAATTGACAATGAAAAATTAGCTATATGTATATCAGAATAGGAAAAATTCTTAGAAAAAATAAAGCTGGAATGGAAAATATTTTTATGATTAATAAACCATGCTCGTATTTAATTTTACGCGATATCCAAAGCTTCGAGAATTCTCATTCGGAAATATTTTTTTTAAGATTAAGACTGACCATAAAAAAAGAAATCTTATCTATCTATTGCTTCTTAAAAAATAAAAGGGATGACGAAGTTACGAAAGAAATGAAAAACTTAAGAATTAATTTAGATTTATGGTTTGGCAAAAATCCATTTATGATTAAAAATGTAGAAACCGTAAATTGTAGAAGAATCCCTGATGAAAGGATGCGTTTGGTTATGAATTTGTATTTTGATCTGTACCGATTACAATTTAAAATTGAATTAAATATATGGTTTATTGAACTTTGTTGAAATATCGTTTTAAGTAAAGAATTCAATCCCGTCTTTAACACACTTCAACAAAATGCCTGTAAATATTTAAACAAGGCATCTATCAATTTGAAATATATACATACAAAAAATTTTTGTCGTTGTTTAGTTAAAAAGCAAGTGTGTAACGTGAAATAAAACATTTTAGCTTCAAAATGTTTTTTTGATTTTGTTTATTCCTCGTAAAATATTCTTAATCAGATCTTTTGAAATGAAATCTCTACTTGATATATTAAATCCCTTTAAATTGATTTCTTAAAAATTTATGTTGTATGCCAACATTTGAGGGCAATACCAATTTAAATGTGTGCATTTATGGTAATTATTGTAAATTGATATTGAACTAGTTTTACTAGAATTTAGACAGTTTTGACATAATCAATACAATTTGAAATATTTATTATAAATAAAATACAATAAAAAATAGTTATGCTAAAACTATAAAAGGATTTAGTTATAAATGAGAGTAATAAAAATGAACAATAAAAAATATTTCAATTCTAAAAATAATAAATCTTTGAATAATTACAATTACAACTATAATAATAGAAGCAAAATTATATCTATTATTTAATTATATTTAAGAAATAAATGGATATCCGACGCATACAGCAATTACTTTTTATTTTTTTTATTAATTTTACACATAATACGTACTTTTTGTTCATTATCTAATTGAAATAGCATGCTAGAAAAATCACTTAATACATTATTAAATTTGTGAAAAAAAAAATTAATTGGCTAACAAAATAAAATATTGTTGTTATATTAAAAATTTAGATACCTTGGTTTTGTTTCGTATCTGAATATTTCATTTCTGTCAAATATGTAATATTAATGATAATTTTTAAATTTTGTTTAGAAAATATAAATTTAGTTAAATCAAAACCCAAAAAAGTTGGTTAAATCAATTATAATTCAATTTTTTTTGTAATTGATGTAAATTGATTTGGATTTCTAGCTATATTCAGTCAAAAAAGCACAAAAAAAAAGATCAAAATATATTTATACTATAGAATTTAATGAATAGCTATTGTATATTTTAATATTGAGCATACAATTTATGAATTTAAAAATAAACTAAATATGTAAACACAAATTCATAAATTTGATTTAGTTTTTTATTCCAATATTGTGTAGATTATTTTGAAATCTTGAAAAAATACTATTTAGCTAAAAAAATTGGGCATTTGTATTTTTTATGTGTAAATACTAGAAATAATCTATAATGCACAAATTTTTATGTTTTGAATATAGTAATTCTGTGTTTTCAAGTGTATAATACATTTTCGTGAAATTTTTATTTTTTTTGTTAAGAGATTTTTATTTGTGTTATGAATAATTGCAATTGCATAAAAATATAGATCTAATATATATATATATATTCTAAATCAATTAGTAAGATATAACAAAAAAAAAGTAAAAAAAGGGTTTCATGTTGTTCGCACAACGACCTTCTTGTGATATGTTTTACGAATTTAATGAATCTGAATTAAAATGCTTCAGAAATATCATTAAGCTTTTTTTGTAAACAATTTTAGATTATTTTTTTACCTTTTCATATTCCTTTTATTATCGATTGCATTATATCATAATCAATATCGAGTCATTTTTATTTTCACAACTAAATCGATGTGTGTATATATATTTTAAAAAATTTAAATGATTAAAACATAAAAAATTTATATCAATATAAAATATTAATTGGTTTATCTGATATAATATGAAGGACATGATGTAGACGTAGACGACTTTCTAAAGTTTAAAAAAAATACAATAAAAACTGTGCTTTACTATACTTTTATAATTATTCTAACAAAATTTAATTGATATAATTGCAATATTTAATCATAATTGATCGATTTTTTCATAACTTTTGATATACATAAGTTTGATTATATCGCAAATATAGTGCGAATGAAATCAGCATTCTGTATTTCTAATCTATCAAAAAATTTATTTTTATTAAAACATGATTTTATGTGAACATGGCCATTCAAAAACATAAATGAAAAGAAAATATCACGGTCGTAATATAATACCATAAAATGCAATATATATTTTTACATTTGACACTGTTGATATCATTATAAATAACAAAAAAACATAATATTTATAATGAAGAACTATTATCTGCATGTTCTTTATTATAAAAATGATCTAAGGGTTAATAATTCTAAATAATCGCATCACTTTTTTCCTAAAACTAGCTTTTATACTCATCACGCAGGTAATAAGCAGCGGGTTTATACATTTTCAGAAAAGAAAATTCTAACATGAAATACAGATTTGCATATATATCGAGTAGAATGTAAAAAATTCAAAACTTTATGTTTTCGTTTACAAAAAATTATAAATTATTAACTTTAATCGATTATGATCGAAAAAGCTTTTTCATGCTTTTCGCATATAATAAATAAAAGTGAAATTGTATCATAAGAATTCTGAAAGAATATTTTTTTTCATTATAAATGAAAGTAAGAATAGGTTATCTAACATTTATCAAAACATAAACAATTATATTTGTTCTATTTTTTAGTTTGATATAGTGATTTTGCATGTCTAATGAAACTTAAACATATAAAAGAGAATTAGGTAGTATTGGTATAGATTTATGAAATATACGCGTATTTATCATTTTTAAGAATAATCTTAAAATAGAGATTTTTATTTTAAGCAGATCTTTGATAAAAAAAAAAGTGTTTGTGTGATGATTATATACTATCAAAAAAATACATACTTAGTTGTTTTTTTGCGGTGGCTAGAAAGCTGTTTTTTTCTTTTTAATATTATATCTGTTTTTATATTTACAAATTTTTTAGTCAAGACGATCTATGTTTTTCATAATAATCATACAATTTTTTTCATTGCCTTATTTAATTTTGTAAAGTTTTAATTATCAGAGCATCAGTGTAAAATACAAAAAATCGAAGAAATTCGGACACTATAACATTAGATTCTAACTTTTTTCGACAGTATTGTGGCTCTCAAAAGACTTATTATAGCAGGAAAGGATTTTTTTTATGGCAAAATTTAATGAAATTAATTAATATCTATTATTTCTAGTAGTTTTAATAAAAAAATTAAATTGAGCAAACAAAAATAAGACGAATACCTTTATCACTTTCTACGCCACCGCTTTAATACAAATATTAAAAAATTAATTGGTAATTAGTACTTCATGTTTAAAGTTATTTTAAATTTGCAATATTTTTTTATGCAATATTAAACACTTGAATTAGCTCTAGTATATTTAACCCTGACGCTACATTTTTTATGAAAAGAAATATATAAAAAATTTTTTTTAAATTTGCAAAAGCTCATAAAATTTACAGATAATATGTCACTAGGCAAGATAGTAGTAAAATGTGATTTTTTTTATAACATTAAAAACTGTAATTTAATAAATAAACTATAGGACATCATAATATGATAACAAAAAACAAGAGTAATTTATGCCGTATTTGTAAAAATCGAACAAAATTAATTTTCTGTACAGATCATTTCATTTAATGTGTAAATAAGCATAAAATATATTGTTTGCTTTCAAAATAAATCATTATTGCTCCTTTCAATAATTTTTTCTTAATTAGTAAATACATTTATTTTATATATAGTAAAACATCCACTTAAGTCTTCTGAAAACTTTTTTGCAATTGTAGCATATTAAAATATGTGTAAAATATTACATATTGCAAAATTTTATTCATAATATGACAATGAATTTTTAAAAAACCCCAAAAAACTTACAAACGTTTCGATTCGCTAAGGAGTAATCGAAAAGTATTTTTCAAAAGTTTTTTAATATTAATATATTTAAAAAATCCAGTACAAAGGTAACTTTTTTAAAATAATTATCCTTTATTCAATTTATTATTATAATGACGCACTTTTATTTCTCATTTCGCTTTTTCGACTATTGTATTGGTATTTTCCAATGATGTTTTTTGATAAAAATCTTTCTCGTTATGGTTTTAGTAGTTATTTTAAATTTAATTTCGTATCACTTTTTATTCTTTTTACAATCATTGAAATTTTATATATTTTATTGAAAAATTAGCGTTTTGATAAAAAATGTAAGTTTTAGAAATTAATAACAAAGTTCATCAATCCAACAAAAGTGCACCAAAAATGCATGATTATGGTATTTGTTGTTATTATTACAATACTAACATGTTTTCAAAATAAAACTTTGTTCTATCTTCAATTGTAAGTGTTTCATTGCTTGAACCTAAGGTAGAATATAATCGTAATTACATGATTCCTCTCTACAGCCTTATATCAAAGCCGCAGGAATTACTTCTCTCCAGATTTTCTTCATGCATTAAATGATAAAAATCAATGCAATTATGAAAATTTATATGTTTTTTCTTACACTATGCAC
>AFBI03000191.1:2692-14666 GCA_000230595.3 Edhazardia aedis USNM 41457 | reverse complement strand
AATATAAATATGATTTGAATAATGGCATATTTGAAACGTTTGACAACTAAACACATGAAACATAGGAAGTAAATAAAAAGAATCAAAGTGATAATGGTTCTATATTGAATTCTTGCTTCATCATCAGCCTTTTAATAACAAATTAAATTTTTTTTCATATATTTTTTCAATTTTAATCGATTTAACAAAATTAATCAAAAATGTCAGTTGAATAATATATTAGAATTTGATAGTTATTCAAAAAAATTATATAAAAAATATGCTTTTTCACATACAAACTTTTTTGGCATTACATACTTTAATGCATATTATCATGTGTTAAATTGCAAATCGACAAGGAAATTTTACAATTCTGTTTAAACTTTTCTCTGAAAATATTTACATAAAATTTTCACTAAAATTTTGATTTGAATTTATATTAAAAAAGGAATTTATGTTTTATCTCATTTTATGTCGATATTATGAAAAAATTAAGCCAATCTCATTAAGTCTCAAATTTGCGAATTTGATCAATTTAGAAAATATGAAATTAGCACAAAAATGCTCATACATATATTTATTTCCCTAGTGTAAGCTCAAAATTTTAAAATTGCCGCTTTCAGTCTGTTAATGTGTACATATCAAATCTTGCAATTTTTTTGATAATTTCTAACTTGTTTATTTTTTTTCTAATAAAACAACCTAAATGCGATATATTTGATCCTGAATCATTACAAGAATTATATGAGATTTATATGCATTCAATCATCTGCAATTAGTTGTTTTTATCCTTTATACATTGTTAAAGCAGTTAAAAAAATGTATAGTCAAATATAATAAGAAAAAAAAGTGAAAATAAGTTAAAATAAATTAAAATTTTTCAATCATTAAACAATATCAAACTAAATGATATTTTCTCTTTTCACAATATAAAATAGTAGGTCTAGCTTTAAAAATGACGTTAATTTTAAACATAAATCTTGAACTAATCTGTTTAGATTTGTATACGAATAATTTTGAATAAGAAGATGGTGTCTATAATCAGGTCTAAAGATTTATAAAAAAATTCAATATAAAGTTTTTGCCTTCTGTCACATTTTACTTGCATATGGAATAAATAATATGCATAAAAATGATTTTAACTATGTTACATATGTTATTTTTGAATAAAAATTACAAATTTAATTATAAATTTTCTGTTTTTTGCGTATTTTGTGCTATTGAAAAATCCACATATGTTCTTTATAAAAGTCAATATATACATTCCAGTTGATTTGATTGATATGTTAATGTAAAAACCTTATGAAAGTTGTAGCAAAAATAATAGTATACTATCTTTTTTATAAGTAAAAAAAATTCTTTCAAGCAAAAATAAATATAAAGTGTGTTTTTATAATTAAAATTATTGCAATTAATAAATTATTAGTGAATATACTTATACTAAAAACTAAATCATGATAACACAAAATAACATAAATCGTCCAATATCACGCCTATTTAGTTGCTTAAAATATTACGACAACAGTGCAAAAAACCATGTTCGCTAGTATGAAATTTACAATATAACATAGAGAACATAATATTTTCATGTATTTTAAGGTACAACCTTACATTGATTTATATTTAAAGATATTTTTAGACATGTAAAACATTTATTTAGTAAAACAATAAATTTTTACAAATAATTATTAGAGTGAAACTTTTTTAATGTTTATTATGCTGGTTTCTCTACATTTTTGAAATTGAAAATGGTGGAGTGTGAAAGAAACAATCATCATAAAATTAAGAAAAACAAAGAAAAGCGAGGAGAGAACCAATAAATATGCAAAAGATCACTATATTTATCATTGATATGAAATTTGCCATTAAGCATTTGAATCCGATACAATTTATATTTTACTTTATTTTCTAGAATTAATTACATTTCATTAGATTAATACAAGATTACTACTGCAAGAAATGTTGTGATTATGTCACACTCTTTTTATGTTTACAAATTAAATAAAAAAATAAACAAAATAAATATTTTGATAATTTACTGTGCAAATCATCATAAATAACCGTGTTTTACGATATACATTTATGTTTTTTAGACTTCAAATTCTTTGTTTGCAAAAATTTCAGCGACAAAAAAATACAGCAATTTGTATTTCATATGATCATATAACTTTTATAATGATATATTTTTTTCTTAAAATTGATGCAACATCTTTTCTATAATTTTACATGATCAAATTTAAAATTCTTACTTTTCAATAGAAATATTTACAAAAACAATGAATACCTAGTATTTATTTTTATTATTTAATATCTAAATCAAAAAAAAGAAAGAATTTTTGTTTATTATCTTTAGGATAGTATTGACTAGCATTTTCCTGTATTTTAATATTTAAAATGCAAGAATAAACTTTTGAGCTAGAATTCTAAAGATCCATTCGTGAAAAATTAGACACCTAAACTAGCTAATATTTATGTTTCATGTATATGTTATTACTGATCTTTTCGAAAAATTTTATACAATTTATCAAAATATCAAAATCATTATAGAATTGCTAAATCTAGTCATTTTTTCCTGCAATTTTGCGATTTAAATCAATAAAAAAACACCTTTTTGATATATTTAGTGCGTAGAATCACATAAATTTTACATCAGAATATACATTTAGAATACTAATATCGTACCAATAATTGGATATATCAAGCTTTAAAAATAACTTTACATAAAAAGCGTCAAATTTTTCAAAACAAAAAATTTACGCAATTTTATTGTAAATGTTATGCTAATCACTTTTATGGTTCAGACCACAGCTTTAAAAATGCACAAAATTGACAAAAAGCGAATCTTCTTTCTACTCGCGAAATTAATAACTAATGATACTGTTAATATGTTTTATTCTTTTGATTTAAGTTAAAATTAAAAAGGATAGTATAATTATCAATAAATTTTAAAAAGAATTTATTAAAGCTTTTTTTTACGAAAGCAATACAAAATAGATATTTACTTTGTGCTAAATAAATTTATAAATTTTTTTCTCATATTTAATTTGATGTAAGATATTAAAAATATTTGTGTTATGGTCAATCGCACTTGAACACTCAACGGGAAAAATAACTTGTGAAAAAGAAAATGATTCAGCCAGGAAATTTTTGTATATATCTTCTTGCTTCTTCTTGACCTCTTTTGCTTTTCGTAAATATTGATCTTGAAATCTTTTATTTTTTAGCTTTCTTGGGATAATTGAATTGAGCAATTAATTGAAAAAACAATAAGAAAATGTCATAGACGTCGTGTATCGCTTTTCAGTAAAAGAATAATTTGCAGAATGCAATTTAACTTTCCAAACTTAGTACGAATTTCAAACAATCGCTACCTCTATAATCCGCCATAATTTATATACACGATTTTGTGTAGATAAACATGCTCATAATAAAAAATTAGATAAAAGCTAGATCTTAATGTATTAAAATTGCACACAATTAGATTTTACACATAAAATTAGTTATATAGTCAGTATTGTAAAAAAATCTGTTGGTATGATTAGAAAAACCTCAACGAAAAGTAAGACGAGTCGACAATGGGTGACTTTTTACGAAATAATGTTGATTTTTCTGCGACATTTTGATGAAAAAGCAACGAATCTTCTACAAAATTTTGCTTTGTACCGTTTACTTTATTTTTAAAAATCATTCTCACATCCAATTAAATTTTCGCAAATGTTTTTCTGATAATGTTGTTGTTCGTAAGGTGCGGCCTGTCCTGAATTTTCTATAAAAAAAGAACAGCGATGTGTGTAATGTATTGCTTTTTATTTAAAACGATTGAATTCTCAACATAAAGCCTTTCTGCATTTCGCTTTGGCTCACATGTGTTCTAATATCTTGGCTCAAAAATATATAATAAATAGAATTGCTTCTTAAAAATATATAGCAAAGATTTTTTTAGTTTTTTTAAGTGTATTCATAAATTTTTTAAAATATTTACAATTATACGAATCAAAATACGAATTATTTAAACACGCTATTTTTTTGTATAACAAATAGACAAAAAAAATGCGAAATCTGTAAATAATCGTATGAATATAATAACTAATTATAAAAAATTGCTATTAAATGAGAAGCTAACAAAAAAACACTCATCATTAATTACACATGATCTATTATTGATAAAAACAGAATTCTTTTTTCCCGAAAATAAAGTAAATTTACGCGATAAACGGTATAATTGTATTTCTTTCATTGTTACTGTGCGATTTCGATTCACATCTCATTTTTTACAGTTTTTGTTAAATGAGTGTGCGTAGAAAGGTGAGAAATAAAAATTCAGAAATACTTTTGAACAAAAATTTATATTATCAACTAAAAACAATATTTCTGCCACCATAAAACTGCATAAATTTTAAGTCATGCATAAATTCTGCTATTAATAGACAATATTAGGCGCAAATAACTAGATAAAATAAATACAAAAGTCTTCGATTAACTGATTTTACCGAAAAATTTAGCCGCTAACTTATGTTACAGATTTAATTATAAAAAAATCAATTATATTATTGGATATGATAAATATGAAACAAATATTCTATGCGTTCAATTCAATCATGACAAAATCTGAATCTTGTGCGTCATAAATCACTTTGCAATCGAATGAATGTATAATAAATTGTGATTGAATTTAAGTGTAGTAAAAACTGAAAATATATAAAGTGTCAGTTATTATCTGACTTAATAAAGAAGTATTAGATTTAAATCAACTTGACTGACAGATGGCTATATAAAGCCTATCTTTCAGCTTTTGATGACGAACAAGAAGAATACAAAGATAAATAAGTTCCATGGAGCTTTCCCTTCAGAATGAAAAAACGTAGAAAAAAAAATCATTTCTGATTTAGCACAAATGAATTTTTAACGATAAAGGTTTCGAAAATCAAATAGTGTAAAAAAATGTAAAAATGAAAAATTTTACATTATATATGATTTTTTTTAAGACAGATAGATATTTTTATATATTTTCTTTTTTTATCTTTTCTATTATCATATTTATCATTACTATTTGTTCACCTAGTCTTTTAGCGTTAAATCTACTTAAAAACATATTTTTTTCAAGATTCTTTGTTTTTTTTATTATTTTAGCATTCAATTTTTCCTTATTATAAAAATTGGTTTTTATAACAAAAATGGAAATAGGTAATATATTTTTTATCTGAACAAAAAAAATTTGCATTTTGTAGTTTCCTCAGGCCAGAGTTTTTAAGAATCAATAAAAGATTTTGGTTTGCATAAATTTTTTATAGTGAATAATATTTTAAAAATGTATAAGTTGATTGTTTATTTATCGCATGACTTATGTTTATTAAATCTATAAATACATGCGCTAAAACATAAATTGTGCATACAATAAACGATGTTCTGACATTAATATGACATTCTATAATTTAAAAGGTGAAAGGAAATTTCATAAGAAAAAACGTGCCGATACTAAAATTTTTACAAATTTGTGTAAAATTAGTGACTTTGCAGATTTTGTTGTATTTATATGTCGTTTAAAATATTTTTAAGCGGTAAAACATACATTCAGCTATAACGTTTTCAGGTTCTCACATACTCTTAATATACAATTACACACACATTTTATGAAGTAGAACGTGCCTTTACTTGACAATATTAAGACGTGAGTTTACATTGTTAAAAAGAATTATAATCATATAAATATGAATAAAGCGTAAAAAAAATCAATATATATTATATTTTTGTTTTAATTATATAAGAAATATATTTTAAGCTATGATTTAGCGCATTTAGCACATTTAGGCATGCTATTTATAAAAAATTATTAATGCATCTGAGATAAAAAATTTAGATCAAAAATTTTATTACAAGTTGTATGTTTTATGCATTTTTTTATTAACAAAAAATTAAAAAATATCATTTTTAACTTTCAAAATTTTATTATATCTTAAATAATGTTGCATTGTAATACTCATTAAGCCTACTAAAAATTTTTTACGATTGTAATTGATCTATATTACTTTCATTTTGCACGTTTTCTCATAAAAAAAGTATAAAAACGGTTATTTAGTAATTACATAGATAATTATGATCTATAAAATACACGAAAGTATAATTTAATATATAGTATATAAATATTTCTAACGACAATAAAACTACATATAATGTTTCAAATATGTATTGGTTGTAGTTTTTTTAGTAGTGACCCAATCTTTATAAAATAAAGATTGATAATTTTTTTCGATCAAACTAAAATTATTTTTTTATTTTTGACATATTTTTGTCAAATGTTTAATATATTTTGTAGTTTTGTAATTGTCTTGCTTCATTTCCTTTAAACAATTGGTATGGTAAATGTGAAATAAAGACTTAACAACATTAGACTTGGATTGGGGTTTCCATCGTCCTTGGTTGTGTTCATTAAAAGAGTTTTGATAAAAGGAATTGTTTTTAGAATTTAAGGGCATGGGTTTAAATTAAAATGAGTTTTTATACTCTAGATATTGGCTATGGGTTGAGAAAGGTTATATAACACAGTAATAACTATTAATATTTTTTTATCGGTTATAATAATAAAAAATTATAATGTAAGATATTAAAAGTAGTGATTTTGTTTATATTTTTGTCATTCAAAAAAAATGAATTTTTTTCTATTTTAGAAATTTTTTACTACAATTATGTTTTTTTCATTTTTTTAGATTAAAAAATATTTTAAAGACAAAAGATTATCAAAATTTCAAAATCGCAAACAAAAACATGTTTAAGATGTTTTTAAATGAAAAAAAGACTTTTACTTTAAGAGAAATATATTAAATATGCAAAAATCGAATATTTATTAATTACTATATGGTAAAATAATATTTTATAAAACGATACCTTTGGATATTAAGTCATTTCTAGATCTCTTCATTCATTTTCTTTTGCTAAACATGTTGGCTTTAAAAAAACGACTATGTTTTATCGCCGACTTTAAAGCTTAGGTTGTAAAAGACGTTTTTTTTGGGTAAATTAGTTTTTAAAGAGAGCTTATTTTTAATTTGTTAAGATTTAATTCAAAAATGACAAATAAGAATTGTAGAACTAAAAATATAGAAAAGCAATTTTTTATAGAAATTATATTAAGAAAAAAATTCATTACCAATTAGAGATAAATATACCAAAAAATAAAACATTAAATATTTTTTAAACCTCACGTTTTTTTTTCAATAAAAAAATCACTTCAATAACTATCAATATTAATCAATATCTAAAATTTTTTCCTAATGAAAATATGTACAAAATTTTTATGCCTCAATGCGTTTTTTTAAAAAACTGGTATCGTATACAAAAAATTAATTTTGAAAAATAACATACTAAAAATAGAAACAAAAAAAATGGTGATGATTTCAACCTAAAATTAATTCTCCTTTGAAATTCTTATTATATTTGTATGTATTACAAATAGCGATTAACTCTACTTCTGTATTACTATTTCTGAATAGTATGATAATTCATTTAAGATATACTATTTTTTTATCTTTTAGCAAAAAAATATCCTGCCTGACAAAAATTTATATACCTACTAAGTTAATCACTAAAAAAAATTTACAAATTGATATAAAATGAAAAATGAGATTTTCAAAAAAGTTTAAAAGTTTTATAAGTCAAATTTAAGCCATTGTGAAAAAAATCATATAAAGTTATATTATTTAGAGACTATAATTTAGATTAATAAGCGTTTATATTATCCGGCATTTTCAAAAAAAATAATATAGATTGTATTTTTCAGTAAACAAATAGATTTTTATAAATATAATAATTATTTTTTTTGAAGATAATGTTACCCAAAAAACTTACATTTAAATTGCTTGATTGTAAAGTTTTAATGTTTTAAAATAAAAAAAATATAATATTATGCATTGAATAGAATTTTTTTAAACTAAAGTTTAATTTTTATATGTGTAGTTTCATTCACTTTATTTGATTTTTTCTTTAAACTGTAGAAAAAACTAAGCATCAAGAATATTTGAACATATTGCAAATATTAGATAATTTCATATATTATTTTTGAAGAAACAAAAAATAGCGAAGATTATTTCTGATGTTAATAAAATAGTTCAAACTAGATTTTACGTATTTATATATCAAATTTCTGTTTTGATGATAGTATGAATCCTTTATAACTTTTTTTGCTTCATAAAAATATTTATAACATAATTTTGCGCATTTTTTTGTTTCAAAATCAGTTTCACCTTTGAAAAAATATCTATATGAATAAAAATACACTGCGATTTGATATCATACAGCCCTTTGGATAAAATTTATTTATTTTTTATAGCAGATTTCTAATATAAAATTTTATAATATAAAAAAATAAAAATACAAAATAATTTTAAAAAATTCATATTGGTTAGATTCTGATAACTCAAATCAACTTTTCTTTTTATCAAAAAATTTCCTGAAAACACAAAATGTTTATTATATATTTGTTATTTCTATTTAGTATAGATTTTACAGTTTTTTATTAATGGATCTATCTTTTCATTAAATAAAAACTTTTTATTTAATGTGACATCCTATATAAAAATTTGCAGTAAAATACATTAATGAATATTTAATATTACAACGCGCAAATATAAACACTTTTTTGTTCGTCATTAATTTTATATAATAAATTCCGCATAAATCAAAACAAATTGATATATCAACTGTTATAAATTTTAAACAAAATTACTTTTTTAAGGACTTTTTACCAAAAAAACAAAGTCTTATAGGAAAGTTTTCAAGATAGATTTTTAAGATATAAAACTACATTAAACATCTTTACATGTATTTTATGATTAATAAGATGTTCTAATTGTGAGTATTGTTATTATTTATCTGAAAAGCATTAAATATGTATATGTTAAATCCTTAAAATTTTTGTGAATTTAAGTTCTGCGAAAATAGTGTTTTTTTATGGGAGACTGTATTAGATTATGAATTTAAATGTCATTGATTAGTTTTCAGAAAAATATATTTATCAAAATATTTACAATGTGTAATTTAGTCCTATATATACAAATTTACAAAATAATTGCGCATTTTTTTGTAAATTCAGCCTGTATAAAATTTTAATCATTTTGAAATTGAAAATATCAAAATTGACTTGCAGAAAGAATAGGTTTTCCAAAACCAAATACACTTTATTTCGATTTGTTTCTTATACTGTCGAAATTTTTATGAATAAATAAATAATGCAAAAATATCATCAATATATTGATCAATTATATTGGAGAATGTGATATCAATCTATTCTGTTTAATAAGTAATATAAAAAACATAATTTTTGTGGTGAGTTGTAAAAAAATAAGTGAACTTATATATTATTTCAAAAGTTTTTTCTTTTGGATAAATTAAAATTCTTTTTAGAGCATGACATTCAGGAGGGAAAAAATCTTTCACACTGAATTCACTTTTCTTTTTTTAAAAAATCATTATTGTATGACCTCAATTATATCTGCTTTTTTATATTCTTGTAGTAAATTGTTCTACTTAAAGAGTAAGTTTTTTATTTTTTCAGAAGTACATTCATATTTAAAGGCATACAACTACTACTTGCAATATAGTTTTTACTTTTGCATATTGCCACAGTATTAAGCTTGGTACAATTATCTGAAAAAGGGCTCGAACTACAAAAAATTTACACTAATTAGAATTGTCAAATAAGCACAGTCGTCAAAACTTAATAAGCTGGATTACCCATTGTGTTAAAAATCATGCCAATTATCATAGTCTGTAAAGATTTAGGACAGATGAGAAAAATAATAAAAACCTTCAACTGTGACTGGATTGCCAGAAATGACAAATACATTTTACAACCTTATATCAGCACTACACTTTCCTTTATAAAATATTATCTGTACATTCATAGCTTTAATAATCAGCTTAGTACCTACAAAACGTGACTTCAGAAAAATTTTAGAAACAAAAAAATCATTTCGTGAAGTATTACATATGTGTAGAAATAAAAAGTAAATAGAAGCGATTTTAAATGAAATTCCAAAATTGAACAGTATTATTAAAAGAATATAAAATATCATAAAAGAGTTTTTTATTAACCAAAATATAATCTCAATAACATATTATAACCTTACATTATGTATTAGATCAATAATGTTGTGTATCTATTATTTTTCTATGGGCTTATTTACAAAAATAGGCATCGACTTTCATTACATTTACTTTTATTTAGATTACAAGGCGAGTGATTTTTTTGGATATTACTAATTTGATATGAAACTTATCGTAAAAAACGAATATTTACAACTGAAAATATACTGAGTTCCCGTCATTAAAAAATTTAAAAATCATTCTAAGAATTTTTTCGTATTTTTTTATAAATTGATGCTAAAAGATATAAGCGGTTCCTTCAATTCAATCTGATATTTTAAATATACGATTATAGTGATAATACTACTGTGAGAACAAAATATAAATACGTAGACCAATCAATGAATCTATTTCGGGTCACAAATATAATATATTTCTTTTGTGTATTAAATTCTTTATATTAAATGTGTTTTCGATCTTAATATAATCAACTTTGTCTTGGGATTCCTTTTTTGCTGCTCTGAAGAAGCATGTAATAATTTAAAGATTTTTTTAGATTGACTACTGCCCAAACTAGCCTTGGACTAGATAAAATATTTTCGAAAAGACTTTAAATAGATGAATTATTATGAAGACATTAAGAATAAACGTTAGTTTTTCATAATTACTCAGATTAGACCCGCGAGCATTACCGGGTGTTCGCTAGCCCGGAACATTATCTTTATCTACTTTCGTTTTTGCTTTGATACCATTTTATATGGGGTAAAAAGCTTAATTAAATCGCCAACATAGTGAGAAGATAGACGGAAATGATATTTATAAAAGTTTCATTAATTTATCTTGTTAAAATGTAGCTCTAACAAGCTACTTTGTTACTATGTGGTGTATATCTACAACAAAAACAAATATGGCACATAAAAATACAAAAAAAACAATCTAGTTTTAAGAAATATTGAATATATAAAATATCTTATAATTGTAATATGAACACATTTTTGAGGACAATTTTGGACGAATTACTGACTGAAATTCTCGAAATGTAATCATTATTTAAAATTTTAAATTTTCGATTAAGAGTATCAATGAACTCCACAACAAAAACGAATTTAAAATTTCTAATTGTATTTTCTTGAATGTTAACCTAGCCTGTTTTGGATGTACTTGATGTCGAAGTTCTGCTTAAAGCTAATTTGGCTAACAAATAGTTTCGCAAAACCTTTGGTATTATTTTTACATTTCCTACTCTTAGTTCATGCAATCTAGAAATACCTTCTAGAAATATAGCATGCCAATGTAGAAAATTTTATCCACTTTGCTGTTTTTTGGATAATTTGAAATTCATCAAAATCATGAAGATATTTTAAGAGGCTTAAAAGTAACTTTAGAAAACACGTAAACTTTTAAAATCAAACATTTATTGCTTATTTATTGTAAAAGTTTATTATTAAGTAGGATTTATATAATGTTTAAACATTCGATGTAAATTTTTTTGTATTGCCAAATCGAAATTTTTTTGTATTATTAATACAAAAGAAAAAGTATATGAATCCATGGTATTTAAATTTATATATGAATTTATGTAAGTGAATGAAATTGCCTCGAAACTAATTAGTTATCTTTTCAGTTTAATTTTGCGATTTCATCCAATAGAAAACCCTAAAGTGAACGTGAACATAAACTTTAAAATTGAAAATAAAATTTTTATTTACAAGAAAATTAATAAAACATGGAATTTAAAGAAATGTTGTATCCATCTGATATCCATTTGCTTGAAAGATACAATTCAACAATTGTAACGTTTTTGCACTTTTTTTGTTGCGCATAATTCAAGTTATTGTAAAAATTTATTATTCTTTTTAAAATTTAAGAGAAAATAATTATTGTTTCATTTTTTTTATTTTATAATTAGTTCCTTTTT